>JAKRKW010000392.1:0-29648 GCA_023566125.1 Zingel zingel
AATGCAAAAAAAAATGCAAAAAAAACACAAAAAATGCAAAAAAAAAATGCAAAAAAACACAAAAAAATGCAAAAAAAATGCAAAAAAACCCACAAAAAAATGCAAAAAAAATGCAAAAAAAAAACCACAAAAAAATGCAAAAAAACACAAAAAATGCAAAAAAAAAAACACAAAAAAATGCAAAAAAAATGCAAAAAAAATGCAAAAAAAAATGCAAAAAAAACCACAAAAAATGCAAAAAAAAAATGCAAAAAAACACAAAAAAATGCAAAAAAAATGCAAAAAAAACCACAAAAAAATGCAAAAAAAATGCAAAAAAAACACAAAAAATGCAAAAAAAAAATGCAAAAAACCCACAAAAAATGCAAAAAAAATGCAAAAAAATGCAAAAAAAATGCAAAAAAAACCCACAAAAAATGCAAAAAAACACAAAAAATGCAAAAAAAAACACAAAAAATGCAAAAAAAAACCCACAAAAAATGCAAATAAAATGCAAAAAAAAACACAAAAAAATGCAAAAAAATGCAAAAAAAATGCAAAAAAAAATGCAAAAAAAAACACAAAAAATGCAAAAAAAAAATGCAAAAAAACACAAAAAAATGCAAAAAAAAATGCAAAAAAACCCACAAAAAAATGCAAAAAAAATGCAAAAAAAACCACAAAAAATGCAAAAAAAACCACAAAAAATGCAAAAAAAAAGCACAAAAATGCAAAAAAAATGCAAAAAAAAAATGCAAAAAAAATGCAAAAAAAAATGCAAAAAAACCCCACAAAAAAATGCAAAAAAACACAAAAGATGCAAAAAAAAACACAAAAAAATGCAAAAAAACCCACAAAAAATGCAAAAAAAATGCAAAAAAAAACAAAAAATGCAAAAAAAATGCAAAAAAAATGCAAAAAAAAATGCAAAAAAAACACAAAAATGCAAAAAAAAAATGCAAAAAAACACAAAAAAATGCAAAAAAAATGCAAAAAAACCCACAAAAAAATGCAAAAAAATGCAAAAAAAATGCAAAAAAAACCCACTAAAAAATGCAAAAAAACACAAAAAATGCAAAAAAAAATGCAAAAAAAACCCACAAAAAATGCAAAAAAATGCAAAAAAAACACAAAAAAATGCAAAAAAAATGCAAAAAAAATGCAAAAAAAAATGCAAAAAAAAACAAAAAAAAGGAAAAAAAATGCAAAAAAATGCAAAAAAAATGCAAAAAAACCCACAAAAAAATGCAAAAAAAATGCAAAAAAAATGCAAAAAAAAACACAAAAAAAACACAAAAAATGCAAAAAAAAACACAAAAAATGCAAAAAAAATGCAAAAAAAAATGCAAAAAAAAATGCAAAAAAAATGCAAAAAAAATGCAAAAAAAAATGCAAAAAAACCCACAAAAAATGCAAAAAAAATGCAAAAAAAACACAAAAAATGCAAAAAGAAACACAAAAAAATGCAAAAAAAATGCAAAAAAAATGCAAAAAAATGCAAAAAAAATGCAAAAAAAACCCACAAAAAAATGCAAAAAAACACAAAAAATGCAAAAAGAAACACAAAAAAATGCAAAAAACCCCACAAAAAATGCAAAAAAAATGCAAAAAAAACAAAAAATGCAAAAAGAAACACAAAAAAATGCAAAAAAAAATGCAAAAAAACCCACAAAAAAATGCAAAAAAAACCACAAAAAATGCAAAAAAAATGCAAAAAAAACACAAAAAATGCAAAAAAATGCAAAAAAAATGCAAAAAAAATGCAAAAAAAAATGCAAAAAAAATGCAAAAAAATGCAAAAAAAAACACAAAAAAATGCAAAAAAATGAAAAAAAAATGAAAAAAAAACACAAAAAATGCAAAAAAAAAAATGCAAAAAAACACAAAAAAATGCAAAAAAAATGCAAAAAAACCCACAAAAAAATGCAAAAAAATGCAAAAAAAATGCAAAAAAAACCCACAAAAAAATGCAAAAAAACACAAAAAATGCAAAAAAAACACAAAAAAAAATGCAAAAAAACCCACAAAAAATGCAAAAAAATGCAAAAAAAACACAAAAAAATGCAAAAAAATGCAAAAAAAATGCAAAAAAAAATGCCAAAAAAAACACAAAAAATGCAAAAAAAAAATGCAAAAAAACACAAAAAAATGCAAAAAAATGCAAAAAAACCCACAAAAAAATGCAAAAAAAATGCAAAAAAAATGCAAAAAAAATGCAAAAAAAACACAAAAAAAACACAAAAAATGCAAAAAAAAACACAAAAAATGCAAAAAAAATGCAAAAAAAATGCAAAAAAAATGCAAAAAAAAATGCAAAAAAAAATGCAAAAAAAATGCAAAAAAAATGCAAAAAAACCCACAAAAAATGCAAAAAAAATGCAAAAAAAACACAAAAAATGCAAAAAGAAACACAAAAAAATGCAAAAAAAATGCAAAAAAAATGCAAAAAAATGCAAAAAAAATGCAAAAAACCCACAAAAAAATGCAAAAAAAATGCAAAAAAAATGCAAAAAAAAAACCACAAAAAAATGCAAAAAAACACAAAAAATGCAAAAAAAAAACCACAAAAAAATGCAAAAAAAATGCAAAAAAAAATGCAAAAAAAATGCAAAAAAACCCACAAAAAATGCAAAAAAAAAATGCAAAAAAACACAAAAAAATGCAAAAAAAATGCAAAAAAAAACACAAAAAAATGCAAAAAAAATGCAAAAAAAACACAAAAAATGCAAAAAAAAAATGCAAAAAACCCACAAAAAATGCAAAAAAAAAATGCAAAAAAAATGCAAAAAAAATGCAAAAAAAACCACAAAAAATGCAAAAAAAAAATGCAAAAAAACACAAAAAAATGCAAAAAAATGCAAAAAAAACCACAAAAAATGCAAAAAAAATGCAAAAAAACACAAAAAATGCAAAAAAAAAATGCAAAAAACCCACAAAAAATGCAAAAAAAATACAAAAAAATGCAAAAAAAATGCAAAAAAAACCCACAAAAAATGCAAAAAAACACAAAAAATGCAAAAAAAAACACAAAAAATGCAAAAAAACCCCACAAAAAATGCAAAAAAAATGCAAAAAAAATGCAAAAAAATGCCAAAAAAATGCAAAAAAAATGCAAAAAAAAATGCAAAAAAAACACAAAAAATGCAAAAAAACCCACAAAAAAATGCAAAAAAAATGCAAAAAAAAAACCACAAAAAAATGCAAAAAAACACAAAAAATGCAAAAAAAAAACCACAAAAAAATGCAAAAAAAATGCAAAAAAAAATGCAAAAAAAATGCAAAAAAACCCACAAAAAATGCAAAAAAAAAATGCAAAAAAAACACAAAAAAATGCAAAAAAAATGCAAAAAAAACCACAAAAAAATGCAAAAAAAATGCAAAAAAAAACACAAAAAATGCAAAAAAAAAATGCAAAAAACCCACAAAAAATGCAAAAAAAATACAAAAAAATGCAAAAAAAATGCAAAAAAAACCCCACAAAAAATGCAAAAAAACACAAAAAATGCAAAAAAAAAACACAAAAAATGCAAAAAAACCCCACAAAAAATGCAAAAAAAATGCAAAAAAAACACAAAAAAATGCCAAAAAAATGCCAAAAAAATGCAAAAAAACCCACAAAAAATGCAAAAAAAAGCACAAAAATGCAAAAAAAATGCAAAAAAAAATGCAAAAAAAATGCAAAAAAAATGCAAAAAAAACCCACAAAAAATGCAAAAAAAATGCAAAAAAAACACAAAAAAATGCAAAAAAAATGCAAAAAAAATGCAAAAAAAACACAAAAAATGCAAAAAAAAAATGCAAAAAAACCCACAAAAAAATGCAAAAAAATGCAAAAAAAAATGCAAAAAAAACCCACTAAAAATGCAAAAAAACACAAAAAATACAAAAAAAAAATGCAAAAAAATGCTAAAAAACCCACAAAAAATGCAAAAAAATGCAAAAAAAACACAAAAAAATGCAAAAAAAATGCAAAAAAAAATGCAAAAAAAAATGCAAAAAAAAACACAAAAAATGCAAAAAAAAAATGCAAAAAAATGCAAAAAAAATGCAAAAAAACCCACAAAAAAATGCAAAAAAAATGCAAAAAAAAATGCAAAAAAAATGCAAAAAAAAACACAAAAAAAACACAAAAAATGCAAAAAAAAACACAAAAAATGCAAAAAAAAATGCAAAAAAAATGCAAAAAAAATGCAAAAAAAAATGCAAAAAAAATGCAAAAAAAATGCAAAAAAAAATGCAAAAAAACCCACAAAAAATGCAAAAAAAATGCAAAAAAAAACACAAAAAATGCAAAAAGAAACACAAAAAAATGCAAAAAAAAATGCAAAAAAAATGCAAAAAAATGCAAAAAAAATGCAAAAAAAACCCACAAAAAAATGCAAAAAAACACAAAAAATGCAAAAAGAAACACAAAAAAATGCAAAAAAAACCCACAAAAAATGCAAAAAAATGCAAAAAAAACACAAAAAATGCAAAAAGAAACACAAAAAAATGCAAAAAAAATGCAAAAAAACCCACAAAAAAATGCAAAAAAAACCACAAAAAATGCAAAAAAAATGCAAAAAAAACACAAAAAATGCAAAAAAAATGCAAAAAAAATGCAAAAAAAATGCAAAAAAAAATGCAAAAAAAATGCAAAAAAATGCAAAAAAAACACAAAAAATGCAAAAAAAACCCAAAAAATGAAAAAAAAAATGAAAAAAAAACACAAAAAATGCAAAAAAAAAATGCAAAAAAACACAAAAAAATGCAAAAAAACCCACAAAAAAATGCAAAAAAATGCAAAAAAAATGCAAAAAAAACCCACAAAAAAATGCAAAAAAACACAAAAAATGCAAAAAAAAACACAAAAAAATGCAAAAAAAAAACACAAAAAATGCAAAAAAAATGCAAAAAAAACACAAAAAAATGCAAAAAAAAATGCAAAAAAAATGCAAAAAAAAATGCAAAAAAAACACAAAAAATGCAAAAAAAAAATGCAAAAAAACACAAAAAAATGCAAAAAAAATGCAAAAAAACCCACAAAAAAATGCAAAAAAAATGCAAAAAAAATGCAAAAAAAAACACAAAAAAAACACAAAAAATGCAAAAAAAAACACAAAAAATGCAAAAAAAATGCAAAAAAAATGCAAAAAAAATGCAAAAAAAAATGCAAAAAAAATGCAAAAAAAATGCAAAAAAAAATGCAAAAAAAACCCACAAAAAATGCAAAAAAAATGCAAAAAAAACACAAAAAATGCAAAAAGAAACACAAAAAAATGCAAAAAAAATGCAAAAAAAATGCAAAAAAATGCAAAAAAAATGCAAAAAAAACCCACAAAAAAATGCAAAAAAACACAAAAAATGCAAAAAGAAACACAAAAAAATGCAAAAAACCCACAAAAAATGCAAAAAAAATGCAAAAAAAACACAAAAAATGCAAAAAGAAACACAAAAAAATGCAAAAAAAATGCAAAAAAACCCACAAAAAAATGCAAAAAAAACCACAAAAAATGCAAAAAAAATGCAAAAAAAACACAAAAAATGCAAAAAAAATGCAAAAAAAATGCAAAAAAAATGCAAAAAAAATGCAAAAGAAAATGCAAAAAAAATGCAAAAAAATGCAAAAAAAAACACAAAAAATGCAAAAAAAACCCAAAAAATGCAAAAAAAATGAAAAAAAAACACAAAAAAATGAAAAAAAAAATGCAAAAAAACCCACAAAAAAATGCAAAAAAACCCACAAAAAATGCAAAAAAAATGCAAAAAAAATGCAAAAAAAACCACAGAAAATGCAAAAAAAAAGCACAAAAATGCAAAAAAAATGCAAAAAAATGCAAAAAAAATGCAAAAAAAAATACAAAAAAAATGCAAAAAAAATGCAAAAAAAAACACAAAAAATGCAAAAAAAAAATGCAAAAAAACACAAAAAAAATGCAAAAAAAATGCTAAAAAACCCACAAAAAAATGCAAAAAAACCCCACAAAAAATGCACAAAAAATGCAAAAAAAATGCAAAAAAAATGCAAAAAAAATGCAAAAAAATGCAAAAAAATGCAAAAAAAATGCAAAAAAAATGCAAAAAAAAATGCAAAAAAAATGCAAAAAAATGCAAAAAATGCAAAAAAAACACAAAAAAATGCAAAAAAACCCACAAAAAATGCAAAAAAAATTGCAAAAAAAAATCCAAAAAAAAATGCAAAAAAAACCACAAAAAATGCAAAAAAAAATGCAAAAAAACACAAAAAAATGCAAAAAAAATGCAAAAAAAACCCACAAAAAAATGCAAAAAAAATGCAAAAAAAAATGCAAAAAAAACAAAAAAATGCAAAAAAACCCCACAAAAAACCCACAAAAAATGCAAAAAATAAAATGCAAAAAAAATGCAAAAAACCCCACAAAAAAATGCAAAAAAAAATGCAAAAAAAATGCAAAAAAAATGCAAAAAAAATGCAAAAAAAAACACAAAAAATGCAAAAAAAAAATGCAAAAAAACACAAAAAAATGCAAAAAAAACCACAAAAAATGCAAAAAGAAACACAAAAAAATGCAAAAAAACCCACAAAAAATGCAAAAAAATGCAAAAAAAAACACAAAAAATGCAAAAAGAAACACAAAAAAATGCAAAAAAAATGCAAAAAAACCCACAAAAAAATGCAAAAAAACCACAAAAAATGCAAAAAAAATGCAAAAAAAACACAAAAAATGCAAAAAAAATGCAAAAAAAATGCAAAAAAAATGCAAAAAAAAATGCAAAAAAAATGCAAAAAAATGCAAAAAAACCCAAAAAATGCAAAAAAAAACCCAAAAAATGAAAAAAAAATGAAAAAAAAAACACAAAAAAATGAAAAAAAAAATGCAAAAAAACCCACAAAAAAATGCAAAAAAAACCACAAAAAAATGCAAAAAAACCCCAAAAAATGCAAAAAAAATGCAAAAAAAATCCAAAAAAAATGCAAAAAAAACCACAAAAAATGCAAAAAAAAAATGCAAAAAAACACAAAAAAATGCAAAAAAAATGCAAAAAAACCCACAAAAAAATGCATAAAAAATGCAAAAAAAAATGCAAAAAAACCAAAAAAATGCAAAAAAAACCCACAAAAAAACCCACAAAAAATGCAAAAAAAAAAATGCAAAAAAAATGCAAAAAACCCCACAAAAAAATGCAAAAAAAAAATGCAAAAAAAAATGCAAAAAAAATGCAAAAAAAATGCAAAAAAAAATGCAAAAAAAACACAAAAAATGCAAAAAAAAAATGCAAAAAAACACAAAAAAATGCAAAAAAAACACAAAAAATGCAAAAAAAAAAATGCAAAAAAACACAAAAAAATGCAAAAAAAAATGCAAAAAAACCCACAAAAAAAATGCAAAAAAAATGCAAAAAAAATGCAAAAAAAAACACAAAAAAAAACACAAAAAATGCAAAAAAAAAACACAAAAAATGCAAAAAAAACCACAAAAAAATGCAAAAAAAACCCCAAAAAATGCAAAAAAAATGCAAAAAAAATCCAAAAAAAATGCAAAAAAAACCACAAAAAATGCAAAAAAAAAATGCAAAAAAACACAAAAAAATGCAAAAAAAATGCAAAAAAACCCACAAAAAAATGCATAAAAAATGCAAAAAAAAATGCAAAAAAACCAAAAAAATGCAAAAAAAAAACACAAAAAAACCCACAAAAAATGCAAAAAAAAAAAATGCAAAAAAAATGCAAAAAACCCCACAAAAAAATGCAAAAAAAAATGCAAAAAAAATGCAAAAAAAATGCAAAAAAAAATGCAAAAAAAACACAAAAAATGCAAAAAAAAAATGCAAAAAAACACAAAAAAATGCAAAAAAAAACACAAAAAATGCAAAAAAAAATGCAAAAAAACACAAAAAAATGCAAAAAAAAATGCAAAAAAACCCACAAAAAAATGCAAAAAAAATGCAAAAAAAAATGCAAAAAAAAACACAAAAAAAACCACAAAAAATGCAAAAAAAAACACAAAAAATGCAAAAAAAATGCAAAAAAAATGCAAAAAAAATGCAAAAAAAAATGCAAAAAAAATGCAAAAAAAATGCAAAAAAAAATGCAAAAAAAAATGCAAAAAATGCAAAAAAAATATGCAAAAAAACACAAAAAAATGCAATAAAACCCACAAAAAATGCAAAAAAAATGCAAAAAAATGCAAAAAAAATGCAAAAAAAACCCACAAAAAAATGCAAAAAAACACAAAAAATGCAAAAAGAAACACAAAAAAATGCAAAAAAAACCCACAAAAAATGCAAAAAAAATGCAAAAAAAACAAAAAAAATGAAAAAAAAATGAAAAAAAAATGCAAAAAAAAATGCAAAAAAAACACAAAAAATGCAAAAAAAAAATGCAAAAAAACACAAAAAAATGCAAAAAAAATGCAAAAAAACCCACAAAAAAATGCAAAAAAAATGCAAAAAAAATGCAAAAAAAAAACCACAAAAAAATGCAAAAAAACACAAAAAATGCAAAAAAAAAATGCAAAAAAACACAAAAAAATGCAAAAAAACACAAAAAAATGCAAAAAAAAACACAAAAAATGCAAAAAAAATGCAAAAAAAATGCAAAAAAAAACACAAAAAAAACACAAAAAATGCAAAAAAAAACACAAAAAATGCAAAAAAAATGCAAAAAAAATGCAAAAAAAATGCAAAAAAAAATGCAAAAAAAATGCAAAAAAAATGCAAAAAAAAATGCAAAAAAAAATGCAAAAAATGCAAAAAAAATATGCAAAAAAACACAAAAAAATGCAATAAAACCCACAAAAAATGCAAAAAAAATGCAAAAAAATGCAAAAAAAATGCAAAAAAAAACCACAAAAAAATGCAAAAAAACACAAAAAATGCAAAAAGAAACACAAAAAAAATGCAAAAAAACCCACAAAAAATGCAAAAAAAATGCAAAAAAAACAAAAAAATGAAAAAAAAATGAAAAAAAAATGCAAAAAAAAATGCAAAAAAAACACAAAAAATGCAAAAAAAAAATGCAAAAAAACACAAAAAAATGCAAAAAAAATGCAAAAAAACCCACAAAAAAATGCAAAAAAAATGCAAAAAAAAATGCAAAAAAAAAACCACAAAAAAATGCAAAAAAACACAAAAAATGCAAAAAAAAAATGCAAAAAAAACACAAAAAAATGCAAAAAAACACAAAAAAATGCAAAAAAAAAACACAAAAAATGCAAAAAAAAATGCAAAAAAACACAAAAAAATGCAAAAAAAAATGCAAAAAAACCCACAAAAAAATGCAAAAAAAATGCAAAAAAATGCAAAAAAAAACACAAAAAAAAACACAAAAAATGCAAAAAAAAACACAAAAAATGCAAAAAAAATGCAAAAAAAATGCAAAAAAAATGCAAAAAAAAATGCAAAAAAAATGCAAAAAAAATGCAAAAAAAAATGCAAAAAAAAATGCAAAAAATGCAAAAAAAATATGCAAAAAAACACAAAAAAATGCAATAAAACCCACAAAAAATGCAAAAAAAATGCAAAAAAATGCAAAAAAAATGCAAAAAAAACCCACAAAAAAATGCAAAAAAACACAAAAAATGCAAAAAGAAACACAAAAAAATGCAAAAAAACCCACAAAAAATGCAAAAAAAATGCAAAAAAAACAAAAAAATGAAAAAAAAATGAAAAAAAAATGCAAAAAAAAATGCAAAAAAAACACAAAAAATGCAAAAAAAAAATGCAAAAAAACACAAAAAAATGCAAAAAAAATGCAAAAAAACCCACAAAAAAATGCAAAAAAAATGCAAAAAAAATGCAAAAAAACCCCACAAAAAATGCAAAAAAAAAACACAAAAAAATGCAAAAAAAATGCAAAAAAAATGCAAAAAAAAATGCAAAAAAAAACACAAAAAATGGAAAAAAAAATGCAAAAAAACACAAAAAAATGCAAAAAAAATGCAAAAAAAACCACAAAAAAATGCAAAAAAAATGCAAAAAAAACACAAAAAATGCAAAAAAAAAATGCAAAAAACCCACAAAAAATGCAAAAAAAATGCAAAAAAATGCAAAAAAAATGCAAAAAACCCCCCACAAAAAAAATGCAAAAAAACACAAAAAATGCAAAAAAAAACACAAAAAATGCAAAAAAACCCACAAAAAAATGCAAAAAAAACCACAAAAAAATGCAAAAAAACCCACAAAAAATGCAAAAAAAATGCAAAAAAAATGCAAAAAAAACCACAGAAAATGCAAAAAAAAAAGCACAAAAATCCAAAAAAAATGCAAAAAAATGCAAAAAAAATGCAAAAAAATGCAAAAAAAAACACAAAAAAAATGCAAAAAAAATGCAAAAAAAATGCAAAAAAAATGCAAAAAAATGCAAAAAATGCAAAAAAAATGCAAAAAAATGCAAAAAAACCCACAAAAAATGCAAAAAAAATGCAAAAAAAATCCAAAAAAAAATGCAAAAAAAACCACAAAAAATGCAAAAAAAAATGCAAAAAAACACAAAAAAATGCAAAAAAAATGCAAAAAAAAACCCACAAAAAATGCAAAAAAAATGCAAAAAAAAATGCAAAAAAAACCCACAAAAAACCCACAAAAAATGCAAAAAATAAAATGCAAAAAAAATGCAAAAAACCCCACAAAAAAATGCAAAAAAAAATGCAAAAAAAATGCAAAAAAAATGCAAAAAAAAATGCAAAAAAAAACACAAAAAATGCAAAAAAAAAATGCAAAAAAACACAAAAAAATGCAAAAAAACCACAAAAAATGCAAAAAGAAACACAAAAAAATGCAAAAAAACCCACAAAAAATGCAAAAAAAATGCAAAAAAAACACAAAAAATGCAAAAAGAAACACAAAAAAATGCAAAAAAAATGCAAAAAAACCCACAAAAAAATGCAAAAAAAACCACAAAAAATGCAAAAAAAATGCAAAAAAAACAAAAAATGCAAAAAAAATGCAAAAAAAATGCAAAAAAAATGCAAAAAAAAATGCAAAAAAAATGCAAAAAAATGCAAAAAAAACCCAAAAAATGCAAAAAAAAACCCAAAAAATGAAAAAAAAATGAAAAAAAAACACAAAAAAATGAAAAAAAAAATGCAAAAAAACCCACAAAAAATGCAAAAAAAATGCAAAAAAAATGAAAAAAAAACCACAGAAAATGCAAAAAAAAGCACAAAAATGCAAAAAAAATGCAAAAAAATGCAAAAAAAATGCAAAAAAAAATACAAAAAAAATGCAAAAAAAATGCAAAAAAAAAAACACAAAAAATGCAAAAAAAAAATGCAAAAAAACACAAAAAAAATGCAAAAAAAATGCTAAAAAACCCACAAAAAAATGCAAAAAAACCCCACAAAAAATGCAAAAAAAATGCAAAAAAAATGCAAAAAAAATGCAAAAAAATGCAAAAAAAAAACACAAAAAAAATGCAAAAAAAATGCAAAAAAAATGCAAAAAAAATGCAAAAAAATGCAAAAAATGCAAAAAAAACACAAAAAAATGCAAAAAAACCCACAAAAAATGCAAAAAAAATGCAAAAAAATGCAAAAAAAACCCAAAAAATGCAAAAAAAAAACACAAAAAATGCAAAAAAAATGCAAAAAAAATGCAAAAAAAATGCAAAAAAAACCCACAAAAAAATGCAAAAAAACACAAAAAATGCAAAAAGAAACACAAAAAAATGCAAAAAAACCCACAAAAAATGCAAAAAAAATGCAAAAAAAACAAAAAAATGAAAAAAAATGAAAAAAAAATGCAAAAAAAAATGCAAAAAAAACACAAAAAATGCAAAAAAAAAATGCAAAAAAACACAAAAAAATGCAAAAAAAATGCAAAAAAAACCCACAAAAAAATGCAAAAAAAATGCAAAAAAAATGCAAAAAAAACCACAAAAAAATGCAAAAAAACACAAAAAATGCAAAAAAAAAATGCAAAAAAACACAAAAAAATGCAAAAAAACACAAAAAAAATGCAAAAAAAAAACACAAAAAATGCAAAAAAAAAATGCAAAAAAACACAAAAAAATGCAAAAAAAAATGCAAAAAAACCCACAAAAAAATGCAAAAAAAATGCAAAAAAATGCAAAAAAAAACACAAAAAAAAACACAAAAAATGCAAAAAAAAACACAAAAAATGCAAAAAAAAATGCAAAAAAAATGCAAAAAAAATGCAAAAAAAAATGCAAAAAAAATGCAAAAAAAATGCAAAAAAAATGCAAAAAAAAATGCAAAAAATGCAAAAAAAATATGCAAAAAAACACAAAAAAATGCAATAAAACCCACAAAAAATGCAAAAAAAATGCAAAAAAATGCAAAAAAAATGCAAAAAAAACCCACAAAAAAATGCAAAAAAACACAAAAAATGCAAAAAGAAACACAAAAAATGCAAAAAAACCCACAAAAAATGCAAAAAAAATGCAAAAAAAACAAAAAAATGAAAAAAAAATGAAAAAAAAATGCAAAAAAAAATGCAAAAAAAACACAAAAAATGCAAAAAAAAAATGCAAAAAAACACAAAAAAATGCAAAAAAAATGCAAAAAAACCCACAAAAAAATGCAAAAAAAATGCAAAAAAAATGCAAAAAAACCCCACAAAAAATGCAAAAAAAAAACACAAAAAAATGCAAAAAAAATGCAAAAAAAATGCAAAAAAAAATGCAAAAAAAAACACAAAAAATGGAAAAAAAAATGCAAAAAAACACAAAAAAATGCAAAAAAAATGCAAAAAAAACCACAAAAAAATGCAAAAAAAATGCAAAAAAAACACAAAAAATGCAAAAAAAAAATGCAAAAAACCCACAAAAAATGCAAAAAAAATGCAAAAAAATGCAAAAAAAATGCAAAAAACCCCCCACAAAAAAAATGCAAAAAAACACAAAAAATGCAAAAAAAACCACAAAAAATGCAAAAAAACCCACAAAAAAAATGCAAAAAAACCACAAAAAAATGCAAAAAAACCCACAAAAAATGCAAAAAAAATGCAAAAAAAATGCAAAAAAAACCACAGAAAAAAATGCAAAAAAAAAGCACAAAATCAAAAAAATGCAAAAAAAATGCAAAAAAAATGCAAAAAAATGCAAAAAAAAACACAAAAAAAATGCAAAAAAAATGCAAAAAAAATGCAAAAAAAAATGCAAAAAAATGCAAAAAATGCAAAAAAAATGCAAAAAAATGCAAAAAAACCCACAAAAAATGCAAAAAAAATGCAAAAAAAATCCAAAAAAAAATGCAAAAAAAACCACAAAAAATGCAAAAAAAAATGCAAAAAAACACAAAAAAATGCAAAAAAAATGCAAAAAAAACCCACAAAAAAATGCAAAAAAAATGCAAAAAAAAATGCAAAAAAACCAAAAAAATGCAAAAAAAACCACAAAAAACCCACAAAAAATGCAAAAAAATAAAATGCAAAAAAAATGCAAAAAACCCCACAAAAAAATGCAAAAAAAAAATGCAAAAAAAATGCAAAAAAAACACAAAAAATGCAAAAAAAAAATGCAAAAAAACACAAAAAAATGCAAAAAAAAATGCAAAAAAACCCACAAAAAAATGCAAAAAAAATGCAAAAAAAATGCAAAAAAAAAACCACAAAAAAATGCAAAAAAACACAAAAAATGCAAAAAAAAAATGCAAAAAAACACAAAAAAATGCAAAAAAACACAAAAAAATGCAAAAAAAAACACAAAAAATGCAAAAAAAAAATGCAAAAAAACACAAAAAAATGCAAAAAAAAATGCAAAAAAACCCACAAAAAAATGCAAAAAAAATGCAAAAAAATGCAAAAAAAAACACAAAAAAAAACACAAAAAATGCAAAAAAAACACAAAAAATGCAAAAAAAATGCAAAAAAAATGCAAAAAAAATGCAAAAAAAAATGCAAAAAAATGCAAAAAAAATGCAAAAAAAATGCAAAAAAAAATGCAAAAAATGCAAAAAAAATATGCAAAAAAACACAAAAAAATGCAATAAAACCCACAAAAAATGCAAAAAAAATGCAAAAAAAATGCAAAAAAAAATGCAAAAAAAACCCACAAAAAAATGCAAAAAAACACAAAAAATGCAAAAAGAAACACAAAAAAATGCAAAAAAACCCACAAAAAATGCAAAAAAAATGCAAAAAAAACAAAAAAAATGAAAAAAAAATGAAAAAAAAATGCAAAAAAAAATGCAAAAAAAACACAAAAAATGCAAAAAAAAAATGCAAAAAAACACAAAAAATGCAAAAAAAATGCAAAAAAACCCACAAAAAATGCAAAAAAAATGCAAAAAAAATGCAAAAAAACCCCACAAAAAATGCAAAAAAAAAACACAAAAAAATGCAAAAAAAATGCAAAAAAAATGCAAAAAAAAAATGCAAAAAAAAACACAAAAAATGGAAAAAAAAATGCAAAAAAACACAAAAAAATGCAAAAAAAATGCAAAAAAAACCACAAAAAAATGCAAAAAAAATGCAAAAAAAACACAAAAAATGCAAAAAAAAAATGCAAAAAACCCACAAAAAATGCAAAAAAAATGCAAAAAAATGCAAAAAAAATGCAAAAAACCCCCCACAAAAAAAATGCAAAAAAACACAAAAAATGCAAAAAAAAACACAAAAAATGCAAAAAAAACCACAAAAAAATGCAAAAAAACCACAAAAAATGCAAAAAAACCCACAAAAAATGCAAAAAAAATGCAAAAAAAATGCAAAAAAAACCACAGAAAATGCAAAAAAAAAGCACAAAAATCCAAAAAAAATGCAAAAAAATGCAAAAAAATGCAAAAAAATGCAAAAAAAAACACAAAAAAAATGCAAAAAAAAATGCAAAAAAAATGCAAAAAAAATGCAAAAAAAATGCAAAAAATGCAAAAAAAATGCAAAAAAATGCAAAAAAACCCACAAAAAATGCAAAAAAAATGCAAAAAAAATCCAAAAAAAAATGCAAAAAAAACCACAAAAAATGCAAAAAAAAATGCAAAAAAACACAAAAAAAATGCAAAAAAAATGCAAAAAAAAACCCACAAAAAAATGCAAAAAAAATGCAAAAAAAAATGCAAAAAAAACCAAAAAAATGCAAAAAAAACCCACAAAAAACCCACAAAAAATGCAAAAAATAAAATGCAAAAAAAATGCAAAAAACCCCACAAAAAAATGCAAAAAAAAATGCAAAAAAAATGCAAAAAAAATGCAAAAAAAAATGCAAAAAAAAACACAAAAAATGCAAAAAAAAAATGCAAAAAAACACAAAAAAATGCAAAAAAACCACAAAAAATGCAAAAAGAAACACAAAAAAATGCAAAAAAACCCACAAAAAATGCAAAAAAAATGCAAAAAAAACACAAAAAATGCAAAAAGAAACACAAAAAAATGCAAAAAAAATGCAAAAAAACCCACAAAAAAATGCAAAAAAAACCACAAAAAATGCAAAAAAAATGCAAAAAAAACAAAAAATGCAAAAAAAATGCAAAAAAAATGCAAAAAAAATGCAAAAAAAAATGCAAAAAAAATGCAAAAAAATGCAAAAAAAACCCAAAAAATGCAAAAAAAACCCAAAAAATGAAAAAAAAATGAAAAAAAAACACAAAAAAATGAAAAAAAAAATGCAAAAAAACCCACAAAAAATGCAAAAAAAATGCAAAAAAAATGAAAAAAAAACCACAGAAAATGCAAAAAAAAAGCACAAAAATGCAAAAAAAATGCAAAAAAATGCAAAAAAAATGCAAAAAAAAATACAAAAAAAATGCAAAAAAAATGCAAAAAAAAAACACAAAAAATGCAAAAAAAAAATGCAAAAAAACACAAAAAAAATGCAAAAAAAATGCTAAAAAACCCACAAAAAAATGCAAAAAAACCCCACAAAAAATGCAAAAAAAATGCAAAAAAAAATGCAAAAAAAATGCAAAAAAATGCAAAAAAAAACACAAAAAAAATGCAAAAAAAATGCAAAAAAAATGCAAAAAAAATGCAAAAAAATGCAAAAAATGCAAAAAAAACACAAAAAAATGCAAAAAAACCCACAAAAAATGCAAAAAAAATGCAAAAAAATGCAAAAAAAAACCCAAAAAATGCAAAAAAAACCCAAAAAATGAAAAAAAAATGAAAAAAAAACACAAAAAAATGAAAAAAAAAATGCAAAAAAACCCACAAAAAAATGCAAAAAAAACCACAAAAAAATGCAAAAAAACCCAAAAAAATGCAAAAAAAATGCAAAAAAAATCCAAAAAAAATGCAAAAAAACCACAAAAAATGCAAAAAAAAAAATGCAAAAAAACACAAAAAAATGCAAAAAAAATGCAAAAAAACCCACAAAAAAATGCATAAAAAATGCAAAAAAAAATGCAAAAAAACCAAAAAAATGCAAAAAAAACCCCACAAAAAAACCCACAAAAAATGCAAAAAAAAAAATGCAAAAAAAATGCAAAAAACCCCACAAAAAAATGCAAAAAAAATGCAAAAAAAATGCAAAAAAAATGCAAAAAAAAATGCAAAAAAAACACAAAAAATGCAAAAAAAAAATGCAAAAAAACACAAAAAAATGCAAAAAAAAACACAAAAAATGCAAAAAAAAAATGCAAAAAAACACAAAAAAATGCAAAAAAAAATGCAAAAAAACCCACAAAAAAATGCAAAAAAAATGCAAAAAAAATGCAAAAAAAAACACAAAAAAAACCACAAAAAATGCAAAAAAAAACACAAAAAATGCAAAAAAAATGCAAAAAAAAATGCAAAAAAAATGCAAAAAAAAATGCAAAAAAAATGCAAAAAAAATGCAAAAAAAAATGCAAAAAAAAATGCAAAAAATGCAAAAAAAATATGCAAAAAAAACACAAAAAAATGCAATAAAACCCACAAAAAATGCAAAAAAAATGCAAAAAAATGCAAAAAAAATGCAAAAAAAACCCACAAAAAAATGCAAAAAAACACAAAAAATGCAAAAAGAAACACAAAAAAATGCAAAAAAACCCACAAAAAATGCAAAAAAAATGCAAAAAAAACAAAAAAATGAAAAAAAAATGAAAAAAAAAATGCAAAAAAAAATGCAAAAAAAACACAAAAAATGCAAAAAAAAAATGCAAAAAAACACAAAAAAATGCAAAAAAAATGCAAAAAAACCCACAAAAAAATGCAAAAAAAATGCAAAAAAAATGCAAAAAAAAAACCACAAAAAAATGCAAAAAAACACAAAAAATGCAAAAAAAAAATGCAAAAAAACACAAAAAAATGCAAAAAAAAACACAAAAAATGCAAAAAAAAAAATGCAAAAAAACACAAAAAAATGCAAAAAAAAATGCAAAAAAACCCACAAAAAAATGCAAAAAAAATGCAAAAAAAAATGCAAAAAAAAACACAAAAAAAAACACAAAAAATGCAAAAAAAACCACAAAAAATGCAAAAAAAATGCAAAAAAAATGCAAAAAAAATGCAAAAAAAAATGCAAAAAAATGCAAAAAAAATGCAAAAAAAAATGCAAAAAAAAATGCAAAAAATGCAAAAAAAATATGCAAAAAAACACAAAAAAATGCAATAAAACCCACAAAAAATGCAAAAAAAATGCAAAAAAATGCAAAAAAAATGCAAAAAAAACCCACAAAAAAATGCAAAAAAACACAAAAAATGCAAAAAGAAACACAAAAAAATGCAAAAAAACCCACAAAAAATGCAAAAAAAATGCAAAAAAAACAAAAAAATGAAAAAAAAATGAAAAAAAAATGCAAAAAAAAATGCAAAAAAAACACAAAAAATGCAAAAAAAAAATGCAAAAAAACACAAAAAAATGCAAAAAAAATGCAAAAAAACCCACAAAAAAATGCAAAAAAAATGCAAAAAAAACCCACAAAAAATGCAAAAAAAAAACACAAAAAAATGCAAAAAAAATGCAAAAAAAATGCAAAAAAAAATGCAAAAAAAAACACAAAAAATGGAAAAAAAAAATGCAAAAAAACACAAAAAAATGCAAAAAAAATGCAAAAAAAACCACAAAAAAATGCAAAAAAAATGCAAAAAAAACACAAAAAATGCAAAAAAAAAATGCAAAAAACCCACAAAAAATGCAAAAAAAATGCAAAAAAATGCAAAAAAAATGCAAAAAACCCCCCACAAAAAAAATGCAAAAAAACACAAAAAATGCAAAAAAAAACACAAAAAATGCAAAAAAACCCACAAAAAATGCAAAAAAAATGCAAAAAAAACACAAAAAAAATGCAAAAAAAATGCAAAAAAAATGCAAAAAAAAATGCAAAAAAAACACAAAAATGCAAAAAAAAAATGCAAAAAAACACAAAAAAATGCAAAAAAAATGCAAAAAAAACCCACAAAAAAATGCAAAAAAAATGCAAAAAAAATGCAAAAAAAATGCAAAAAAAATGCAAAAAAAACCACAAAAAATGCAAAAAAAATGCAAAAAAAACACAAAAAAATGCAAAAAAAATGCAAAAAAAATGCAAAAAAAAATGCAAAAAAAACACAAAAAATGCAAAAAAAAAATTCAAAAAAACACAAAAAAATGCAAAAAAAATGCAAAAAAACCCACAAAAAAATGCAAAAAAAATGCAAAAAAAAATGCAAAAAAAAACCCACAAAAAATGCAAAAAAACACAAAAAATGCAAAAAAAATGCAAAAAAAATGCAAAAAAAAACACAAAAAAAACACAAAAAATGCAAAAAAAACCACAAAAAATGCAAAAAAAATGCAAAAAAAATGCAAAAAAAATGCAAAAAAAAATGCAAAAAAATGCAAAAAAAATGCAAAAAAAAATGCAAAAAAAAATGCAAAAAATGCAAAAAAAATATGCAAAAAAACACAAAAAAATGCAATAAAACCCACAAAAAATGCAAAAAAAATGCAAAAAAATGCAAAAAAAATGCAAAAAAAACCCACAAAAAAATGCAAAAAAACACAAAAAATGCAAAAAGAAACACAAAAAAATGCAAAAAAACCCACAAAAAATGCAAAAAAAAATGCAAAAAAAACAAAAAAAATGAAAAAAAAATGAAAAAAAAATGCAAAAAAAAATGCAAAAAAAACACAAAAAATGCAAAAAAAAAATGCAAAAAAACACAAAAAAATGCAAAAAAAATGCAAAAAAACCCACAAAAAAATGCAAAAAAAATGCAAAAAAAAACCCACAAAAAATGCAAAAAAAAAACACAAAAAAATGCAAAAAAAATGCAAAAAAAATGCAAAAAAAAATGCAAAAAAAAACACAAAAAATGGAAAAAAAAAATGCAAAAAAACACAAAAAAATGCAAAAAAAATGCAAAAAAAACCACAAAAAAATGCAAAAAAAATGCAAAAAAAACACAAAAAATGCAAAAAAAAAATGCAAAAAACCCACAAAAAATGCAAAAAAAATGCAAAAAAATGCAAAAAAAATGCAAAAAACCCCCCACAAAAAAAATGCAAAAAAACACAAAAAATGCAAAAAAAAACACAAAAAATGCAAAAAAACCCACAAAAAATGCAAAAAAAATGCAAAAAAAACACAAAAAAATGCAAAAAAAATGCAAAAAAAATGCAAAAAAAAATGCAAAAAAAAACACAAAAAATGCAAAAAAAAAATGCAAAAAAACACAAAAAAATGCAAAAAAAATGCAAAAAAACCCACAAAAAAATGCAAAAAAAATGCAAAAAAAAATGCAAAAAAAATGCAAAAAAAATGCAAAAAAAACCACAAAAAATGCAAAAAAAATGCAAAAAAAACACAAAAAAATGCAAAAAAAATGCAAAAAAAATGCAAAAAAAAATGCAAAAAAAACACAAAAAATGCAAAAAAAAAATTCAAAAAAACACAAAAAAATGCAAAAAAAATGCAAAAAAACCCACAAAAAAATGCAAAAAAAATGCAAAAAAAAATGCAAAAAAAAACCCACAAAAAATGCAAAAAAACACAAAAAATGCAAAAAAAAAAAACACAAAAAAATGCAAAAAAATGCAAAAAAATGCAAAAAAAAATGCAAAAAAAAACACAAAAAATGCAAAAAAAAAATGCAAAAAAACACAAAAAAATTCAAAAAAAAATGCAAAAAAAATGCAAAAAAAATGCAAAAAAACCCACAAAAAATGCAAAAAAAAACACAAAAAATGCAAAAAAAAAAGCACAAAAATGCAAAAAAAATGCAAAAAAAATGCAAAAAAAATGCAAAAAAAATTGCAAAAAAACCCCACAAAACAATGCAAAAAAACACAAAAAAATGCAAAAAAACCCACAAAAAATGCAAAAAAAAATGCAAAAAAATGCAAAAAAAATGCAAAAAAATGCAAAAAAAATGCAAAAAAAAACACAAAAAAATGAAAAAAAACCCACAAAAAATGCAAAAAAAATGCAAAAAAAACACAAAAAAATGCAAAAAAAATGCAAAAAATGCAAAAAAAAACAAAAAAAATGCAAAAAAAATGCAAAAAAAATGCAAAAAAAATGCAAAAAAATGCAAAAAAAATGCAAAAAAAACCCACAAAAAAATGCAAAAAAACACAAAAAATGCAAAAAAAACACAAAAAAATGCAAAAAAACCCATAAAAAATGCAAAAAAAATGCAAAAAAAACACAAAAAAATGAAAAAAAAATGCTAAAAAACCCACAAAAAATGAAAAAAAAATGCAAAAAAAACACAAAAAAATGAAAAAAAATGAAAAAAAACCCACAAAAAAATGCAAAAAAAACACAAAAAAATGCAAAAAAACCCACAAAAAATGCAAAAAAACCCACAAAAAATGCAAAAAAAACACAAAAAAAATGCAAAAAAATGCAAAAAAAATGCAAAAAAAAAAACACAAAAAAATGCAAAAAAACACAAAAAATGCAAAAAAAAAACACAAAAAAATGAAAAAAAACCCACAAAAAATGCAAAAAAAAATGCAAAAAAAACACAAAAAATGCAAAAAAAATGCAAAAAAAAATGCAAAAAAAATGCAAAAAAATGCAAAAAAAATGCAAAAAAAACCCACAAAAAAATGCAAAAAAACACAAAAAATGCAAAAAAAAACACAAAAAAATGCAAAAAAACCCATAAAAAATGCAAAAAAAAATGCAAAAAAAACACAAAAAAATGAAAAAAAATGCTAAAAAACCCACAAAAAATGAAAAAAAAATGCAAAAAAACCACAAAAAAAATGTAAAAAAAACACAAAAAATGCAAAAAAAAAATGCTAAAAAAACACAAAAAAATGCAAAAAAAAATGCAAAATAACCCACAAAAAATGCAAAAAAAACCCCACAAAAAATGCAAAAAAAAAAGAAAAAAAAATGCAAAAAAACCCACAAAAAATGCAAAAGAAAATGCAAAATAAATGCAAAAAAACCCATGGGTTTTTTTTTGCATTTTTTTTGGTTTTTTTTTGCATTTTTTTTGTGTTTTTTTTGCATTTTTTGTGTGTTTTTTTTTTCAATTTTTTTTGTGTTTTTTTTAGCATTTTTTTTGCATTTTTTTTTTTTGCATTTATTTTGTGTTTTTTGCATTTTTTTTGTTTTTTTTTGTTGCATTTTTTGTGTTTTTTTTGCATTTTTTGCATTTTTTTGTGTGTTTTTGCATTTTTTTTTGAATTTTTTTTTTTGCATTTTTTTGCATTTTTTTGCATTTTTTTGCATTTTTTGCATTTTTTGCGTTTTTTTGCATTTTTTTGGGGGTTTTTTGCATTTATTTTGTGGTTTTTTTTGCATTTTTTTTGTTTTTTTTGCATTTTTTTGCATTTTTTTTTGCATTTTTTTGTGTTTTTTTTGTATTTATTTTGTTTTTTTACATTTTTTTGCATTTTTTGTGTTTTTTTTTTGCATTTTTTGTGGGTTTTTTTGCATTTTTTTGTGTTGTTTTTTGCATTTTTGGGGATTTTTTTGCATTTATTTTGCGTTTTTGTTTTGCATTTTTTTTGCATTTTTTTTTTTTTTTTTGCATTTTTTTGTTTTTTTTGCATTTTTTGGGATTTTTTTGCATTTATTTTGCGTTTTTTTTTTGCATTTTTTTTTGCATTTTTTTTGTTTTTTTTGCATTTTTTGTGTTTTTTTTGCATTTTTTGTGGTTTTTTTTGCATTTTTTTTTTTTTTTTTTTGCATTTTTTGTGTTTTTTTTTCAATTTTTTTTGTGTTTTTTTTTAGCATTTTTTTTGCATTTTTTTTTTTGCATTTATTTTGTGTTTTTTGCATTTTTTGTGTGTTTTTTTTTTGCATTTTTTTGTGTGTTTTTGCATTTTTTTTGCTTTTTTTTTTTTTTTGCATTTTTTTGCATTTTTTTTGCATTTTTTTTGCATTTTTTGCATTTTTTGCGTTTTTTTGCATTTTTTGGGGGGTTTTTTGCATTTATTTAGTGTTTTTTTTGCATTTTTTTTGTTTTTTTTGCATTTTTTTGCATTTTTTTTTGCATTTTTTTGTGTTTTTTTTTGTATTTATTTTGTGTTTTTTTGCATTTTTTTGCATTTTTTGTGTTTTTTTTGCATTTTTTGTTTTTTTTGCATTTTTTTGTGTTTTTTTTTTGCATTTTTTGCATTTTTTTTTGCATTTTTTTGTGTTTTTTTTTGCATTTTTTTGTTTTTTTGCATTTTTTTTGCATTTTTTTGTGTTTTTTTTTGCATTTTTTTGTGTTTTTTTTGGGATTTTTTTGCATTTATTTGCAAAAAAAATGCAAAAAAACCCACAAAAAAATGCAAAAAAAATGCAAAAAAAATGCAAAAAAAATGCAAAAAAAATGCAAAAAAAATGCAAAAAAAACCACAAAAAAATGCAAAAAAACACAAAAAATGCAAAAAAAAACCACAAAAAAATGCAAAAAAACACAAAAAATGCAAAAAAAATGCAAAAAAAATGCAAAAAAAAATGCAAAAAAAACACAAAAAATGCAAAAAAAAAATGCAAAAAAACACAAAAAAAATGCTAAAAAAATGCAAAAAACCGACAAAAAAATGCAAAAAAATGCAAAAAAAATGCAAAAAAAAACCCACAAAAAAATGCAAAAAAACACAAAAAATGCAAAAAAAAACACAAAAAAATGCAAAAAAACCCACAAAAAATGCAAAAAAAATGCAAAAAAACACAAAAAAATGCAAAAAAAAATGCAAAAAAAAATGCAAAAAAAATGCAAAAAAAAACACAGAAAATGCAAAAAAACCCACAAAAAAATGCAAAAAAAATGCAAAAAAAAACACAAAAAATGCAAAAAAAAAATGCAAAAAAACACAAAAAAATGCAAAAAAACCCACAAAAAAATGCAAAAAAAATGCAAAAAAAATGCAAAAAAATGCAAAAAAAATGCAAAAAAACCCCACAAAAAAATGCAAAAAAACACAAAAAATGCAAAAAGAAACACAAAAAAATGCAAAAAAACCCACAAAAAATGCAAAAAAAATGCAAAAAAAAAACAAAAAAATGCAAAAAAAATGCAAAAAAAATGCAAAAAAAAATGCAAAAAAAACACAAAAAATGCAAAAAAAAATGCAAAAAAACACAAAAAAAATGCAAAAAAAATGCAAAAAAACCCACAAAAAAATGCAAAAAAAATGGAAAAAAAATGCAAAAAAAACCCACATAAAAATGCAAAAAAACACAAAAAATGCAAAAAAAAAAACACAAAAAAATGCAAAAAAATGCAAAAAAAATGCAAAAAAAATGCAAAAAAAAACACAAAAAATGCAAAAAAAAAATGCAAAAAAACACAAAAAAAATGCTAAAAAAAATGCAAAAAAATGCAAAAAAAATGCTAAAAAAATGCAAAAAAAAATGCAAAAAAAAATGCAAAAAAAATGCAAAAAAAATGCAAAAAAAATGCAAAAAAAAAAATGCAAAAAAAATGCAAAAAAATGCAAAAAAAAATGCAAAAAAATGCAAAAAAAATGCAAAAAAATGCAAAAAAAATGCAAAAAAAAATGCAAAAAAAATGCAAAAAAATGAAAAAAAAAATGCTAAAAAAAATGCAAAAAAATGCAAAAAAAAATGCAAAAAAAAATGCAAAAAAATGCAAAAAAAAATGCAAAAAAATGCAAAAAATGCAAAAAAAATGCTAAAAAAAAATGCAAAAAAAATGCTAAAAAATGCAAAAAAATGCAAAAAAAAATGCAAAAAAAATGCAAAAAAAATGCAAAAAAATATGCAAAAAAAAAATGCAAAAAAATGAAAAAAAAAATGCTAAAAAAAATGCTAAAAAATGCAAAAAAAAATGCAAAAAAGTGCAAAAAAAATGCAAAAAAAATGCAAAAAAAATGCAAAAAAAATGCAAAAAAACACAAAAAAATGCAAAAAAAAATGCAAAAATATGCAAAAAAAAATGCAAAAAAATTGCAAAAAAAATGCAAAAAAATGCAAAAAAAATGCAAAAAAAAATGCTAAAAAATGCAAAAAAAATGCAAAAAAAATGCTAAAAAACCCACAAAAAATGTAAAAAAAATGCAAAAAAATGCAAAAAAAATGAAAAAAAAATGAAAAAAAAATGAAAAAAAAATGCAAAAAAAATGAAAAAAAATCCACAAAAAAATGCAAAAAAAAATGCAAAAAAAAACAAAAAAAATGCAAAAAAATGCAAAAAAATGCAAAAAAAATGCGAAAAAAATGCAAAAAAATGCAAAAAAATCCACAAAAAAATGCAAAAAAAAACACAAAAAAAATGCAAAAAAAACTACAAAAAATGCAAAAAAATGCAAAAAAAATGCAAAAAAAAATGCAAAAAAAATGCAAAAAAAATGCAAAAAAAAAATGCAAAAAAAATGCAAAAAAATGAAAAAAAAAATGCTAAAAAAAATGCTAAAAAATGCAAAAAAAAATGCAAAAAAGTGCAAAAAAAATGCAAAAAAAATGCATAAAAAACACAAAAAATGCAAAAAAAAAATGCAAAAAAACACAAAAAAAATGCAAAAAAAATGCAAAAAACCGACAAAAAAATGCAAAAAAATGCAAAAAAAATGCAAAAAAAACCCCACAAAAAAATGCAAAAAAACACTAAAAATGCAAAAAAAAACACAAAAAAATGCAAAAAAACCCACAAAAAATGCAAAAAAAATGCAAAAAAACACAAAAAAATGCAAAAAAAAATGCAAAAAAAATGCAAAAAAAATGCAAAAAAAAACACAAAAAATGCAAAAAAACCCACAAAAAAATGCAAAAAAATGCAAAAAAAATGCAAAAAAAAATGCTAAAAAATGCAAAAAAAATGCAAAAAAAATGCTAAAAAACCCACAAAAAATGTAAAAAAAATGCAAAAAAATGCAAAAAAAATGAAAAAAAAATGAAAAAAAAATGAAAAAAAAATGCAAAAAAAATGAAAAAAAATCCACAAAAAAATGCAAAAAAAAATGCAAAAAAAACAAAAAAAATGCAAAAAAATGCAAAAAAATGCAAAAAAAATGCGAAAAAAATGCAAAAAAATGCAAAAAAATCCACAAAAAAATGCAAAAAAAAACACAAAAAAAATGCAAAAAAAACTACAAAAAATGCAAAAAAATGCAAAAAAAATGCAAAAAAAAATGCAAAAAAAATGCAAAAAAAATGCAAAAAAAAAATGCAAAAAAAATGCAAAAAAATGAAAAAAAAAATGCTAAAAAAAATGCTAAAAAATGCAAAAAAAAATGCAAAAAAGTGCAAAAAAAATGCAAAAAAAATGCATAAAAAACACAAAAAATGCAAAAAAAAAATGCAAAAAAACACAAAAAAAATGCAAAAAAAATGCAAAAAACCGACAAAAAAATGCAAAAAAATGCAAAAAAAATGCAAAAAAAACCCCACAAAAAAATGCAAAAAAACACAAAAAATGCAAAAAAAAACACAAAAAAATGCAAAAAAACCCACAAAAAATGCAAAAAAAATGCAAAAAAACACAAAAAAATGCAAAAAAAAATGCAAAAAAAATGCAAAAAAAATGCAAAAAAAACACAAAAAATGCAAAAAAACCCACAAAAAAATGCAAAAAAATGCAAAAAAAAATGCAAAAAAAATGCAAAAAAAATGCAAAAAAATATGCAAAAAAAAAATGCAAAAAAATGAAAAAAAAAATGCTAAAAAAAATGCTAAAAAATGCAAAAAAAAATGCAAAAAAGTGCAAAAAAAATGCAAAAAAAATGCAAAAAAAATGCAAAAAAAATGCAAAAAAACACAAAAAAATGCAAAAAAAAATGCAAAAATATGCAAAAAAAAATGCAAAAAAATTGCAAAAAAAATGCAAAAAAATGCAAAAAAAATGCAAAAAAAAATGCTAAAAAATGCAAAAAAAATGCAAAAAAAATGCTAAAAAACCCACAAAAAATGTAAAAAAAATGCAAAAAAATGCAAAAAAAATGAAAAAAAAATGAAAAAAAAATGAAAAAAAAATGCAAAAAAAATGAAAAAAAATCCACAAAAAAATGCAAAAAAAAATGCAAAAAAAACAAAAAAAATGCAAAAAAATGCAAAAAAATGCAAAAAAAATGCGAAAAAAATGCAAAAAAATGCAAAAAAATCCACAAAAAAATGCAAAAAAAAAACACAAAAAAAATGCAAAAAAAACTACAAAAAATGCAAAAAAATGCAAAAAAAATGCAAAAAAAAATGCAAAAAAAATGCAAAAAAAATGCAAAAAAAAAATGCAAAAAAAATGCAAAAAAATGAAAAAAAAAATGCTAAAAAAAATGCTAAAAAATGCAAAAAAAAATGCAAAAAAGTGCAAAAAAAATGCAAAAAAAATGCATAAAAAACACAAAAAATGCAAAAAAAAAATGCAAAAAAACACAAAAAAAATGCAAAAAAAATGCAAAAAACCGACAAAAAAATGCAAAAAAATGCAAAAAAAATGCAAAAAAAAACCCCACAAAAAAATGCAAAAAAACACAAAAAATGCAAAAAAAAACACAAAAAAATGCAAAAAAACCCACAAAAAATGCAAAAAAAATGCAAAAAAACACAAAAAAATGCAAAAAAAAATGCAAAAAAAATGCAAAAAAAATGCAAAAAAAAACACAAAAAATGCAAAAAAACCCACAAAAAAATGCAAAAAAAATGCAAAAAACCGACAAAAAAATGCAAAAAAATGCAAAAAAAATGCAAAAAAAACCCCCACAAAAAAATGCAAAAAAACACAAAAAATGCAAAAAAAAACACAAAAAAATGCAAAAAAACCCACAAAAAAATGCAAAAAAACACAAAAAATGCAAAAAGAAACACAAAAAAATGCAAAAAAACCCACAAAAAATGCAAAAAAAATGCAAAAAAAAAACTAAAAAATGCAAAAAAAATGCAAAAAAAATGCAAAAAAAAATGCAAAAAAAACACAAAAAATGCAAAAAAAAATGCAAAAAAACACAAAAAAAATGCAAAAAAAATGCAAAAAAACCCACAAAAAAATGCAAAAAAAATGGAAAAAAAATGCAAAAAAAACCCACATAAAAATGCAAAAAAACACAAAAAATGCAAAAAAAAAAACACAAAAAAATGCAAAAAAATGCAAAAAAAATGCAAAAAAAAATGCAAAAAAAAACACAAAAAATGCAAAAAAAAAATGCAAAAAAACACAAAAAAAATTCCAAAAAAAAACACAAAAAATGCAAAAAAAAAATGCAAAAAAACACAAAAAAAATGCTAAAAAAAATGCAAAAAAATGCAAAAAAAATGCTAAAAAAATGCAAAAAAAAATGCAAAAAAAAATGCAAAAAAAATGCAAAAAAAATGCAAAAAAAATGCAAAAAAAAAATGCAAAAAAAATGCAAAAAAATGCAAAAAAAAATGCAAAAAAATGCAAAAAAAATGCAAAAAAATGCAAAAAAAATGCAAAAAAAAATGCAAAAAAAATGCAAAAAAATGAAAAAAAAAATGCTAAAAAAAATGCAAAAAAATGCAAAAAAAAATGCAAAAAAAAATGCAAAAAAATGCAAAAAAAAAATGCAAAAAAATGCAAAAAATGCAAAAAAAATGCTAAAAAAAAATGCAAAAAAAATGCTAAAAAATGCAAAAAAATGCAAAAAAAAATGCAAAAAAAATGCAAAAAAAATGCAAAAAAATATGCAAAAAAAAAATGCAAAAAAATGAAAAAAAAAATGAAAAAAAAAATGCTAAAAAAAATGCTAAAAAATGCAAAAAAAAATGCAAAAAAGTGCAAAAAAAATGCAAAAAAAATGCAAAAAAAATGCAAAAAAACACAAAAAAATGCAAAAAAAAATGCAAAAATATGCAAAAAAAAATGCAAAAAAATTGCAAAAAAAATGCAAAAAAATGCAAAAAAAATGCAAAAAAAAATGCTAAAAAATGCAAAAAAAATGCAAAAAAAATGCTAAAAAACCCACAAAAAATGTAAAAAAAATGCAAAAAAATGCAAAAAAAATGCAAAAAAAATGAAAAAAAAATGAAAAAAAAATGCAAAAAAAATGCAAAAAAATCCACAAAAAAATGCAAAAAAAAATGCAAAAAAAACAAAAAAAATGCAAAAAAATGCAAAAAAAATGCAAAAAAAATGCGAAAAAAATGCAAAAAAATGCAAAAAAAATCCACAAAAAAATGCAAAAAAAAACACAAAAAAAATGCAAAAAAAACTACAAAAAATGCAAAAAAATGCAAAAAAAATGCAAAAAAAAAATGCAAAAAAAATGCAAAAAAAATGCAAAAAAAAAAATGCAAAAAAAATGCAAAAAAATGAAAAAAAAAATGCTAAAAAAAATGCTAAAAAATGCAAAAAAATGCAAAAAAAAATGCAAAAAAAATGCAAAAAAAAAATGCAAAAAAAAATGCAAAAAAATGAAAAAAAAATGCTAAAAAAAATGCTAAAAAATGCAAAAAAAAATGCAAAAAAGTGCAAAAAAAATGCAAAAAAAATGCATAAAAAATGCAAAAAAAAATGCAAAAAAACCAAAAAAATGCAAAAAAAAAACCACAAAAAAACCCACAAAAAATGCAAAAAAAAAAATGCAAAAAAAATGCAAAAAACCCCACAAAAAAATGCAAAAAAAAATGCAAAAAAAATGCAAAAAAAATGCAAAAAAAAATGAAAAAAAAATGCAAAAAAAATGCAAAAAAATCCACAAAAAAATGCAAAAAAAAATGCAAAAAAAACAAAAAAAATGCAAAAAAATGCAAAAAAATGCAAAAAAAAATGCGAAAAAAATGCAAAAAAATGCAAAAAAATCCACAAAAAAATGCAAAAAAAAAACACAAAAAAAATGCAAAAAAAACTACAAAAAATGCAAAAAAATGCAAAAAAAATGCAAAAAAAAATGCAAAAAAAATGCAAAAAAAATGCAAAAAAAAAAATGCAAAAAAAATGCAAAAAAATGAAAAAAAAAATGCTAAAAAAAATGCTAAAAAATGCAAAAAAATGCAAAAAAAAATGCAAAAAAAATGCAAAAAAAAAATGCAAAAAAAAATGCAAAAAAATGAAAAAAAAAAATGCTAAAAAAAATGCTAAAAAATGCAAAAAAAAATGCAAAAAAGTGCAAAAAAAATGCAAAAAAAATGCATAAAAAATGCAAAAAAAAATGCAAAAAAAACCAAAAAAATGCAAAAAAAAACCACAAAAAAAACCCACAAAAAATGCAAAAAAAAAATGCAAAAAAAATGCAAAAAACCCCACAAAAAAATGCAAAAAAAAATGCAAAAAAAATGCAAAAAAAATGCAAAAAAAAATGCAAAAAAAAACACAAAAAATGCAAAAAAAAAATGCAAAAAAACACAAAAAAATGCAAAAAAAAAACACAAAAAATGCAAAAAAAAAATGCAAAAAAACACAAAAAAATGCAAAAAAAAATGCAAAAAAACCACAAATGCAAAAAAATGCAAAAAAAATGCAAAAAAAATGCAAAAAAATGCAAAAAAATG
>JAKRKW010000032.1:0-477834 GCA_023566125.1 Zingel zingel
TTTTTTGTGGATTTTTTTGCATTTTTTTTGCATTTTTTTGTGGATTTTTTTGCATTTTTTTTGCATTTTTTTGTGGATTTTTTTGCATTTTTTTTGCATTTTTTTTAGCATTTTTTTTGCATTTTTTTTGCATTTTTTTGTGGATTTTTTTGCATTTTTTTTGCATTTTTTTGTGGATTTTCCTGCATTTTTTTGCATTTTTTTGCATTTTTTTTAGCATTTTTTTGTGGATTTTTTTGCATTTTTTTTGCATTTTTTTGTGGATTTTTTTGCATTTTTTTTGCATTTTTTTGTGGATTTTTTTGCATTTTTTTTGCATTTTTTTGTGGATTTTCCTGCATTTTTTTGCATTTTTTTTGCATTTTTTTTAGCATTTTTTTTGCATTTTTTTTGCATTTTTTTGTGGATTTTTTTGCATTTTTTTTGCATTTTTTTGTGGATTTTTTTGCATTTTTTTGTGGATTTTTTTGCATTTTTTTTGCATTTTTTTTAGCATTTTTTTTGCATTTTTTTGTGGATTTTTCTGCATTTTTTTTTTGCATTTTTTGTGATTTTTTTGCATTTTTTTTAGCATTTTTTTTGCAATTTTTTGCATTTTTTTTGCATTTTTTTGTGGATTTTTCTGCATTTTTTTTTGCATTTTTTGTGGTTTTTTCTGCATTTTTTTTTTGCATTTTTTTGCATTTTTTTTGCATTTTTTTGTGGATTTTTTTGCATTTTTTTTGCATTTTTTTGTGGATTTTTTTGCATTTTTTTTTGCATTTTTTTGTGGATTTTTCTGCAATTTTTTTTGCATTTTTTTTGCATTTTTTTTAGCATTTTTTTTGCATTTTTTTTGCATTTTTTTGTGGATTTTTTTGCATTTTTTTTGCATTTTTTTGTGGATTTTTTTGCATTTTTTTTGCATTTTTTGTGGATTTTTTTGCATTTTTTTTTGCATTTTTTTGTGGATTTTTCTGCATTTTTTTTTGCATTTTTTTTGCATTTTTTTAGCATTTTTTTTGCATTTTTTTGCATTTTTTTGTGGATTTTTTTGCATTTTTTTTGCATTTTTTTGTGGATTTTTTTGCATTTTTTTTAGCATTTTTTTGTGGATTTTTTGCATTTTTTTTGCATTTTTTTGTGGATTTTTTTGCATTTTTTTTTGCATTTTTTTGTGGATTTTTTTGCATTTTTTTTTGCATTTTTTTGTGGATTTTTCTGCATTTTTTTTTGCATTTTTTTTGCATTTTTTTTTGCATTTTTTTTGCATTTTTTTTTGCATTTTTTTGTGGATTTTCCTGCATTTTTTTTGCATTTTTTGTGGATTTTTTTGCATTTTTTTTTGCATTTTTTTGTGGATTTTTCTGCATTTTTTTGTGGATTTTTTTTGCATTTTTTTGCATTTTTTTGTGGATTTTTTTGCATTTTTTTTTGCATTTTTTTGTGGATTTTCCTGCATTTTTTTTGCATTTTTTTTGCATTTTTTTTTAGCATTTTTTTTGCATTTTTTTTGCATTTTTTTGTGGATTTTTTTGCATTTTTTTTGCATTTTTTTGTGGATTTTTTTGCATTTTTTTGTGGATTTTTTTGCATTTTTTTTGCATTTTTTTTAGCATTTTTTTTGCATTTTTTTGTGGATTTTTCTGCATTTTTTTTTGCATTTTTTGTGATTTTTTTTGCATTTTTTTTTGCATTTTTTTTTGCAATTTTTTGCATTTTTTTTGCATTTTTTTGTGGATTTTTCTGCATTTTTTTTTGCATTTTTTGTGGTTTTTTCTGCATTTTTTTTTTGCATTTTTTTGCATTTTTTTTGCATTTTTTTGTGGATTTTTTTGCATTTTTTTTTGCATTTTTTTGTGGATTTTCCTGCATTTTTTTTGCATTTTTTTTGCATTTTTTTTAGCATTTTTTTTGCATTTTTTTTGCATTTTTTTGTGGATTTTTTTGCATTTTTTTTGCATTTTTTTGTGGATTTTTTTGCATTTTTTTGTGGATTTTTTTGCATTTTTTTTGCATTTTTTTTAGCATTTTTTTTGCATTTTTTTGTGGATTTTTCTGCATTTTTTTTTTGCATTTTTTGTGATTTTTTTTGCATTTTTTTTAGCATTTTTTTTGCAATTTTTTGCATTTTTTTTGCATTTTTTTGTGGATTTTTCTGCATTTTTTTTTGCATTTTTTGTGGTTTTTTCTGCATTTTTTTTTTGCATTTTTTTGCATTTTTTTTGCATTTTTTTGTGGATTTTTTTGCATTTTTTTGCATTTTTTTGTGGATTTTTTTGCATTTTTTTTAGCATTTTTTTGTGGATTTTTTTGCATTTTTTTTGCATTTTTTTGTGGATTTTTTTGCATTTTTTTTGCATTTTTTTGTGGATTTTTTTGCATTTTTTTTTGCATTTTTTTGTGGATTTTTCTGCATTTTTTTTTGCATTTTTTTTGCATTTTTTTTTAGCATTTTTTTTTGCATTTTTTTTGCATTTTTTTGTGGATTTTCCTGCATTTTTTTTGCATTTTTTTTGCATTTTTTTTTTGCATTTTTTTTGCATTTTTTTTGCATTTTTTTGTGGATTTTTTTGCATTTTTTTTGCATTTTTTTGTGGATTTTTTTGCATTTTTTTGTGGATTTTTTTGCATTTTTTTTGCATTTTTTTTTAGCATTTTTTTTGCATTTTTTTGTGAATTTTTCTGCATTTTTTTTTTGCATTTTTTGTGATTTTTTTTGCATTTTTTTTTGCATTTTTTTTGCAATTTTTTGCATTTTTTTTGCATTTTTTTGTGGATTTTTCTGCATTTTTTTTTGCATTTTTTGTGGTTTTTTCTGCATTTTTTTTTTTGCATTTTTTTGCATTTTTTTTGCATTTTTTTGTGGATTTTTTTGCATTTTTTTTTGCATTTTTTTGTGGATTTTCCTGCATTTTTTTTGCATTTTTTTTGCATTTTTTTTAGCATTTTTTTTGCATTTTTTTTGCATTTTTTTGTGGATTTTTTTGCATTTTTTTTGCATTTTTTTGTGGATTTTTCTGCATTTTTTTTTTGCATTTTTTGTGATTTTTTTTGCATTTTTTTTAGCATTTTTTTTTGCAATTTTTTGCATTTTTTTTGCATTTTTTTGTGGATTTTTCTGCATTTTTTTTTGCATTTTTTGTGGTTTTTTCTGCATTTTTTTTTTGCATTTTTTTGCATTTTTTTTGCATTTTTTTGTGGATTTTTTTGCATTTTTTTTGCATTTTTTTGTGGATTTTTTTGCATTTTTTTTAGCATTTTTTTGTGGATTTTTTTGCATTTTTTTTTGCATTTTTTTGTGGATTTTTTTGCATTTTTTTTGCATTTTTTTGTGGATTTTTTTGCATTTTTTTTTGCATTTTTTTGTGGATTTTTCTGCATTTTTTTTTGCATTTTTTTGCATTTTTTTTAGCATTTTTTTGTGGATTTTTTTGCATTTTTTTTGCATTTTTTTGTGGATTTTTTTGCATTTTTTGCATTTTTTTGTGGATTTTTTTGCATTTTTTTTGCATTTTTTTTAGCATTTTTTTGCATTTTTTTGTGGATTTTTCTGCATTTTTTTTTTGCATTTTTTGTGATTTTTTTTGCATTTTTTTTAGCATTTTTTTTGCAATTTTTTGCATTTTTTTTGCATTTTTTTGTGGATTTTTCTGCATTTTTTTTTGCATTTTTTGTGGTTTTTTCTGCATTTTTTTTTTGCATTTTTTTGCATTTTTTTTGCATTTTTTTGTGGATTTTTTTGCATTTTTTTTGCATTTTTTTGTGGATTTTTTTGCATTTTTTTTAGCATTTTTTTGTGGATTTTTTTGCATTTTTTTTGCATTTTTTTGTGGATTTTTCTGCATTTTTTTTTGCATTTTTTGTGGTTTTTCTGCATTTTTTTTTTGCATTTTTTTGCATTTTTTTTGCATTTTTTTTTGCATTTTTTTTTTGCATTTTTTTGCATTTTTTTTGCATTTTTTTTAGCATTTTTTTGTGGATTTTTTTGCATTTTTTTTGCATTTTTTTGTGGATTTTTTTGCATTTTTTTTGCATTTTTTTGTGGATTTTTTTGCATTTTTTTTGCATTTTTTTGTGGATTTTCCTGCATTTTTTTGCATTTTTTTTGCATTTTTTTAGCATTTTTTTGTGGATTTTTTTGCATTTTTTTTGCATTTTTTTGTGGATTTTTTTGCATTTTTTTTGCATTTTTTTGTGGATTTTTTTGCATTTTTTTTGCATTTTTTTTAGCATTTTTTTTGCATTTTTTTTGCATTTTTTTGTGGATTTTTTTGCATTTTTTTTGCATTTTTTTGTGGATTTTCCTGCATTTTTTTGCATTTTTTTGCATTTTTTTTAGCATTTTTTTGTGGATTTTTTTGCATTTTTTTTGCATTTTTTTGTGGATTTTTTTGCATTTTTTTTGCATTTTTTTGTGGATTTTTTTGCATTTTTTTTGCATTTTTTTGTGGATTTTCCTGCATTTTTTTGCATTTTTTTTGCATTTTTTTTAGCATTTTTTTTGCATTTTTTTTGCATTTTTTTGTGGATTTTTTTGCATTTTTTTTGCATTTTTTTGTGGATTTTTTTGCATTTTTTTGTGGATTTTTTTGCATTTTTTTTGCATTTTTTTTAGCATTTTTTTTGCATTTTTTTGTGGATTTTTCTGCATTTTTTTTTTGCATTTTTTGTGATTTTTTTTGCATTTTTTTTAGCATTTTTTTTGCAATTTTTTGCATTTTTTTTGCATTTTTTTGTGGATTTTTCTGCATTTTTTTTGCATTTTTTGTGGTTTTTTCTGCATTTTTTTTTTGCATTTTTTTGCATTTTTTTTGCATTTTTTTGTGGATTTTTTTGCATTTTTTTTGCATTTTTTTGTGGATTTTTTTGCATTTTTTTTGCATTTTTTTGTGGATTTTTCTGCAATTTTTTTTGCATTTTTTTTGCATTTTTTTTAGCATTTTTTTTGCATTTTTTTTGCATTTTTTTGTGGATTTTTTTGCATTTTTTTTGCATTTTTTTGTGGATTTTTTTGCATTTTTTTTGCATTTTTTGTGGATTTTTTTGCATTTTTTTTTGCATTTTTTTGTGGATTTTTCTGCATTTTTTTTGCATTTTTTTTGCATTTTTTTAGCATTTTTTTTGCATTTTTTTGCATTTTTTTGTGGATTTTTTTGCATTTTTTTTGCATTTTTTTGTGGATTTTTTTGCATTTTTTTTAGCATTTTTTTGTGGATTTTTTTGCATTTTTTTTGCATTTTTTTGTGGATTTTTTTGCATTTTTTTTGCATTTTTTTGTGGATTTTTTTGCATTTTTTTTTGCATTTTTTTGTGGATTTTTCTGCATTTTTTTTTGCATTTTTTTTGCATTTTTTTTTGCATTTTTTTTGCATTTTTTTTTGCATTTTTTTGTGGATTTTCCTGCATTTTTTTTGCATTTTTTGTGGATTTTTTTGCATTTTTTTTTGCATTTTTTTGTGGATTTTTCTGCATTTTTTTGTGGATTTTTTTGCATTTTTTTGCATTTTTTTGTGGATTTTTTTGCATTTTTTTTTGCATTTTTTTGTGGATTTTCCTGCATTTTTTTTGCATTTTTTTTGCATTTTTTTTTAGCATTTTTTTTGCATTTTTTTTGCATTTTTTTGTGGATTTTTTTGCATTTTTTTTGCATTTTTTTGTGGATTTTTTTGCATTTTTTTGTGGATTTTTTTGCATTTTTTTTGCATTTTTTTTAGCATTTTTTTTGCATTTTTTTGTGGATTTTTCTGCATTTTTTTTTTGCATTTTTTGTGATTTTTTTTGCATTTTTTTTTGCATTTTTTTTGCAATTTTTTGCATTTTTTTTGCATTTTTTTGTGGATTTTTCTGCATTTTTTTTTGCATTTTTTGTGGTTTTTTCTGCATTTTTTTTTTGCATTTTTTTGCATTTTTTTTGCATTTTTTTGTGGATTTTTTTGCATTTTTTTTTGCATTTTTTTGTGGATTTTCCTGCATTTTTTTTGCATTTTTTTTGCATTTTTTTTAGCATTTTTTTTGCATTTTTTTTGCATTTTTTTGTGGATTTTTTTGCATTTTTTTTGCATTTTTTTGTGGATTTTTTTGCATTTTTTTGTGGATTTTTTTGCATTTTTTTTGCATTTTTTTTAGCATTTTTTTTGCATTTTTTTGTGGATTTTTCTGCATTTTTTTTTTGCATTTTTTGTGATTTTTTTTGCATTTTTTTTAGCATTTTTTTTGCAATTTTTTGCATTTTTTTTGCATTTTTTTGTGGATTTTTCTGCATTTTTTTTTGCATTTTTTGTGGTTTTTTCTGCATTTTTTTTTTGCATTTTTTTGCATTTTTTTTGCATTTTTTTGTGGATTTTTTTGCATTTTTTTGCATTTTTTTGTGGATTTTTTTGCATTTTTTTTAGCATTTTTTTGTGGATTTTTTTGCATTTTTTTTGCATTTTTTTGTGGATTTTTTTGCATTTTTTTTGCATTTTTTTGTGGATTTTTTTGCATTTTTTTTTGCATTTTTTTGTGGATTTTTCTGCATTTTTTTTTGCATTTTTTTGCATTTTTTTTAGCATTTTTTTTGCATTTTTTTTGCATTTTTTTGTGGATTTTCCTGCATTTTTTTTGCATTTTTTTTGCATTTTTTTTTTGCATTTTTTTTGCATTTTTTTTGCATTTTTTTGTGGATTTTTTTGCATTTTTTTTGCATTTTTTTGTGGATTTTTTTGCATTTTTTTGTGGATTTTTTTGCATTTTTTTTGCATTTTTTTTTAGCATTTTTTTTGCATTTTTTTGTGAATTTTTCTGCATTTTTTTTTTGCATTTTTTGTGATTTTTTTTGCATTTTTTTTTGCATTTTTTTTTGCAATTTTTTGCATTTTTTTTGCATTTTTTTGTGGATTTTTCTGCATTTTTTTTTGCATTTTTTGTGGTTTTTTCTGCATTTTTTTTTTGCATTTTTTTGCATTTTTTTTGCATTTTTTTGTGGATTTTTTTGCATTTTTTTTTGCATTTTTTTGTGGATTTTCCTGCATTTTTTTTGCATTTTTTTTGCATTTTTTTTAGCATTTTTTTTGCATTTTTTTTGCATTTTTTTGTGGATTTTTTTGCATTTTTTTTGCATTTTTTTGTGGATTTTTTTGCATTTTTTTGTGGATTTTTTTGCATTTTTTTTGCATTTTTTTTAGCATTTTTTTGCATTTTTTTGTGGATTTTTCTGCATTTTTTTTTTGCATTTTTTGTGATTTTTTTTGCATTTTTTTTAGCATTTTTTTTGCAATTTTTTGCATTTTTTTTGCATTTTTTTGTGGATTTTTCTGCATTTTTTTTTGCATTTTTTGTGGTTTTTTCTGCATTTTTTTTTTGCATTTTTTTGCATTTTTTTTGCATTTTTTTGTGGATTTTTTTGCATTTTTTTTGCATTTTTTTGTGGATTTTTTTGCATTTTTTTTAGCATTTTTTTGTGGATTTTTTTGCATTTTTTTTGCATTTTTTTGTGGATTTTTTTGCATTTTTTTTGCATTTTTTTGTGGATTTTTTTGCATTTTTTTTTGCATTTTTTTGTGGATTTTTCTGCATTTTTTTTGCATTTTTTTTGCATTTTTTTTAGCATTTTTTTTTGCATTTTTTTTGCATTTTTTTGTGGATTTTTTTGCATTTTTTTTGCATTTTTTTGTGGATTTTTTTGCATTTTTTTTGCATTTTTTTGTGGATTTTTTTGCATTTTTTTTGCATTTTTTTGTGGATTTTTTTGCATTTTTTTTAGCATTTTTTTGTGGATTTTTTTGCATTTTTTTTGCATTTTTTTGTGGATTTTTTTGCATTTTTTTTGCATTTTTTTGTGGATTTTTTTGCATTTTTTTTTGCATTTTTTTGTGGATTTTTCTGCATTTTTTTTTGCATTTTTTTTGCATTTTTTTTAGCATTTTTTTTTGCATTTTTTTTGCATTTTTTTGTGGATTTTTTTGCATTTTTTTTGCATTTTTTTGTGGATTTTTTTGCATTTTTTTTGCATTTTTTTGTGGATTTTTTTGCATTTTTTTTGCATTTTTTTGTGGATTTTTTTGCATTTTTTTTAGCATTTTTTGTGGATTTTTTTGCATTTTTTTTGCATTTTTTTGTGGATTTTTTTGCATTTTTTTTGCATTTTTTTGTGGATTTTTTTGCATTTTTTTTTGCATTTTTTTGTGGATTTTTCTGCATTTTTTTTGCATTTTTTTTGCATTTTTTTTTGCATTTTTTTTGCATTTTTTTGTGGATTTTTTTGCATTTTTTTTTGCATTTTTTTGCATTTTTTTGCATTTTTTTGTGGATTTTTCTGCATTTTTTTTTTGCATTTTTTTTGCATTTTTTTTAGCATTTTTTTTGCATTTTTTTTGCATTTTTTTGTGGATTTTTTTGCATTTTTTTTGCATTTTTTTGTGGATTTTTCTGCATTTTTTTTTGCATTTTTTTGCATTTTTTTTGCATTTTTTTGTGGATTTTTTTGCATTTTTTTTGCATTTTTTTTTGCATTTTTTTTGCATTTTTTTTGTGGATTTTTCTGCATTTTTTTTGCATTTTTTTTGCATTTTTTTTTGCATTTTTTTTTGCATTTTTTTTTGCATTTTTTTGCATTTTTTTTGCATTTTTTTTAGCATTTTTTTGTGGATTTTTTTGCATTTTTTTTGCATTTTTTTGGGGATTTTTTTGCATTTTTTTTGCATTTTTTTGTGGATTTTTTTGCATTTTTTTTGCATTTTTTTGTGGATTTTTCTGCATTTTTTTTGCATTTTTTTTGCATTTTTTTTAGCATTTTTTTTGCATTTTTTTTGCATTTTTTTGTGGATTTTTTTGCATTTTTTTGCATTTTTTTGTGGATTTTTTTGCATTTTTTTTGCATTTTTTTGTGGATTTTTTTGCATTTTTTTTGCATTTTTTTGCATTTTTTTTGCATTTTTTTGTGGATTTTTCTGCATTTTTTTTTGCATTTTTTGTGATTTTTTTTGCATTTTTTTTAGCATTTTTTTTTGCAATTTTTTGCATTTTTTTAGCATTTTTTTTGCATTTTTTTGTGGATTTTTTTGCATTTTTTTTGCATTTTTTTGTGGATTTTTTTGCATTTTTTTTGCATTTTTTTGTGGATTTTTTTGCATTTTTTTTGCATTTTTTTTTGCATTTTTTTTTGCATTTTTTTGCATTTTTTTTGCATTTTTTTTAGCATTTTTTTGTGGATTTTTTTGCATTTTTTTTGCATTTTTTTGTGGATTTTTTTGCATTTTTTTTGCATTTTTTTGTGGATTTTTTTGCATTTTTTTTTGCATTTTTTTGTGGATTTTTCTGCATTTTTTTTTGCATTTTTTTTGCATTTTTTTTAGCATTTTTTTTGCATTTTTTTGTGGATTTTTTTGCATTTTTTTTTGCATTTTTTTGTGGATTTTTTTGCATTTTTTTTTGCATTTTTTTGTGGATTTTTCTGCATTTTTTTTTGCATTTTTTTTGCATTTTTTTTAGCATTTTTTTGCATTTTTTTTGCATTTTTTTGTGGATTTTTTTGCATTTTTTTTGCATTTTTTTGTGGATTTTTTTGCATTTTTTTTGCATTTTTTTGTGGATTTTTTTGCATTTTTTTTGCATTTTTTTTAGCATTTTTTTTGCATTTTTTTTGCATTTTTTTGTGGATTTTTTTGCATTTTTTTTGCATTTTTTGTGGTTTTTTTTGCATTTTTTTTTGCATTTTTTTTGCATTTTTTTGTGGATTTTTTTGCATTTTTTTTTGCATTTTTTGTGGTTTTTTTGCATTTTTTTTTGCATTTTTTTGCATTTTTTTGCATTTTTTTGTGGATTTTTCTGCATTTTTTTTTTGCATTTTTTTTGCATTTTTTTTAGCATTTTTTTTGCATTTTTTTTGCATTTTTTTGTGGATTTTTTTGCATTTTTTTTGCATTTTTTTGTGGATTTTTCTGCATTTTTTTTTGCATTTTTTTGCATTTTTTTTGCATTTTTTTGTGGATTTTTTTGCATTTTTTTTGCATTTTTTTGTGGATTTTTTTGCATTTTTTTTGCACTTTTTTGTGGATTTTTTTGCATTTTTTTTTGCATTTTTTTGTGGATTTTTCTGCATTTTTTTTTGCATTTTTTGTGGTTTTTTCTGCATTTTTTTTTTGCATTTTTTTGCATTTTTTTTGCATTTTTTTTTGCATTTTTTTTTGCATTTTTTTGCATTTTTTTTGCATTTTTTTTAGCATTTTTTTGTGGATTTTTTTGCATTTTTTTTGCATTTTTTTTGCATTTTTTTGCATTTTTTTTTTCCATTTTTTTTGTGGATTTTTCTGCATTTTTTTTGCATTTTTTTTGCATTTTTTTTAGCATTTTTTTTGCATTTTTTTTGCATTTTTTTGTGGATTTTTTTGCATTTTTTTTGCATTTTTTTGTGGATTTTTTTGCATTTTTTTTTGCATTTTTTTGTGGATTTTTCTGCATTTTTTTTGCATTTTTTTTGCATTTTTTTTTTGCATTTTTTTTGCATTTTTTTTGTGGATTTTTTTGCATTTTTTTGTGGATTTTTTTGCATTTTTTTTGCATTTTTTTGTGGATTTTTTTGCATTTTTTTTGCATTTTTTTGTGGATTTTTTTGCATTTTTTTTGCATTTTTTTGTGGATTTTTCTGCATTTTTTTTGCATTTTTTTTGCATTTTTTTTGCATTTTTTTTTGCATTTTTTTTGCATTTTTTTGCATTTTTTTTTCCATTTTTTTTGTGGATTTTTCTGCATTTTTTTTGCATTTTTTTTGCATTTTTTTTAGCATTTTTTTTGCATTTTTTTTGCATTTTTTTGTGGATTTTTTTGCATTTTTTTTGCATTTTTTTGTGGATTTTTTTGCATTTTTTTTTGCATTTTTTTGTGGATTTTTCTGCATTTTTTTTGCATTTTTTTTGCATTTTTTTTTGCATTTTTTTTGCATTTTTTTGTGGATTTTTTTGCATTTTTTTGTGGATTTTTTTGCATTTTTTTTGCATTTTTTTGTGGATTTTTTTGCATTTTTTTGCATTTTTTTGTGGATTTTTTTGCATTTTTTTTTGCATTTTTTTGTGGATTTTTCTGCATTTTTTTGCATTTTTTTTGCATTTTTTTTGCATTTTTTTTGCATTTTTTTGTGGATTTTTTTGCATTTTTTTTTGCATTTTTTTGCATTTTTTTGCATTTTTTTGTGGATTTTTCTGCATTTTTTTTTGCATTTTTTTTGCATTTTTTTTAGCATTTTTTTTGCATTTTTTTTGCATTTTTTTGTGGATTTTTTTGCATTTTTTTTGCATTTTTTTGTGGATTTTTCTGCATTTTTTTTTGCATTTTTTTGCATTTTTTTTGCATTTTTTTGTGGATTTTTTTGCATTTTTTTTGCATTTTTTTTTGCATTTTTTTTGCATTTTTTTTGTGGATTTTTCTGCATTTTTTTTGCATTTTTTTTGCATTTTTTTTTGCATTTTTTTTTGCATTTTTTTTTGCATTTTTTTGCATTTTTTTTGCATTTTTTTTAGCATTTTTTTGTGGATTTTTTTGCATTTTTTTTGCATTTTTTTGGGGATTTTTTTGCATTTTTTTTGCATTTTTTTGTGGATTTTTTTGCATTTTTTTTGCATTTTTTTGTGGATTTTTCTGCATTTTTTTTGCATTTTTTTGCATTTTTTTTAGCATTTTTTTTGCATTTTTTTTGCATTTTTTTGTGGATTTTTTTGCATTTTTTTGCATTTTTTTGTGGATTTTTTTGCATTTTTTTTGCATTTTTTTGTGGATTTTTTTGCATTTTTTTTGCATTTTTTTGCATTTTTTTTGCATTTTTTTGTGGATTTTTCTGCATTTTTTTTTGCATTTTTTGTGATTTTTTTTGCATTTTTTTTAGCATTTTTTTTTGCAATTTTTTGCATTTTTTTTGCATTTTTTTTGCATTTTTTTGTGGATTTTTTTGCATTTTTTTTGCATTTTTTTGTGGATTTTTTTGCATTTTTTTGCATTTTTTTGTGGATTTTTTTGCATTTTTTTTGCATTTTTTTTTGCATTTTTTTTTGCATTTTTTTGCATTTTTTTTGCATTTTTTTTAGCATTTTTTTGTGGATTTTTTTGCATTTTTTTTGCATTTTTTTGTGGATTTTTTTGCATTTTTTTTGCATTTTTTTGTGGATTTTTTTGCATTTTTTTTTGCATTTTTTTGTGGATTTTTCTGCATTTTTTTTTGCATTTTTTTTGCATTTTTTTTAGCATTTTTTTTGCATTTTTTTGTGGATTTTTTTGCATTTTTTTTTGCATTTTTTTGTGGATTTTTTTGCATTTTTTTTTGCATTTTTTTGTGGATTTTTCTGCATTTTTTTTTGCATTTTTTTTGCATTTTTTTTAGCATTTTTTTGCATTTTTTTTGCATTTTTTTGTGGATTTTTTTGCATTTTTTTTGCATTTTTTTGTGGATTTTTTTGCATTTTTTTTGCATTTTTTTGTGGATTTTTTTGCATTTTTTTTGCATTTTTTTTAGCATTTTTTTTGCATTTTTTTTGCATTTTTTTGTGGATTTTTTTGCATTTTTTTGGCATTTTTTGTGGTTTTTTTGCATTTTTTTTTGCATTTTTTTGCATTTTTTTGCATTTTTTTGTGGATTTTTCTGCATTTTTTTTTTGCATTTTTTTTGCATTTTTTTTAGCATTTTTTTTGCATTTTTTTTGCATTTTTTTGTGGATTTTTTTGCATTTTTTTTGCATTTTTTTGTGGATTTTTCTGCATTTTTTTTTGCATTTTTTTGCATTTTTTTTGCATTTTTTTGTGGATTTTTTTGCATTTTTTTTGCATTTTTTTGTGGATTTTTTTGCATTTTTTTTGCACTTTTTTGTGGATTTTTTTGCATTTTTTTTGCATTTTTTTGTGGATTTTTCTGCATTTTTTTTTGCATTTTTTGTGGTTTTTTCTGCATTTTTTTTTTGCATTTTTTTGCATTTTTTTTGCATTTTTTTTTGCATTTTTTTTTGCATTTTTTTGCATTTTTTTTGCATTTTTTTTAGCATTTTTTTGTGGATTTTTTTGCATTTTTTTTGCATTTTTTTTGCATTTTTTTGCATTTTTTTTTCCATTTTTTTTGTGGATTTTTCTGCATTTTTTTTGCATTTTTTTTGCATTTTTTTTAGCATTTTTTTTGCATTTTTTTTGCATTTTTTTGTGGATTTTTTTGCATTTTTTTTGCATTTTTTTGTGGATTTTTTTGCATTTTTTTTTGCATTTTTTTGTGGATTTTTCTGCATTTTTTTTTGCATTTTTTGTGGTTTTTTCTGCATTTTTTTTTTGCATTTTTTTGCATTTTTTTTGCATTTTTTTTGCATTTTTTTTTGCATTTTTTTGCATTTTTTTTGCATTTTTTTTAGCATTTTTTTGTGGATTTTTTTGCATTTTTTTTGCATTTTTTTGTGGATTTTTTTGCATTTTTTTTGCATTTTTTTGTGGATTTTTTTGCATTTTTTTTTGCATTTTTTTGTGGATTTTTTTGCATTTTTTTTGCATTTTTTTGTGGATTTTTTTGCATTTTTTTTGCATTTTTTTTAGCATTTTTTTTGCATTTTTTTTGCATTTTTTTGTGGATTTTTTTGCATTTTTTTTGCATTTTTTGTGGTTTTTTTTGCATTTTTTTTTGCATTTTTTTTGCATTTTTTTGTGGATTTTTTTGCATTTTTTTTTGCATTTTTTGTGGTTTTTTTGCATTTTTTTTTGCATTTTTTTGCATTTTTTTGCATTTTTTTGTGGATTTTTCTGCATTTTTTTTTTGCATTTTTTTTGCATTTTTTTTAGCATTTTTTTTGCATTTTTTTTGCATTTTTTTGTGGATTTTTTTGCATTTTTTTTGCATTTTTTTGTGGATTTTTCTGCATTTTTTTTTGCATTTTTTTGCATTTTTTTTGCATTTTTTTGTGGATTTTTTTGCATTTTTTTTGCATTTTTTTGTGGATTTTTTTGCATTTTTTTTGCACTTTTTTGTGGATTTTTTTGCATTTTTTTTTGCATTTTTTTGTGGATTTTTCTGCATTTTTTTTTGCATTTTTTGTGGTTTTTTCTGCATTTTTTTTTTGCATTTTTTTGCATTTTTTTGCATTTTTTTTTGCATTTTTTTTTGCATTTTTTTGCATTTTTTTTGCATTTTTTTTAGCATTTTTTTGTGGATTTTTTTGCATTTTTTTTGCATTTTTTTGCATTTTTTTGCATTTTTTTTTCCATTTTTTTTGTGGATTTTTCTGCATTTTTTTTGCATTTTTTTTGCATTTTTTTTAGCATTTTTTTTGCATTTTTTTTGCATTTTTTTGTGGATTTTTTTGCATTTTTTTTGCATTTTTTTGTGGATTTTTTTGCATTTTTTTTTGCATTTTTTTGTGGATTTTTCTGCATTTTTTTTTGCATTTTTTGTGGTTTTTTCTGCATTTTTTTTTTGCATTTTTTTGCATTTTTTTTGCATTTTTTTTTGCATTTTTTTTTGCATTTTTTTGCATTTTTTTTGCATTTTTTTTAGCATTTTTTTGTGGATTTTTTTGCATTTTTTTTGCATTTTTTTGTGGATTTTTTTGCATTTTTTTTGCATTTTTTTGTGGATTTTTTTGCATTTTTTTTTGCATTTTTTTGTGGATTTTCCTGCATTTTTTTTTGCATTTTTTTTGCATTTTTTTTAGCATTTTTTTTGCATTTTTTTTGCATTTTTTTGTGGATTTTTTAGCATTTTTTTTGCATTTTTTTGTGGATTTTTTTGCATTTTTTTTTTGCATTTTTTTGTGGATTTTTCTGCATTTTTTTTTGCATTTTTTTTGCATTTTTTTTAGCATTTTTTTTGCATTTTTTTTGCATTTTTTGTGGATTTTTTTGCATTTTTTTTGCATTTTTTTGTGGATTTTTTTGCATTTTTTTTAGCATTTTTTTGTGGATTTTTTTGCATTTTTTTTGCATTTTTTTGTGGATTTTTTTGCATTTTTTTTGCATTTTTTTGTGGATTTTTTTGCATTTTTTTTTGCATTTTTTTGTGGATTTTTCTGCATTTTTTTTGCATTTTTTTTGCATTTTTTTTTGCATTTTTTTTGCATTTTTTTGTGGATTTTTTTGCATTTTTTTTTGCATTTTTTGTGGTTTTTTTGCATTTTTTTTTGCATTTTTTTGCATTTTTTTGCATTTTTTTGTGGATTTTTCTGCATTTTTTTTTTGCATTTTTTTTGCATTTTTTTTAGCATTTTTTTTGCATTTTTTTTGCATTTTTTTGTGGATTTTTTTGCATTTTTTTTGCATTTTTTTGTGGATTTTTCTGCATTTTTTTTTGCATTTTTTTGCATTTTTTTTGCATTTTTTTGTGGATTTTTTTGCATTTTTTTTGCATTTTTTTTTGCATTTTTTTTTGCATTTTTTTTGTGGATTTTTCTGCATTTTTTTTGCATTTTTTTTGCATTTTTTTTTGCATTTTTTTTTGCATTTTTTTTTGCATTTTTTTGCATTTTTTTTGCATTTTTTTTAGCATTTTTTTGTGGATTTTTTTGCATTTTTTTTGCATTTTTTTGTGGATTTTTTTGCATTTTTTTTGCATTTTTTTGTGGATTTTTTTGCATTTTTTTTGCATTTTTTTGTGGATTTTTCTGCATTTTTTTTGCATTTTTTTGCATTTTTTTTAGCATTTTTTTAGCATTTTTTTTGCATTTTTTTGTGGATTTTTTTGCATTTTTTTGCATTTTTTTGTGGATTTTTTTGCATTTTTTTTGCATTTTTTTGTGGATTTTTTTGCATTTTTTTTGCATTTTTTTGCATTTTTTTTGCATTTTTTTGTGGATTTTTCTGCATTTTTTTTTGCATTTTTTGTGATTTTTTTTGCATTTTTTTTAGCATTTTTTTTGCAATTTTTTGCATTTTTTTTGCATTTTTTTTGCATTTTTTTGTGGATTTTTTTGCATTTTTTTTGCATTTTTTTGTGGATTTTTTTGCATTTTTTTTGCATTTTTTTGTGGATTTTTTTGCATTTTTTTTGCATTTTTTTTTGCATTTTTTTTTGCATTTTTTTGCATTTTTTTTGCATTTTTTTTAGCATTTTTTTGTGGATTTTTTTGCATTTTTTTTGCATTTTTTTGTGGATTTTTTTGCATTTTTTTTGCATTTTTTTGTGGATTTTTTTGCATTTTTTTTGCATTTTTTTGTGGATTTTTCTGCATTTTTTTTTGCATTTTTTTTGCATTTTTTTTAGCATTTTTTTTGCATTTTTTTGTGGATTTTTTTGCATTTTTTTTTGCATTTTTTTGTGGATTTTTTTGCATTTTTTTTTGCATTTTTTTGTGGATTTTTTTGCATTTTTTTTTGCATTTTTTTGTGGATTTTTCTGCATTTTTTTTTGCATTTTTTTTGCATTTTTTTTAGCATTTTTTTGCATTTTTTTTGCATTTTTTTGTGGATTTTTTTGCATTTTTTTTGCATTTTTTTGTGGATTTTTTTGCATTTTTTTTGCATTTTTTTGTGGATTTTTTTGCATTTTTTTTGCATTTTTTTTAGCATTTTTTTTGCATTTTTTTTGCATTTTTTTGTGGATTTTTTTGCATTTTTTTTGCATTTTTTGTGGTTTTTTTTGCATTTTTTTTGGCATTTTTTTTGCATTTTTTTGTGGATTTTTTTGCATTTTTTTTTGCATTTTTTGTGGTTTTTTTGCATTTTTTTTTGCATTTTTTTGCATTTTTTTGCATTTTTTTGTGGATTTTTCTGCATTTTTTTTTTTGCATTTTTTTTGCATTTTTTTAGCATTTTTTTTGCATTTTTTTTGCATTTTTTTGTGGATTTTTTTGCATTTTTTTTGCATTTTTTTGTGGATTTTTCTGCATTTTTTTTTGCATTTTTTTGCATTTTTTTTGCATTTTTTTGTGGATTTTTTTGCATTTTTTTTGCATTTTTTTGTGGATTTTTTTGCATTTTTTTTGCATTTTTTTGTGGATTTTTTTGCATTTTTTTTTGCATTTTTTTGTGGATTTTTCTGCATTTTTTTTTGCATTTTTTGTGGTTTTTTCTGCATTTTTTTTTTGCATTTTTTTGCATTTTTTTTGCATTTTTTTTTGCATTTTTTTGTGGATTTTTTTGCATTTTTTTTGCATTTTTTTTTGCATTTTTTTGTGGATTTTTTTGCATTTTTTTTGCATTTTTTTTGCATTTTTTTGCATTTTTTTTTGCATTTTTTTTGTGGATTTTTCTGCATTTTTTTTGCATTTTTTTTGCATTTTTTTTAGCATTTTTTTTGCATTTTTTTTGCATTTTTTTGTGGATTTTTTTGCATTTTTTTTGCATTTTTTTGTGGATTTTTTTGCATTTTTTTTTGCATTTTTTTGTGGATTTTTCTGCATTTTTTTTTGCATTTTTTGTGGTTTTTTCTGCATTTTTTTTTTTCATTTTTTTGCATTTTTTTGCATTTTTTTTTGCATTTTTTTTTGCATTTTTTTGCATTTTTTTTGCATTTTTTTTAGCATTTTTTTGTGGATTTTTTTGCATTTTTTTTGCATTTTTTTGTGGATTTTTTTGCATTTTTTTTGCATTTTTTTGTGGATTTTTTTGCATTTTTTTTTGCATTTTTTTGTGGATTTTCCTGCATTTTTTTTGCATTTTTTTTGCATTTTTTTTAGCATTTTTTTTGCATTTTTTTTGCATTTTTTTGTGGATTTTTTTGCATTTTTTTTTGCATTTTTTTGTGGATTTTTCTGCATTTTTTTTTGCATTTTTTTTGCATTTTTTTTTGCATTTTTTTGTGGATTTTTTTGCATTTTTTTTTTGCATTTTTTGTGGTTTTTTTGCATTTTTTTTTGCATTTTTTTGCATTTTTTTGCATTTTTTTGTGGATTTTTCTGCATTTTTTTTTTGCATTTTTTTTGCATTTTTTTTAGCATTTTTTTTGCATTTTTTTTGCATTTTTTTGTGGATTTTTTTGCATTTTTTTTGCATTTTTTTGTGGATTTTTCTGCATTTTTTTTTGCATTTTTTTGCATTTTTTTTGCATTTTTTTGTGGATTTTTTTGCATTTTTTTTGCATTTTTTTTTGCATTTTTTTTTGCATTTTTTTTGTGGATTTTTCTGCATTTTTTTTTGCATTTTTTTTGCATTTTTTTTTGCATTTTTTTTGCATTTTTTTTTGCATTTTTTTGCATTTTTTTTGCATTTTTTTTAGCATTTTTTTGTGGATTTTTTTGCATTTTTTTTGCATTTTTTTGTGGATTTTTTTGCATTTTTTTTGCATTTTTTTGTGGATTTTTTTGCATTTTTTTTTGCATTTTTTTGTGGATTTTTCTGCATTTTTTTTGCATTTTTTTTGCATTTTTTTTAGCATTTTTTTTGCATTTTTTTTGCATTTTTTTGTGGATTTTTTTGCATTTTTTTGCATTTTTTTGTGGATTTTTTTGCATTTTTTTTGCATTTTTTTGTGGATTTTTTTGCATTTTTTTTGCATTTTTTTGCATTTTTTTTGCATTTTTTTGTGGATTTTTCTGCATTTTTTTTTGCATTTTTTGTGATTTTTTTTGCATTTTTTTTAGCATTTTTTTTGCAATTTTTTGCATTTTTTTTGCATTTTTTTTGCATTTTTTTGTGGATTTTTTTGCATTTTTTTTGCATTTTTTTGTGGATTTTTTTGCATTTTTTTTGCATTTTTTTTTGCATTTTTTTTTGCATTTTTTTTGCATTTTTTTTGCATTTTTTTAGCATTTTTTTGTGGATTTTTTTGCATTTTTTTTGCATTTTTTTGTGGATTTTTTTGCATTTTTTTTGCATTTTTTTGTGGATTTTTTTGCATTTTTTTTTGCATTTTTTTGTGGATTTTTCTGCATTTTTTTTTGCATTTTTTTTGCATTTTTTTTAGCATTTTTTTTGCATTTTTTTGTGGATTTTTTTGCATTTTTTTTGCATTTTTTTGTGGATTTTTTTGCATTTTTTTTGCATTTTTTTGTGGATTTTTTGGCATTTTTTTTTGCATTTTTTTGTGGATTTTTCTGCATTTTTTTTTGCATTTTTTTTGCATTTTTTTTTAGCATTTTTTTGCATTTTTTTTGCATTTTTTTGTGGATTTTTTTGCATTTTTTTTGCATTTTTTTGTGGATTTTTTTGCATTTTTTTTGCATTTTTTTGTGGATTTTTTTGCATTTTTTTTGCATTTTTTTAGCATTTTTTTTGCATTTTTTTGCATTTTTTTGTGGATTTTTTTGCATTTTTTTTGCATTTTTTGTGGTTTTTTTTGCATTTTTTTTTGCATTTTTTTTGCATTTTTTTGTGGATTTTTTTGCATTTTTTTTTGCATTTTTTGTGGTTTTTTTGCATTTTTTTTTGCATTTTTTTTGCATTTTTTTGCATTTTTTTGTGGATTTTTCTGCATTTTTTTTTTGCATTTTTTTTGCATTTTTTTTAGCATTTTTTTTGCATTTTTTTTGCATTTTTTTGTGGATTTTTTTGCATTTTTTTTGCATTTTTTTGTGGATTTTTCTGCATTTTTTTTTGCATTTTTTGCATTTTTTTTGCATTTTTTTGTGGATTTTTTTGCATTTTTTTTGCATTTTTTGTGGGTTTTTTTGCATTTTTTTTTGCATTTTTTTTGCATTTTTTTGTGGATTTTTTTTGCATTTTTTTTGCATTTTTTGTGGTTTTTTTGCATTTTTTTTTGCATTTTTTTGCATTTTTTTGCATTTTTTTGTGGATTTTTCTGCATTTTTTTTTTGCATTTTTTTTGCATTTTTTTTAGCATTTTTTTGTGGATTTTTTTGCATTTTTTTTTGCATTTTTTTGTGGATTTTTCTGCATTTTTTTTGCATTTTTTTTGCATTTTTTTTAGCATTTTTTTTGCATTTTTTTTGCATTTTTTTGTGGATTTTTTTGCATTTTTTTGCATTTTTTTGTGGATTTTTTTGCATTTTTTTTGCATTTTTTTGTGGATTTTTTTGCATTTTTTTTGCATTTTTTTGCATTTTTTTTGCATTTTTTTGTGGATTTTTCTGCATTTTTTTTTGCATTTTTTGTGATTTTTTTTGCATTTTTTTTAGCATTTTTTTTGCAATTTTTTGCATTTTTTTTGCATTTTTTTTGCATTTTTTTGTGGATTTTTTTGCATTTTTTTTGCATTTTTTTGTGGATTTTTTTGCATTTTTTTTGCATTTTTTTGTGGATTTTTTTGCATTTTTTTTGCATTTTTTTTGCATTTTTTTTTGCATTTTTTTTGCATTTTTTTTGCATTTTTTTAGCATTTTTTTGTGGATTTTTTTGCATTTTTTTTGCATTTTTTTGTGGATTTTTTTGCATTTTTTTTGCATTTTTTTGTGGATTTTTTTGCATTTTTTTTTGCATTTTTTTGTGGATTTTTCTGCATTTTTTTTTGCATTTTTTTTGCATTTTTTTTAGCATTTTTTTTGCATTTTTTTGTGGATTTTTTTGCATTTTTTTTGCATTTTTTTGTGGATTTTTTTGCATTTTTTTTGCATTTTTTTGTGGATTTTTTGGCATTTTTTTTTGCATTTTTTTGTGGATTTTTCTGCATTTTTTTTTGCATTTTTTTTGCATTTTTTTTAGCATTTTTTTGCATTTTTTTTGCATTTTTTTGTGGATTTTTTTGCATTTTTTTTGCATTTTTTTGTGGATTTTTTTGCATTTTTTTTGCATTTTTTTGTGGATTTTTTTGCATTTTTTTTGCATTTTTTTAGCATTTTTTTTGCATTTTTTTGCATTTTTTTGTGGATTTTTTTGCATTTTTTTTGCATTTTTTGTGGTTTTTTTTGCATTTTTTTTTGCATTTTTTTTGCATTTTTTTGTGGATTTTTTTGCATTTTTTTTTGCATTTTTTGTGGTTTTTTTGCATTTTTTTTTGCATTTTTTTGCATTTTTTTGCATTTTTTTGTGGATTTTTCTGCATTTTTTTTTTGCATTTTTTTTGCATTTTTTTTAGCATTTTTTTTGCATTTTTTTTGCATTTTTTTGTGGATTTTTTTGCATTTTTTTTGCATTTTTTTGTGGATTTTTCTGCATTTTTTTTTGCATTTTTTGCATTTTTTTTGCATTTTTTTGTGGATTTTTTTGCATTTTTTTTGCATTTTTTGTGGTTTTTTTTGCATTTTTTTTTGCATTTTTTTTGCATTTTTTTGTGGATTTTTTTGCATTTTTTTTGCATTTTTTGTGGTTTTTTTGCATTTTTTTTTGCATTTTTTTGCATTTTTTTGCATTTTTTTGTGGATTTTTCTGCATTTTTTTTTTGCATTTTTTTTGCATTTTTTTTAGCATTTTTTTTGCATTTTTTTTGCATTTTTTTGTGGATTTTTTTGCATTTTTTTTGCATTTTTTTGTGGATTTTTCTGCATTTTTTTTTGCATTTTTTGCATTTTTTTTGCATTTTTTTGTGGATTTTTTTGCATTTTTTTTGCATTTTTTTGTGGATTTTTTTGCATTTTTTTTGCATTTTTTTGTGGATTTTTTTGCATTTTTTTTTGCATTTTTTTGTGGATTTTTCTGCATTTTTTTTTGCATTTTTTGTGGTTTTTTCTGCATTTTTTTTTGCATTTTTTTGCATTTTTTTTGCATTTTTTTTTGCATTTTTTTTTGCATTTTTTTGCATTTTTTTTGCATTTTTTTGTGGATTTTTTTGTGGATTTTTTTGCATTTTTTTTGCATTTTTTTTGCATTTTTTTGCATTTTTTTTTGCATTTTTTTTGTGGATTTTTCTGCATTTTTTTTGCATTTTTTTTGCATTTTTTTTAGCATTTTTTTTGCATTTTTTTTGCATTTTTTTGTGGATTTTTTTGCATTTTTTTTGCATTTTTTTGTGGATTTTTTTGCATTTTTTTTTGCATTTTTTTGTGGATTTTTCTGCATTTTTTTTTTGCATTTTTTGTGGTTTTTTCTGCATTTTTTTTTGCATTTTTTTGCATTTTTTTTGCATTTTTTTTGCATTTTTTTTGCATTTTTTTGCATTTTTTTTGCATTTTTTTTAGCATTTTTTTTGTGGATTTTTTTGCATTTTTTTTGCATTTTTTTGTGGATTTTTTTGCATTTTTTTTGCATTTTTTTGTGGATTTTTTTGCATTTTTTTTTGCATTTTTTTGTGGATTTTCCTGCATTTTTTTTGCATTTTTTTGCATTTTTTTTAGCATTTTTTTTGCATTTTTTTGCATTTTTTTTGTGGATTTTTTTGCATTTTTTTTTGCATTTTTTTTAGCATTTTTTTTGCATTTTTTTTGCATTTTTTTGTGGATTTTTTTGCATTTTTTTGCATTTTTTTGTGGATTTTTTTGCATTTTTTTTGCATTTTTTTGTGGATTTTTTTGCATTTTTTTTGCATTTTTTTGCATTTTTTTGCATTTTTTTGTGGATTTTTCTGCATTTTTTTTTGCATTTTTTGTGATTTTTTTTGCATTTTTTTTAGCATTTTTTTTGCAATTTTTTGCATTTTTTTTGCATTTTTTTTGCATTTTTTTGTGGATTTTTTTGCATTTTTTTTGCATTTTTTTGTGGATTTTTTTGCATTTTTTTTGCATTTTTTTGTGGATTTTTTTGCATTTTTTTTGCATTTTTTTTAGCATTTTTTTTTTGCATTTTTTTGCATTTTTTTGTGGATTTTTTTGCATTTTTTTTGCATTTTTTGTGGTTTTTTTTGCATTTTTTTTTGCATTTTTTTTGCATTTTTTTGTGGATTTTTTTGCATTTTTTTTTGCATTTTTTTGTGGTTTTTTTTGCATTTTTTTTTGCATTTTTTTGCATTTTTTTTGCATTTTTTTGTGGATTTTTCTGCATTTTTTTTTTGCATTTTTTTTGCATTTTTTTTAGCATTTTTTGCATTTTTTTTGCATTTTTTTGTGGATTTTTTTGCATTTTTTTTGCATTTTTTTGTGGATTTTTCTGCATTTTTTTTTGCATTTTTTGCATTTTTTTTGCATTTTTTTGTGGATTTTTTTGCATTTTTTTTGCATTTTTTTTGTGGATTTTTTTGCATTTTTTTGCATTTTTTTGTGGATTTTTTTGCATTTTTTTTTTGCATTTTTTTGTGGATTTTTCTGCATTTTTTTTTGCATTTTTTGTGGTTTTTTCTGCATTTTTTTTTGCATTTTTTTTGCATTTTTTTTGCATTTTTTTTTGCATTTTTTTTTGCATTTTTTTGCATTTTTTTTGCATTTTTTTTAGCATTTTTTTGTGGATTTTTTTGCATTTTTTTTGCATTTTTTTTGCATTTTTTTGCATTTTTTTTTGCATTTTTTTTTGTGGATTTTTCTGCATTTTTTTTGCATTTTTTTTGCATTTTTTTTAGCATTTTTTTTGCATTTTTTTTGCATTTTTTTGTGGATTTTTTTGCATTTTTTTTGCATTTTTTTGTGGATTTTTTTGCATTTTTTTTTTGCATTTTTTTGTGGATTTTTCAGCATTTTTTTTTGCATTTTTTGTGGTTTTTTCTGCATTTTTTTTTGCATTTTTTTGCATTTTTTTTGCATTTTTTTTTGCATTTTTTTTGCATTTTTTTGCATTTTTTTTGCATTTTTTTTAGCATTTTTTTGTGGATTTTTTTGCATTTTTTTTGCATTTTTTTGTGGATTTTTTTGCATTTTTTTTGCATTTTTTTGTGGATTTTTTTGCATTTTTTTTTGCATTTTTTTGTGGATTTTCCTGCATTTTTTTTGCATTTTTTTGCATTTTTTTTAGCATTTTTTTTTGCATTTTTTTTGCATTTTTTTGTGGATTTTTTTTGCATTTTTTTTGCATTTTTTTTAGCATTTTTTTTGCATTTTTTTTTGCATTTTTTTGTGGATTTTTTTGCATTTTTTTGCATTTTTTTGTGGATTTTTTTGCATTTTTTTTGCATTTTTTTGTGGATTTTTTTGCATTTTTTTTGCATTTTTTGCATTTTTTTTGCATTTTTTTGTGGATTTTTCTGCATTTTTTTTGCATTTTTGTGATTTTTTTGCATTTTTTTTAGCATTTTTTTTGCAATTTTTTGCATTTTTTTTGCATTTTTTTTGCATTTTTTTGTGGATTTTTTTGCATTTTTTTTGCATTTTTTTGTGGATTTTTTTGCATTTTTTTTGCATTTTTTTGTGGATTTTTTTTGCATTTTTTTTGCATTTTTTTTTGCATTTTTTTTTGCATTTTTTTGCATTTTTTTTGCATTTTTTTTAGCATTTTTTTGTGGATTTTTTTGCATTTTTTTTGCATTTTTTGTGGATTTTTTTGCATTTTTTTTGCATTTTTTTGTGGATTTTTTTGCATTTTTTTTTTGCATTTTTTTGTGGATTTTTCTGCATTTTTTTTTGCATTTTTTTTTGCATTTTTTTTAGCATTTTTTTTGCATTTTTTTGTGGATTTTTTTGCATTTTTTTTTGCATTTTTTTGTGGATTTTTTTGCATTTTTTTTTTGCATTTTTTTGTGGATTTTTTTGCATTTTTTTTTGCATTTTTTTGTGGATTTTTCTGCATTTTTTTTTGCATTTTTTTTGCATTTTTTTTAGCATTTTTTTGCATTTTTTTTGCATTTTTTTGTGGATTTTTTTGCATTTTTTTTGCATTTTTTTGTGGATTTTTTTGCATTTTTTTTGCATTTTTTTGTGGATTTTTTAGCATTTTTTTTGCATTTTTTTTAGCATTTTTTTTGCATTTTTTTTGCATTTTTTTGTGGATTTTTTTGCATTTTTTTTGCATTTTTTGTGGTTTTTTTTGCATTTTTTTTGCATTTTTTTGTGGATTTTTTTGCATTTTTTTTTGCATTTTTTGTGGTTTTTTTGCATTTTTTTTTGCATTTTTTTGCATTTTTTTGCATTTTTTTGTGGATTTTTCTGCATTTTTTTTTGCATTTTTTTTGCATTTTTTTTAGCATTTTTTTGCATTTTTTTTGCATTTTTTTGTGGATTTTTTTGCATTTTTTTTGCATTTTTTTGTGGATTTTTCTGCATTTTTTTTGTATTTTTTTGCATTTTTTTTGCATTTTTTTGTGGATTTTTTTGCATTTTTTTTGCATTTTTTTGTGGATTTTTTTGCATTTTTTTGCATTTTTTTGTGGATTTTTTTGCATTTTTTTTTGCATTTTTTTGTGGATTTTTCTGCATTTTTTTTTGCATTTTTTGTGGTTTTTTCTGCATTTTTTTTTTGCATTTTTTTGCATTTTTTTGCATTTTTTTTTGCATTTTTTTTTGCATTTTTTTGCATTTTTTTTGCATTTTTTTTAGCATTTTTTTGTGGATTTTTTTGCATTTTTTTTGCATTTTTTTTGCATTTTTTTGCATTTTTTTTTGCATTTTTTTTGTGGATTTTTCTGCATTTTTTTTGCATTTTTTTTGCATTTTTTTTAGCATTTTTTTTGCATTTTTTTTGCATTTTTTTGTGGATTTTTTTGCATTTTTTTTGCATTTTTTTGTGGATTTTTTTGCATTTTTTTTTGCATTTTTTTGTGGATTTTTCTGCATTTTTTTTTGCATTTTTTGTGGTTTTTTCTGCATTTTTTTTTTGCATTTTTTTGCATTTTTTTTGCATTTTTTTTTGCATTTTTTTTTGCATTTTTTTGCATTTTTTTTGCATTTTTTTTAGCATTTTTTTGTGGATTTTTTTGCATTTTTTTTGCATTTTTTTGTGGATTTTTTTGCATTTTTTTTGCATTTTTTTGTGGATTTTTTTGCATTTTTTTTTGCATTTTTTTGTGGATTTTCCTGCATTTTTTTTGCATTTTTTTTGCATTTTTTTTAGCATTTTTTTTGCATTTTTTTTGCATTTTTTTTGCATTTTTTTGTGGATTTTTTTGCATTTTTTTTGCATTTTTTTGTGGATTTTTTTGCATTTTTTTGTGGATTTTTTTGCATTTTTTTTGCATTTTTTTTAGCATTTTTTTTGCATTTTTTTGTGGATTTTTCTGCATTTTTTTTTTGCATTTTTTGTGATTTTTTTTGCATTTTTTTTAGCATTTTTTTTGCAATTTTTTGCATTTTTTTTGCATTTTTTTGTGGATTTTTCTGCATTTTTTTTTGCATTTTTTGTGGTTTTTTCTGCATTTTTTTTTTGCATTTTTTTGCATTTTTTTTGCATTTTTTTGTGGATTTTTTGCATTTTTTTTGCATTTTTTTGTGGATTTTTTTGCATTTTTTTTGCATTTTTTTTAGCATTTTTTTTTGCATTTTTTTGCATTTTTTTGTGGATTTTTTTGCATTTTTTTTGCATTTTTTGTGGTTTTTTTTGCATTTTTTTTTGCATTTTTTTTGCATTTTTTTGTGGATTTTTTTGCATTTTTTTTTGCATTTTTTTGTGGTTTTTTTGCATTTTTTTTTGCATTTTTTTGCATTTTTTTGCATTTTTTTGTGGATTTTTCTGCATTTTTTTTTTGCATTTTTTTTGCATTTTTTTTAGCATTTTTTTGCATTTTTTTTGCATTTTTTTGTGGATTTTTTTGCATTTTTTTTGCATTTTTTTGTGGATTTTTCTGCATTTTTTTTTGCATTTTTTGCATTTTTTTTGCATTTTTTTGTGGATTTTTTTGCATTTTTTTTGCATTTTTTTGTGGATTTTTTTGCATTTTTTTTGCATTTTTTTGTGGATTTTTTTGCATTTTTTTTTGCATTTTTTTGTGGATTTTTCTGCATTTTTTTTTGCATTTTTTGTGGTTTTTTCTGCATTTTTTTTTGCATTTTTTTGCATTTTTTTTGCATTTTTTTTTGCATTTTTTTTTGCATTTTTTTGCATTTTTTTTGCATTTTTTTTAGCATTTTTTTGTGGATTTTTTTGCATTTTTTTTGCATTTTTTTTGCATTTTTTTGCATTTTTTTTTGCATTTTTTTTGTGGATTTTTCTGCATTTTTTTTGCATTTTTTTTGCATTTTTTTTAGCATTTTTTTTGCATTTTTTTTGCATTTTTTTGTGGATTTTTTTGCATTTTTTTTGCATTTTTTTGTGGATTTTTTTGCATTTTTTTTTTGCATTTTTTTGTGGATTTTTCAGCATTTTTTTTTGCATTTTTTGTGGTTTTTTCTGCATTTTTTTTTGCATTTTTTTGCATTTTTTTTGCATTTTTTTTTGCATTTTTTTTGCATTTTTTTGCATTTTTTTTGCATTTTTTTTAGCATTTTTTTGTGGATTTTTTTGCATTTTTTTTGCATTTTTTTGTGGATTTTTTTGCATTTTTTTTGCATTTTTTTGTGGATTTTTTTGCATTTTTTTTTGCATTTTTTTGTGGATTTTCCTGCATTTTTTTTGCATTTTTTTGCATTTTTTTTAGCATTTTTTTTGCATTTTTTTTGCATTTTTTTGTGGATTTTTTTGCATTTTTTTTGCATTTTTTTTAGCATTTTTTTTGCATTTTTTTTTGCATTTTTTTGTGGATTTTTTTGCATTTTTTTGCATTTTTTTGTGGATTTTTTTGCATTTTTTTTGCATTTTTTTGTGGATTTTTTTGCATTTTTTTTGCATTTTTTTGCATTTTTTTTGCATTTTTTTGTGGATTTTTCTGCATTTTTTTTTGCATTTTTTGTGATTTTTTTGCATTTTTTTTAGCATTTTTTTTGCAATTTTTTGCATTTTTTTTGCATTTTTTTTGCATTTTTTTTGTGGATTTTTTTGCATTTTTTTTGCATTTTTTTGTGGATTTTTTTGCATTTTTTTTGCATTTTTTTGTGGATTTTTTTGCATTTTTTTTGCATTTTTTTTTGCATTTTTTTTTGCATTTTTTTGCATTTTTTTTTGCATTTTTTTTAGCATTTTTTTGTGGATTTTTTTGCATTTTTTTTGCATTTTTTGTGGATTTTTTTGCATTTTTTTTGCATTTTTTTGTGGATTTTTTTGCATTTTTTTTTGCATTTTTTTGTGGATTTTTCTGCATTTTTTTTTGCATTTTTTTTTGCATTTTTTTTAGCATTTTTTTTGCATTTTTTTGTGGATTTTTTTGCATTTTTTTTTGCATTTTTTTGTGGATTTTTTTGCATTTTTTTTTGCATTTTTTTGTGGATTTTTTTGCATTTTTTTTTGCATTTTTTTGTGGATTTTTCTGCATTTTTTTTGCATTTTTTTTGCATTTTTTTTAGCATTTTTTTGCATTTTTTTTGCATTTTTTTGTGGATTTTTTTGCATTTTTTTTGCATTTTTTTGTGGATTTTTTTGCATTTTTTTTGCATTTTTTTGTGGATTTTTTAGCATTTTTTTTGCATTTTTTTTAGCATTTTTTTTGCATTTTTTTTGCATTTTTTTGTGGATTTTTTTGCATTTTTTTTGCATTTTTTGTGGTTTTTTTTGCATTTTTTTTGCATTTTTTTGTGGATTTTTTTGCATTTTTTTTTGCATTTTTTGTGGTTTTTTTGCATTTTTTTTTGCATTTTTTTGCATTTTTTTGCATTTTTTTGTGGATTTTTCTGCATTTTTTTTTTGCATTTTTTTTGCATTTTTTTTAGCATTTTTTTGCATTTTTTTTGCATTTTTTTGTGGATTTTTTTGCATTTTTTTTGCATTTTTTTGTGGATTTTTCTGCATTTTTTTTGTATTTTTTTGCATTTTTTTTGCATTTTTTTGTGGATTTTTTTGCATTTTTTTTGCATTTTTTTGTGGATTTTTTTGCATTTTTTTGCATTTTTTTGTGGATTTTTTTGCATTTTTTTTTGCATTTTTTTGTGGATTTTTCTGCATTTTTTTTTTGCATTTTTTGTGGTTTTTTCTGCATTTTTTTTTTGCATTTTTTTGCATTTTTTTGCATTTTTTTTTGCATTTTTTTTTGCATTTTTTTGCATTTTTTTTGCATTTTTTTTAGCATTTTTTTGTGGATTTTTTTGCATTTTTTTTGCATTTTTTTTGCATTTTTTTGCATTTTTTTTTGCATTTTTTTTGTGGATTTTTCTGCATTTTTTTTGCATTTTTTTTGCATTTTTTTTAGCATTTTTTTTGCATTTTTTTTGCATTTTTTTGTGGATTTTTTTGCATTTTTTTTGCATTTTTTTGTGGATTTTTTTGCATTTTTTTTTGCATTTTTTTGTGGATTTTTCTGCATTTTTTTTTGCATTTTTTGTGGTTTTTTCTGCATTTTTTTTTTGCATTTTTTTGCATTTTTTTTGCATTTTTTTTTGCATTTTTTTTTGCATTTTTTTGCATTTTTTTTGCATTTTTTTTAGCATTTTTTTGTGGATTTTTTTGCATTTTTTTTGCATTTTTTTGTGGATTTTTTTGCATTTTTTTTGCATTTTTTTGTGGATTTTTTTGCATTTTTTTTTGCATTTTTTTGTGGATTTTCCTGCATTTTTTTTGCATTTTTTTTGCATTTTTTTTAGCATTTTTTTTGCATTTTTTTTGCATTTTTTTTGCATTTTTTTGTGGATTTTTTTGCATTTTTTTTGCATTTTTTTGTGGATTTTTTTGCATTTTTTTGTGGATTTTTTTGCATTTTTTTTGCATTTTTTTTAGCATTTTTTTTGCATTTTTTTGTGGATTTTTCTGCATTTTTTTTTTGCATTTTTTGTGATTTTTTTTGCATTTTTTTTAGCATTTTTTTTGCAATTTTTTGCATTTTTTTTGCATTTTTTTGTGGATTTTTCTGCATTTTTTTTTGCATTTTTTGTGGTTTTTTCTGCATTTTTTTTTTGCATTTTTTTGCATTTTTTTTGCATTTTTTTGTGGATTTTTTTGCATTTTTTTTGCATTTTTTTGTGGATTTTTTTGCATTTTTTTGTGGATTTTTTTGCATTTTTTTTGCATTTTTTTTAGCATTTTTTTTGCATTTTTTTGTGGATTTTTCTGCATTTTTTTTTTGCATTTTTTGTGATTTTTTTTGCATTTTTTTTAGCATTTTTTTTGCAATTTTTTGCATTTTTTTTGCATTTTTTTGTGGATTTTTCTGCATTTTTTTTTGCATTTTTTGTGGTTTTTTCTGCATTTTTTTTTTGCATTTTTTTGCATTTTTTTTGCATTTTTTTGTGGATTTTTTTGCATTTTTTTTGCATTTTTTTGTGGATTTTTTTGCATTTTTTTTTTGCATTTTTTTGTGGATTTTTCTGCATTTTTTTTTGCATTTTTTTTGCATTTTTTTTAGCATTTTTTTTGCATTTTTTTTGCATTTTTTTGTGGATTTTTTTGCATTTTTTTGCATTTTTTTGTGGATTTTTTTGCATTTTTTTTGCATTTTTTTGTGGATTTTTTTGCATTTTTTTTTGCATTTTTTTGTGGATTTTTCTGCATTTTTTTTTGCATTTTTTTTGCATTTTTTTTAGCATTTTTTTTGCATTTTTTTTGCATTTTTTTGTGGATTTTTTTGCATTTTTTTTGCATTTTTTTGTGGATTTTTTTGCATTTTTTTTAGCATTTTTTTGTGGATTTTTTTGCATTTTTTTTGCATTTTTTTGTGGATTTTTTTGCATTTTTTTTGCATTTTTTTGTGGATTTTTCTGCATTTTTTTTTGCATTTTTTTGCATTTTTTTTGCATTTTTTTGTGGATTTTTTTGCATTTTTTTTGCATTTTTTTTGCATTTTTTTTTGCATTTTTTTTGTGGATTTTTCTGCATTTTTTTTGCATTTTTTTTGCATTTTTTTTAGCATTTTTTTTGCATTTTTTTTGCATTTTTTTTGCATTTTTTTGCATTTTTTTTGCATTTTTTTTTGCATTTTTTTGTGGATTTTCCTGCATTTTTTTTGCATTTTTTTGTGGATTTTTTTGCATTTTTTTTTGCATTTTTTTGTGGATTTTTCTGCATTTTTTTGTGGATTTTTTTGCATTTTTTTTTGCATTTTTTTGTGGATTTTTCTGCATTTTTTTTTGCATTTTTTGTGGTTTTTTCTGCATTTTTTTTTTGCATTTTTTTGCAATTTTTTTGCAATATTTTTTTGCATTTTTTTTTGCATTTTTTTGCATTTTTTTTGCATTTTTTTTAGCATTTTTTTGTGGATTTTTTTGCATTTTTTTTGCATTTTTTTGCATTTTTTTGCATTTTTTTTTGCATTTTTTTTGTGGATTTTTCTGCATTTTTTTTGCATTTTTTTTGCATTTTTTTTAGCATTTTTTTTGCATTTTTTTTGCATTTTTTTGTGGATTTTTTTGCATTTTTTTTGCATTTTTTTGTGGATTTTTTTGCATTTTTTTTTGCATTTTTTTGTGGATTTTTCTGCATTTTTTTTTGCATTTTTTGTGGTTTTTTCTGCATTTTTTTTTTGCATTTTTTTGCATTTTTTTTGCATTTTTTTTTGCATTTTTTTTTTGCATTTTTTTGCATTTTTTTTGCATTTTTTTTAGCATTTTTTTGTGGATTTTTTTGCATTTTTTTTGCATTTTTTTGTGGATTTTTTTGCATTTTTTTTGCATTTTTTTGTGGATTTTTTTGCATTTTTTTTTGCATTTTTTTGTGGATTTTCCTGCATTTTTTTTGCATTTTTTTTGCATTTTTTTTAGCATTTTTTTTGCATTTTTTTTGCATTTTTTTGTGGATTTTTTTGCATTTTTTTTGCATTTTTTTGTGGATTTTTTTGCATTTTTTTGTGGATTTTTTTGCATTTTTTTTGCATTTTTTTTAGCATTTTTTTTGCATTTTTTTGTGGATTTTTCTGCATTTTTTTTTTGCATTTTTTGTGATTTTTTTTGCATTTTTTTTAGCATTTTTTTTGCAATTTTTTGCATTTTTTTTGCATTTTTTTGTGGATTTTTCTGCATTTTTTTTTGCATTTTTTGTGGTTTTTTCTGCATTTTTTTTTTGCATTTTTTTGCATTTTTTTTGCATTTTTTTGTGGATTTTTTTGCATTTTTTTTGCATTTTTTTGTGGATTTTTTTGCATTTTTTTGTGGATTTTTTTGCATTTTTTTTGCATTTTTTTTAGCATTTTTTTTGCATTTTTTTGTAGATTTTTCTGCATTTTTTTTTTTGCATTTTTTGTGATTTTTTTTGCATTTTTTTTAGCATTTTTTTTGCAATTTTTTGCATTTTTTTTGCATTTTTTTGTGGATTTTTCTGCATTTTTTTTTGCATTTTTTGTGGTTTTTTCTGCATTTTTTTTTTGCATTTTTTTGCATTTTTTTTGCATTTTTTTGTGGATTTTTTTGCATTTTTTTTGCATTTTTTTGTGGATTTTTTTGCATTTTTTTTGCATTTTTTTGTGGATTTTTCTGCATTTTTTTTTGCATTTTTTTGCATTTTTTTAGCATTTTTTTTGCATTTTTTTTGCATTTTTTTGTGGATTTTTTTGCATTTTTTTTGCATTTTTTTGTGGATTTTTTTGCATTTTTTTGCATTTTTTTGTGGATTTTTTTGCATTTTTTTTTGCATTTTTTTGTGGATTTTTCTGCATTTTTTTTGCATTTTTTTTGCATTTTTTTTAGCATTTTTTTTGCATTTTTTTTGCATTTTTTTTGCATTTTTTTGTGGATTTTTTTGCATTTTTTTTGCATTTTTTTGTGGATTTTTTTGCATTTTTTTTAGCATTTTTTTGTGGATTTTTTTGCATTTTTTTTGCATTTTTTTGTGGATTTTTTTGCATTTTTTTTGCATTTTTTGTGAATTTTTCTGCATTTTTTTTTGCATTTTTTTGCATTTTTTTTGCATTTTTTTGTGGATTTTTTTGCATTTTTTTTGCATTTTTTTTGCATTTTTTTTTGCATTTTTTTTGTGGATTTTTCTGCATTTTTTTTGCATTTTTTTTGCATTTTTTTTAGCATTTTTTTTGCATTTTTTTGTGGATTTTTTTGCATTTTTTTTGCATTTTTTTGCATTTTTTTTGCATTTTTTTGTGGATTTTTCTGCATTTTTTTTTGCATTTTTTGTGATTTTTTTTGCATTTTTTTTAGCATTTTTTTTGCAATTTTTTGCATTTTTTTTGCATTTTTTTTGCATTTTTTTGTGGATTTTTTTGCATTTTTTTTGCATTTTTTTGTGGATTTTTTTGCATTTTTTTTGCATTTTTTTGTGGATTTTTTTGCATTTTTTTTGCATTTTTTTTTGCATTTTTTTTTGCATTTTTTTGCATTTTTTTTGCATTTTTTTTTGCATTTTTTTGTGGATTTTTTTGCATTTTTTTTGCATTTTTTTGTGGATTTTTTTGCATTTTTTTGTGGATTTTTTTGCATTTTTTTTTGCATTTTTTTGTGGATTTTTCTGCATTTTTTTTGCATTTTTTTTGCATTTTTTTTAGCATTTTTTTTGCATTTTTTTGTGGATTTTTTTGCATTTTTTTTTGCATTTTTTTGTGGATTTTTTTGCATTTTTTTTTGCATTTTTTTGTGGATTTTTTTGCATTTTTTTTTGCATTTTTTTGTGGATTTTTCTGCATTTTTTTTTGCATTTTTTTTGCATTTTTTTTAGCATTTTTTTGCATTTTTTTTGCATTTTTTTGTGGATTTTTTTGCATTTTTTTTGCATTTTTTTGTGGATTTTTTTGCATTTTTTTTGCATTTTTTTGTGGATTTTTTTGCATTTTTTTTGCATTTTTTTTAGCATTTTTTTTGCATTTTTTTTGCATTTTTTTGTGGATTTTTTTGCATTTTTTTTGCATTTTTTGTGGTTTTTTTTGCATTTTTTTTTGCATTTTTTTTGCATTTTTTTGTGGATTTTTTTGCATTTTTTTTTGCATTTTTTGTGGTTTTTTTGCATTTTTTTTTGCATTTTTTTGCATTTTTTTGCATTTTTTTGTGGATTTTTCTGCATTTTTTTTTGCATTTTTTTTGCATTTTTTTTAGCATTTTTTTTTGCATTTTTTTTGCATTTTTTTGTGGATTTTTTTGCATTTTTTTTGCATTTTTTTGTGGATTTTTCTGCATTTTTTTTTGCATTTTTTGCATTTTTTTTGCATTTTTTTGTGGATTTTTTTGCATTTTTTTGCATTTTTTTGTGGATTTTTTTGCATTTTTTTTGCATTTTTTTGTGGATTTTTCTGCATTTTTTTTTGCATTTTTTTTTGCATTTTTTTTTGCATTTTTTTTGCATTTTTTTGTGGATTTTTTTGCATTTTTTTTTGCATTTTTTGTGGTTTTTTTGCATTTTTTTTTGCATTTTTTTGCATTTTTTTGCATTTTTTTGTGGATTTTTCTGCATTTTTTTTTGCATTTTTTTTGCATTTTTTTTAGCATTTTTTTTGCATTTTTTTTGCATTTTTTTGTGGATTTTTTTGCATTTTTTTTGCATTTTTTTGTGGATTTTTCTGCATTTTTTTTTGCATTTTTTTGCATTTTTTTTGCATTTTTTTGTGGATTTTTTTGCATTTTTTTTGCATTTTTTTTTGCATTTTTTTTGTGGATTTTTCTGCATTTTTTTTGCATTTTTTTTGCATTTTTTTTTGCATTTTTTTTTGCATTTTTTTGCATTTTTTTTTGCATTTTTTTTAGCATTTTTTTTGTGGATTTTTTTGCATTTTTTTTGCATTTTTTTGTGGATTTTTTTGCATTTTTTTGCATTTTTTTGTGGATTTTTTTGCATTTTTTTTTGCATTTTTTTGTGGATTTTTCTGCATTTTTTTTGCATTTTTTTTGCATTTTTTTTAGCATTTTTTTTGCATTTTTTTTGCATTTTTTTGTGGATTTTTTTGCATTTTTTTGTGGATTTTTTTGCATTTTTTTTGCATTTTTTTGTGGATTTTTTTGCATTTTTTTTGCATTTTTTTGCATTTTTTTTGCATTTTTTTGTGGATTTTTCTGCATTTTTTTTTGCATTTTTTGCAATTTTTTTTGCATTTTTTTTAGCATTTTTTTTGCAATTTTTTGCATTTTTTTTGCATTTTTTTTGCATTTTTTTGTGGATTTTTTTGCATTTTTTTTGCATTTTTTTGTGGATTTTTTTGCATTTTTTTTGCATTTTTTTGTGGATTTTTTTGCATTTTTTTTGCATTTTTTTTTGCATTTTTTTTTGCATTTTTTTGCATTTTTTTTGCATTTTTTTTAGCATTTTTTTGTGGATTTTTTTGCATTTTTTTTGCATTTTTTTGTGGATTTTTTTGCATTTTTTTTTGCATTTTTTTGTGGATTTTTTTGCATTTTTTTTTGCATTTTTTTGTGGATTTTTCTGCATTTTTTTTTGCATTTTTTTTGCATTTTTTTTAGCATTTTTTTTGCATTTTTTTGTGGATTTTTTTGCATTTTTTTTTGCATTTTTTTGTGGATTTTTTTGCATTTTTTTTTGCATTTTTTTGTGGATTTTTTTGCATTTTTTTTTGCATTTTTTTGTGGATTTTTCTGCATTTTTTTTTGCATTTTTTTTGCATTTTTTTAGCATTTTTTTGCATTTTTTTTGCATTTTTTTGTGGATTTTTTTGCATTTTTTTTGCATTTTTTTGTGGATTTTTTTGCATTTTTTTTGCATTTTTTTGTGGATTTTTTTGCATTTTTTTTGCATTTTTTGTGGTTTTTTTTGCATTTTTTTTTGCATTTTTTTTGCATTTTTTTGTGGATTTTTTTGCATTTTTTTTTGCATTTTTTGTGGTTTTTTTGCATTTTTTTTTGCATTTTTTTGCATTTTTTTGCATTTTTTTGTGGATTTTTCTGCATTTTTTTTTTGCATTTTTTTTGCATTTTTTTTAGCATTTTTTTTGCATTTTTTTTGCATTTTTTTGTGGATTTTTTTGCATTTTTTTTGCATTTTTTTGTGGATTTTTCTGCATTTTTTTTTGCATTTTTTTGCATTTTTTTTGCATTTTTTTGTGGATTTTTTTGCATTTTTTTTGCATTTTTTTGTGGATTTTTTTGCATTTTTTTTACATTTTTTTGTGGATTTTTTTGCATTTTTTTTTGCATTTTTTTGTGGATTTTTCTGCATTTTTTTTTGCATTTTTTGTGGTTTTTTCTGCATTTTTTTTTTGCATTTTTTTGCATTTTTTTTGCATTTTTTTTTGCATTTTTTTTTGCATTTTTTTGCATTTTTTTTGCATTTTTTTTAGCATTTTTTTGTGGATTTTTTTGCATTTTTTTTGCATTTTTTTTGCATTTTTTTGCATTTTTTTTTGCATTTTTTTTGTGGATTTTTCTGCATTTTTTTTGCATTTTTTTTGCATTTTTTTTAGCATTTTTTTTTGCATTTTTTTTGCATTTTTTTGTGGATTTTTTTGCATTTTTTTTGCATTTTTTTGTGGATTTTTTTGCATTTTTTTTTGCATTTTTTTGTGGATTTTTCTGCATTTTTTTTTGCATTTTTTGTGGTTTTTTCTGCATTTTTTTTTTGCATTTTTTTGCATTTTTTTTGCATTTTTTTTTGCATTTTTTTTTGCATTTTTTTGCATTTTTTTTGCATTTTTTTTAGCATTTTTTTGTGGATTTTTTTGCATTTTTTTTGCATTTTTTTGTGGATTTTTTTGCATTTTTTTTGCATTTTTTTGTGGATTTTTTTGCATTTTTTTTTGCATTTTTTTGTGGATTTTCCTGCATTTTTTTTGCATTTTTTTTGCATTTTTTTTAGCATTTTTTTTGCATTTTTTTTGCATTTTTTTGTGGATTTTTTTGCATTTTTTTTGCATTTTTTTTAGCATTTTTTTTGCATTTTTTTTGCATTTTTTTGTGGATTTTTTTGCATTTTTTTGCATTTTTTTGTGGATTTTTTTGCATTTTTTTTGCATTTTTTTGTGGATTTTTTTGCATTTTTTTTGCATTTTTTGTGGATTTTTCTGCATTTTTTTTTGCATTTTTTGTGATTTTTTTTGCATTTTTTTTAGCATTTTTTTTGCAATTTTTTGCATTTTTTTTGCATTTTTTTTGCATTTTTTTGTGGATTTTTTTGCATTTTTTTTGCATTTTTTTGTGGATTTTTTTGCATTTTTTTTGCATTTTTTTGTGGATTTTTTTGCATTTTTTTTGCATTTTTTTTTGCATTTTTTTTTGCATTTTTTTGCATTTTTTTTGCATTTTTTTTAGCATTTTTTTGTGGATTTTTTTGCATTTTTTTGCATTTTTTTGTGGATTTTTTTGCATTTTTTTTGCATTTTTTTGTGGATTTTTTTGCATTTTTTTTTGCATTTTTTTGTGGATTTTTCTGCATTTTTTTTTGCATTTTTTTTGCATTTTTTTTAGCATTTTTTTTGCATTTTTTTGTGGATTTTTTTGCATTTTTTTTGCATTTTTTTGTGGATTTTTTTGCATTTTTTTTTGCATTTTTTTGTGGATTTTTTTGCATTTTTTTTTGCATTTTTTTGTGGATTTTTCTGCATTTTTTTTTGCATTTTTTTTGCATTTTTTTTAGCATTTTTTTGCATTTTTTTTGCATTTTTTTGTGGATTTTTTTGCATTTTTTGTGGATTTTTTTGTGGATTTTTTTGCATTTTTTTTGCATTTTTTTGTGGATTTTTTTGCATTTTTTTTGCATTTTTTTTAGCATTTTTTTTGCATTTTTTTTGCATTTTTTTGTGGATTTTTTTGCATTTTTTTTGCATTTTTTGTGGTTTTTTTTGCATTTTTTTTTGCATTTTTTTTGCATTTTTTTGTGGATTTTTTTGCATTTTTTTTTGCATTTTTTGTGGTTTTTTTGCATTTTTTTGTGGATTTTTCTGCATTTTTTTTTGCATTTTTTTTGCATTTTTTTTTAGCATTTTTTTTGCATTTTTTTTGCATTTTTTTGTGGATTTTTTTGCATTTTTTTTGCATTTTTTTGTGGATTTTTCTGCATTTTTTTTTTGCATTTTTTTGCATTTTTTTTGCATTTTTTTGTGGATTTTTTTGCATTTTTTTTGCATTTTTTTGTGGATTTTTTTGCATTTTTTTTGCATTTTTTTGTGGATTTTTTTGCATTTTTTTTTGCATTTTTTTGTGGATTTTTCTGCATTTTTTTTTGCATTTTTTTGCATTTTTTTTGCATTTTTTTTTGCATTTTTTTTTACATTTTTTTGCATTTTTTTTGCATTTTTTTTAGCATTTTTTTGTGGATTTTTTTGCATTTTTTTTGCATTTTTTTTGCATTTTTTTGCATTTTTTTTTGCATTTTTTTTGTGGATTTTTCTGCATTTTTTTTGCATTTTTTTTGCATTTTTTTTAGCATTTTTTTTGCATTTTTTTTTGCATTTTTTTGTGGATTTTTTTGCATTTTTTTTTGCATTTTTTTGTGGATTTTTTTGCATTTTTTTTTGCATTTTTTTGTGGATTTTTCTGCATTTTTTTTTGCATTTTTTGTGGTTTTTTCTGCATTTTTTTTTTGCATTTTTTTGCATTTTTTTTGCATTTTTTTTTGCATTTTTTTTTGCATTTTTTTGCATTTTTTTTGCATTTTTTTTAGCATTTTTTTGTGGATTTTTTTGCATTTTTTTTGCATTTTTTTTGTGGATTTTTTTGCATTTTTTTTGCATTTTTTTGTGGATTTTTTTGCATTTTTTTTTGCATTTTTTTGTGGATTTTCCTGCATTTTTTTTGCATTTTTTTTGCATTTTTTTTAGCATTTTTTTTGCATTTTTTTTTGCATTTTTTTGCATTTTTTTTGCATTTTTTTGTGGATTTTTTTGCATTTTTTTTGCATTTTTTTGTGGATTTTTTTGCATTTTTTTTTGCATTTTTTGTGGTTTTTTTGCATTTTTTTGTGGATTTTTCTGCATTTTTTTTTTGCATTTTTTTGCATTTTTTTTGCATTTTTTTGTGGATTTTTTTGCATTTTTTTTGCATTTTTTTGTGGATTTTTTTGCATTTTTTTTGCATTTTTTTGTGGATTTTTTTGCATTTTTTTTTGCATTTTTTTGTGGATTTTTCTGCATTTTTTTTTGCATTTTTTTGCATTTTTTTTGCATTTTTTTTTGCATTTTTTTTTACATTTTTTTGCATTTTTTTTGCATTTTTTTTAGCATTTTTTTGTGGATTTTTTTGCATTTTTTTTGCATTTTTTTTGCATTTTTTTGCATTTTTTTTTGCATTTTTTTTGTGGATTTTTCTGCATTTTTTTTGCATTTTTTTTGCATTTTTTTTAGCATTTTTTTTGCATTTTTTTTTGCATTTTTTTGTGGATTTTTTTGCATTTTTTTTGCATTTTTTTGTGGATTTTTTTGCATTTTTTTTTGCATTTTTTTGTGGATTTTTCTGCATTTTTTTTTGCATTTTTTGTGGTTTTTTCTGCATTTTTTTTTTGCATTTTTTTGCATTTTTTTTGCATTTTTTTTTGCATTTTTTTTTGCATTTTTTTGCATTTTTTTTGCATTTTTTTTAGCATTTTTTTGTGGATTTTTTTGCATTTTTTTTGCATTTTTTTTGTGGATTTTTTTGCATTTTTTTTGCATTTTTTTGTGGATTTTTTTGCATTTTTTTTTGCATTTTTTTGTGGATTTTCCTGCATTTTTTTTGCATTTTTTTTGCATTTTTTTTAGCATTTTTTTTGCATTTTTTTTTGCATTTTTTTGTGGATTTTTTTGCATTTTTTTTGCATTTTTTTGTGGATTTTTTTGCATTTTTTTGTGGATTTTTTTGCATTTTTTTTGCATTTTTTTTAGCATTTTTTTTGCATTTTTTTGTGGATTTTTCTGCATTTTTTTTTTGCATTTTTTGTGATTTTTTTTGCATTTTTTTTAGCATTTTTTTTGCAATTTTTTGCATTTTTTTTGCATTTTTTTGTGGATTTTTCTGCATTTTTTTTTGCATTTTTTTGTGGATTTTTCTGCATTTTTTTTTGCATTTTTTGTGGTTTTTTCTGCATTTTTTTTTTGCATTTTTTTGCATTTTTTTTGCATTTTTTTGTGGATTTTTTTGCATTTTTTTTGCATTTTTTTGTGGATTTTTTTGCATTTTTTTGTGGATTTTTTTGCATTTTTTTTGCATTTTTTTTAGCATTTTTTTTGCATTTTTTTGTGGATTTTTCTGCATTTTTTTTTTGCATTTTTTGTGATTTTTTTTGCATTTTTTTTAGCATTTTTTTTGCAATTTTTTGCATTTTTTTTGCATTTTTTTGTGGATTTTTCTGCATTTTTTTTTGCATTTTTTGTGGTTTTTTCTGCATTTTTTTTTTGCATTTTTTTGCATTTTTTTTGCATTTTTTTGTGGATTTTTTTGCATTTTTTTTGCATTTTTTTGTGGATTTTTTTGCATTTTTTTTTGCATTTTTTTGTGGATTTTTCTGCATTTTTTTTTGCATTTTTTTTGCATTTTTTTTAGCATTTTTTTTGCATTTTTTTTGCATTTTTTTGTGGATTTTTTTGCATTTTTTTTGCATTTTTTTGTGGATTTTTTTGCATTTTTTTTGCATTTTTTTGTGGATTTTTCTGCATTTTTTTTGCATTTTTTTTGCATTTTTTTTAGCATTTTTTTTGCATTTTTTTTGCATTTTTTTGTGGATTTTTTTGCATTTTTTTTGCATTTTTTTGTGGATTTTTTTGCATTTTTTTTAGCATTTTTTTGTGGATTTTTTTGCATTTTTTTTGCATTTTTTTGTGGATTTTTTTGCATTTTTTTTGCATTTTTTTGTGGATTTTTCTGCATTTTTTTTTGCATTTTTTTGCATTTTTTTTGCATTTTTTTGTGGATTTTTTTGCATTTTTTTTGCATTTTTTTTTGCATTTTTTTTTGCATTTTTTTTGTGGATTTTTCTGCATTTTTTTTGCATTTTTTTTGCATTTTTTTTAGCATTTTTTTTGCATTTTTTTTGCATTTTTTTTGCATTTTTTTGCATTTTTTTTGCATTTTTTTTTGCATTTTTTTGTGGATTTTCCTGCATTTTTTTTGCATTTTTTTGTGGATTTTTTTGCATTTTTTTTTGCATTTTTTTGTGGATTTTTCTGCATTTTTTTGTGGATTTTTTTGCATTTTTTTTGCATTTTTTTGTGGATTTTTCTGCATTTTTTTTTGCATTTTTTGTGGTTTTTTCTGCATTTTTTTTTTGCATTTTTTTGCATTTTTTTTGCATTTTTTTTTGCATTTTTTTTTGCATTTTTTTGCATTTTTTTTGCATTTTTTTTAGCATTTTTTTGTGGATTTTTTTGCATTTTTTTTGCATTTTTTTTGCATTTTTTTGCATTTTTTTTTGCATTTTTTTTGTGGATTTTTCTGCATTTTTTTGCATTTTTTTTTAGCATTTTTTTTGCATTTTTTTTGCATTTTTTTGTGGATTTTTTTGCATTTTTTTTGCATTTTTTTGTGGATTTTTTTGCATTTTTTTTTGCATTTTTTTGTGGATTTTTCTGCATTTTTTTTTGCATTTTTTGTGGTTTTTTCTGCATTTTTTTTTTGCATTTTTTTGCATTTTTTTTGCATTTTTTTTTGCATTTTTTTTTGCATTTTTTTGCATTTTTTTTGCATTTTTTTTAGCATTTTTTTGTGGATTTTTTTGCATTTTTTTTGCATTTTTTTGTGGATTTTTTTGCATTTTTTTTGCATTTTTTTGTGGATTTTTTTGCATTTTTTTTTGCATTTTTTTGTGGATTTTCCTGCATTTTTTTTGCATTTTTTTTGCATTTTTTTTAGCATTTTTTTTGCATTTTTTTTGCATTTTTTTGTGGATTTTTTTGCATTTTTTTTGCATTTTTTTGTGGATTTTTTTGCATTTTTTTGTGGATTTTTTTGCATTTTTTTTGCATTTTTTTTAGCATTTTTTTTGCATTTTTTTGTGGATTTTTCTGCATTTTTTTTTTGCATTTTTTGCAATTTTTTGCATTTTTTTTGCATTTTTTTGTGGATTTTTCTGCATTTTTTTTTGCATTTTTTGTGGTTTTTTCTGCATTTTTTTTTTGCATTTTTTTGCATTTTTTTTGCATTTTTTTGTGGATTTTTTTGCATTTTTTTTGCATTTTTTTGTGGATTTTTTTGCATTTTTTTGTGGATTTTTTTGCATTTTTTTTGCATTTTTTTTAGCATTTTTTTTGCATTTTTTTGTGGATTTTTCTGCATTTTTTTTTTGCATTTTTTGTGATTTTTTTTGCATTTTTTTTAGCATTTTTTTTGCAATTTTTTGCATTTTTTTGCATTTTTTTGTGGATTTTTCTGCATTTTTTTTTGCATTTTTTGTGGTTTTTTCTGCATTTTTTTTTTGCATTTTTTTGCATTTTTTTTGCATTTTTTTGTGGATTTTTTTGCATTTTTTTTGCATTTTTTTGTGGATTTTTTTGCATTTTTTTTTGCATTTTTTTGTGGATTTTTCTGCATTTTTTTTTGCATTTTTTTTGCATTTTTTTTAGCATTTTTTTTGCATTTTTTTTGCATTTTTTTGTGGATTTTTTTGCATTTTTTTTGCATTTTTTTGTGGATTTTTTTGCATTTTTTTTGCATTTTTTTGTGGATTTTTTTGCATTTTTTTTTGCATTTTTTTGTGGATTTTTCTGCATTTTTTTTTGCATTTTTTTTGCATTTTTTTTAGCATTTTTTTTGCATTTTTTTTGCATTTTTTTGTGGATTTTTTTGCATTTTTTTGCATTTTTTTGTGGATTTTTTTGCATTTTTTTTAGCATTTTTTTGCATTTTTTTTGCATTTTTTTGTGGATTTTTTTGCATTTTTTTTGCATTTTTTTGTGAATTTTTCTGCATTTTTTTTTGCATTTTTTTGCATTTTTTTTGCATTTTTTTGTGGATTTTTTAGCATTTTTTTTGCATTTTTTTTTGCATTTTTTTTTGCATTTTTTTTGTGGATTTTTCTGCATTTTTTTTGCATTTTTTTTGCATTTTTTTTAGCATTTTTTTTGCATTTTTTTTGCATTTTTTTGCATTTTTTTGCATTTTTTTTGCATTTTTTTTTGCATTTTTTTGTGGATTTTCCTGCATTTTTTTTGCATTTTTTTGTGGATTTTTTTGCATTTTTTTTTGCATTTTTTTGTGGATTTTTCTGCATTTTTTTGTGGATTTTTTTGCATTTTTTTTTGCATTTTTTTGTGGATTTTTCTGCATTTTTTTTTGCATTTTTTGTGGTTTTTTCTGCATTTTTTTTTTGCATTTTTTTGCATTTTTTTTGCATTTTTTTTTGCATTTTTTTTTGCATTTTTTTGCATTTTTTTTGCATTTTTTTTAGCATTTTTTTGTGGATTTTTTTGCATTTTTTTTGCATTTTTTTGTGGATTTTTTTGCATTTTTTTTGCATTTTTTTGTGGATTTTTTTGCATTTTTTTTTGCATTTTTTTGTGGATTTTCCTGCATTTTTTTTGCATTTTTTTTGCATTTTTTTTAGCATTTTTTTTGCATTTTTTTTGCATTTTTTTGTGGATTTTTTTGCATTTTTTTTGCATTTTTTTGTGGATTTTTTTGCATTTTTTTGTGGATTTTTTTGCATTTTTTTTGCATTTTTTTAGCATTTTTTTTGCATTTTTTTGTGGATTTTTCTGCATTTTTTTTTTTGCATTTTTTGTGATTTTTTTTGCATTTTTTTTAGCATTTTTTTTGCAATTTTTTGCATTTTTTTTGCATTTTTTTGTGGATTTTTCTGCATTTTTTTTTGCATTTTTTGTGGTTTTTTCTGCATTTTTTTTTTGCATTTTTTTGCATTTTTTTTGCATTTTTTTGTGGATTTTTTTGCATTTTTTTTGCATTTTTTTGTGGATTTTTTTGCATTTTTTTGTGGATTTTTTTGCATTTTTTTTAGCATTTTTTTTGCATTTTTTTGTGGATTTTTCTGCATTTTTTTTTTGCATTTTTTGTGATTTTTTTTGCATTTTTTTTGCATTTTTTTGTGGATTTTTTAGCATTTTTTTTGCATTTTTTGTGGTTTTTTTTGCATTTTTTTTTGCATTTTTTTTGCATTTTTTTGTGGATTTTTTTGCATTTTTTTTTGCATTTTTTGTGTTTTTTTTGCATTTTTTTTTGCATTTTTTTGCATTTTTTTGCATTTTTTTGTGGATTTTTCTGCATTTTTTTTTTGCATTTTTTTTGCATTTTTTTTAGCATTTTTTTTGCATTTTTTTTGCATTTTTTTGTGGATTTTTTTGCATTTTTTTTGCATTTTTTTGTGGATTTTTCTGCATTTTTTTTGCATTTTTTGTGGGTTTTTTTGCATTTTTTTTTGCATTTTTTTTGCATTTTTTTGTGGATTTTTTTGCATTTTTTTTTGCATTTTTTGTGGTTTTTTTGCATTTTTTTTTGCATTTTTTTTGCATTTTTTTGTGGATTTTTTTGCATTTTTTTTTGCATTTTTTGTGGTTTTTTTGCATTTTTTTTTGCATTTTTTTGCATTTTTTTGCATTTTTTTGCATTTTTTTGTGGATTTTTCTGCATTTTTTTTTTGCATTTTTTTTGCATTTTTTTTAGCATTTTTTTTGCATTTTTTTTTGCATTTTTTTGTGGATTTTTTTGCATTTTTTTTGCATTTTTTTGTGGATTTTTCTGCATTTTTTTTGCATTTTTTTGCATTTTTTTTGCATTTTTTTGTGGATTTTTTTGCATTTTTTTTGCATTTTTTTGTGGATTTTTTTGCATTTTTTTTGCATTTTTTTGTGGATTTTTTTGCATTTTTTTTTGCATTTTTTTGTGGATTTTTCTGCATTTTTTTTTGCATTTTTTGTGGTTTTTTCTGCATTTTTTTTTTGCATTTTTTTGCATTTTTTTTGCAATTTTTCTGCATTTTTTTTGCATTTTTTTTGCATTTTTTTTAGCATTTTTTTTGCATTTTTTTTGCATTTTTTTGTGGATTTTTTTGCATTTTTTTTGCATTTTTTTGTGGATTTTTTTGCATTTTTTTTTGCATTTTTTTTGTGGATTTTTCTGCATTTTTTTTTGCATTTTTTGTGGTTTTTTCTGCATTTTTTTTTTGCATTTTTTTGCATTTTTTTTGCATTTTTTTTTGCATTTTTTTTTGCATTTTTTTGCATTTTTTTTGCATTTTTTTTAGCATTTTTTTGTGGATTTTTTTGCATTTTTTTGCATTTTTTTGTGGATTTTTTAGCATTTTTTTTGCATTTTTTGTGGATTTTTTTGCATTTTTTTTGCATTTTTTTGTGGATTTTCCTGCATTTTTTTTGCATTTTTTTTGCATTTTTTTTAGCATTTTTTTTGCATTTTTTTTGCATTTTTTTGTGGATTTTTTTGCATTTTTTTTGCATTTTTTTTAGCATTTTTTTTGCATTTTTTTTGCATTTTTTTGTGGATTTTTTTGCATTTTTTTGCATTTTTTTGTGGATTTTTTTGCATTTTTTTTGCATTTTTTTGTGGATTTTTTTGCATTTTTTTTGCATTTTTTTGCATTTTTTTTGCATTTTTTTGTGGATTTTTCTGCATTTTTTTTTGCATTTTTTGTGATTTTTTTTGCATTTTTTTTAGCATTTTTTTTGCAATTTTTTGCATTTTTTTTGCATTTTTTTTGCATTTTTTTGTGGATTTTTTTGCATTTTTTTTGCATTTTCTTGTGGATTTTTTTGCATTTTTTTGCATTTTTTTGTGGATTTTTTTGCATTTTTTTTGCATTTTTTTTTGCATTTTTTTTTGCATTTTTTTGCATTTTTTTTGCATTTTTTTTAGCATTTTTTTGTGGATTTTTTTGCATTTTTTTTGCATTTTTTTGTGGATTTTTTTGCATTTTTTTTGCATTTTGTTGTGGATTTTTTTGCATTTTTTTTTGCATTTTTTTGTGGATTTTTCTGCATTTTTTTTTGCATTTTTTTTGCATTTTTTTTAGCATTTTTTTTGCATTTTTTGTGGATTTTTTTGCATTTTTTTTTGCATTTTTTTGTGGATTTTTTTGCATTTTTTTTGCATTTTTTTTGCATTTTTTTTGCATTTTTTTTAGCATTTTTTTGCATTTTTTTTGCATTTTTTTGTGGATTTTTTTGCATTTTTTTTGCATTTTTTTGTGGATTTTTTTGCATTTTTTTTGCATTTTTTTGTGGATTTTTTTGCATTTTTTTTGCATTTTTTTTAGCATTTTTTTTGCATTTTTTTGCATTTTTTTGTGGATTTTTTTGCATTTTTTTTGCATTTTTTGTGGTTTTTTTTGCATTTTTTTTTGCATTTTTTTTGCATTTTTTTTTGCATTTTTTTGCATTTTTTTTTGCATTTTTTGTGGTTTTTTTGCATTTTTTTTTGCATTTTTTTGCATTTTTTTGCATTTTTTTGTGGATTTTTCTGCATTTTTTTTTTGCATTTTTTTGCATTTTTTTTAGCATTTTTTTTTGCATTTTTTTTGCATTTTTTTGTGGATTTTTTTGCATTTTTTTTGCATTTTTTTGTGGATTTTTTTGCATTTTTTTTTGCATTTTTTTGTGGATTTTTCTGCATTTTTTTTTGCATTTTTTGTGGTTTTTTCTGCATTTTTTTTTTGCATTTTTTTGCATTTTTTTTGCATTTTTTTTTGCATTTTTTTTTACATTTTTTTGCATTTTTTTTGCATTTTTTTTAGCATTTTTTTGTGGATTTTTTTGCATTTTTTTTGCATTTTTTTGCATTTTTTTTTGCATTTTTTTTGTGGATTTTTCTGCATTTTTTTTGCATTTTTTTTGCATTTTTTTTAGCATTTTTTTTGCATTTTTTTTGCATTTTTTTGTGGATTTTTTTGCATTTTTTTTGCATTTTTTTGTGGATTTTTTTGCATTTTTTTTTGCATTTTTTTGTGGATTTTTCTGCATTTTTTTTTGCATTTTTTGTGGTTTTTTCTGCATTTTTTTTTTGCATTTTTTTGCATTTTTTTGCATTTTTTTTTGCATTTTTTTTTGCATTTTTTTGCATTTTTTTTGCATTTTTTTTAGCATTTTTTTGTGGATTTTTTTGCATTTTTTTTGCATTTTTTTGTGGATTTTTTTGCATTTTTTTTGCATTTTTTTGTGGATTTTTTTGCATTTTTTTTTGCATTTTTTTGTGGATTTTCCTGCATTTTTTTTGCATTTTTTTTGCATTTTTTTTAGCATTTTTTTTGCATTTTTTTTGCATTTTTTTGTGGATTTTTTTGCATTTTTTTTGCATTTTTTTGTGGATTTTTTTGCATTTTTTTGTGGATTTTTTTGCATTTTTTTTGCATTTTTTTTAGCATTTTTTTTGCATTTTTTTGTGGATTTTTCTGCATTTTTTTTTTGCATTTTTTAAAAAAAATTTTGCATTTTTTTTAGCATTTTTTTTGCAATTTTTTGCATTTTTTTTGCATTTTTTTGTGGATTTTTCTGCATTTTTTTTTGCATTTTTTGTGGTTTTTTCTGCATTTTTTTTTTGCATTTTTTTGCATTTTTTTTAGCATTTTTTTTGCATTTTTTTGTGGATTTTTCTGCATTTTTTTTTTGCATTTTTTGTGATTTTTTTTGCATTTTTTTTAGCATTTTTTTTGCAATTTTTTGCATTTTTTTTGCATTTTTTTGTGGATTTTTCTGCATTTTTTTTTGCATTTTTTGTGGTTTTTTCTGCATTTTTTTTTTGCATTTTTTTGCATTTTTTTGCATTTTTTTGTGGATTTTTTTGCATTTTTTTTGCATTTTTTTGTGGATTTTTCTGCATTTTTTTTTGCATTTTTTTTGCATTTTTTTAGAATTTTTTTTGCATTTTTTTTGCATTTTTTTGTGGATTTTTTTGCATTTTTTTTGCATTTTTTTGTGGATTTTTTTGCATTTTTTTTGCATTTTTTTGTGGATTTTTTTGCATTTTTTTTTGCATTTTTTTGTGGATTTTTCTGCATTTTTTTTTGCATTTTTTTTGCATTTTTTTTAGCATTTTTTTTGCATTTTTTTTGCATTTTTTTGTGGATTTTTTTGCATTTTTTTTGCATTTTTTTGTGGATTTTTTTGCATTTTTTTTAGCATTTTTTTGTGGATTTTTTTGCATTTTTTTTGCATTTTTTTGTGGATTTTTTTGCATTTTTTTTGCATTTTTTTGTGGATTTTTCTGCATTTTTTTTTGCATTTTTTTGCATTTTTTTTGCATTTTTTTGTGGATTTTTTTGCATTTTTTTTGCATTTTTTTTGCATTTTTTTTTGCATTTTTTTTGTGGATTTTTCTGCATTTTTTTTGCATTTTTTTTGCATTTTTTTTAGCATTTTTTTTGCATTTTTTTTGCATTTTTTTTGCATTTTTTTGCATTTTTTTTGCATTTTTTTTTGCATTTTTTTGTGGATTTTCCTGCATTTTTTTTGCATTTTTTTGTGGATTTTTTTGCATTTTTTTTTGCATTTTTTTGTGGATTTTTCTGCATTTTTTTGTGGATTTTTTTGCATTTTTTTTTGCATTTTTTTGTGGATTTTTCTGCATTTTTTTTTGCATTTTTTGTGGTTTTTTCTGCATTTTTTTTTTGCATTTTTTTGCATTTTTTTTGCATTTTTTTTTGCATTTTTTTTTGCATTTTTTTGCATTTTTTTTGCATTTTTTTTAGCATTTTTTTGTGGATTTTTTTGCATTTTTTTTGCATTTTTTTTGCATTTTTTTGCATTTTTTTTTGCATTTTTTTTGTGGATTTTTCTGCATTTTTTTTGCATTTTTTTGCATTTTTTTTTGCATTTTTTTTGCATTTTTTTTGCATTTTTTTGTGGATTTTTTTGCATTTTTTTTGCATTTTTTTGTGGATTTTTTTGCATTTTTTTTTGCATTTTTTTGTGGATTTTTCTGCATTTTTTTTTGCATTTTTTGTGGTTTTTTCTGCATTTTTTTTTTGCATTTTTTTGCATTTTTTTTGCATTTTTTTTTGCATTTTTTTTTGCATTTTTTTTGCATTTTTTTGTGGATTTTTTTGCATTTTTTTTTGCATTTTTTTGTGGATTTTCCTGCATTTTTTTTGCATTTTTTTTGCATTTTTTTTAGCATTTTTTTTGCATTTTTTTTGCATTTTTTTGTGGATTTTTTTGCATTTTTTTTGCATTTTTTTGTGGATTTTTTTGCATTTTTTTGTGGATTTTTTTGCATTTTTTTTGCATTTTTTTTAGCATTTTTTTTGCATTTTTTTGTGGATTTTTCTGCATTTTTTTTTTGCATTTTTTGTGATTTTTTTTGCATTTTTTTTAGCATTTTTTTTGCAATTTTTTGCATTTTTTTTGCATTTTTTTGTGGATTTTTCTGCATTTTTTTTTGCATTTTTTGTGGTTTTTTCTGCATTTTTTTTTTGCATTTTTTTGCATTTTTTTTGCATTTTTTTGTGGATTTTTTTGCATTTTTTTTGCATTTTTTTGTGGATTTTTTTGCATTTTTTTGTGGATTTTTTTGCATTTTTTTTGCATTTTTTTAGCATTTTTTTTGCATTTTTTTGTGGATTTTTCTGCATTTTTTTTTTGCATTTTTTGTGATTTTTTTTGCATTTTTTTAGCATTTTTTTTGCAATTTTTTGCATTTTTTTTGCATTTTTTTGTGGATTTTTCTGCATTTTTTTTTGCATTTTTTGTGGTTTTTTCTGCATTTTTTTTTTGCATTTTTTTGCATTTTTTTTGCATTTTTTTGTGGATTTTTTTGCATTTTTTTTGCATTTTTTTGTGGATTTTTTTGCATTTTTTTTTGCATTTTTTTGTGGATTTTTCTGCATTTTTTTTTGCATTTTTTTTGCATTTTTTTTAGCATTTTTTTTGCATTTTTTTTGCATTTTTTTGTGGATTTTTTTGCATTTTTTTTGCATTTTTTTGTGGATTTTTTTGCATTTTTTTTGCATTTTTTTGTGGATTTTTTTGCATTTTTTTTTGCATTTTTTGTGGATTTTTCTGCATTTTTTTTTGCATTTTTTTTGCATTTTTTTTAGCATTTTTTTGTGGATTTTTTTGCATTTTTTTTGCATTTTTTTGTGGATTTTTTTGCATTTTTTTGCATTTTTTTGTGGATTTTTTTGCATTTTTTTTGCATTTTTTTTTGCATTTTTTTTTGCATTTTTTTGCATTTTTTTTGCATTTTTTTTAGCATTTTTTTGTGGATTTTTTTGCATTTTTTTTGCATTTTTTTGTGGATTTTTTTGCATTTTTTTTGCATTTTTTTGTGGATTTTTTTGCATTTTTTTTTGCATTTTTTTGTGGATTTTTCTGCATTTTTTTTTGCATTTTTTTTGCATTTTTTTTAGCATTTTTTTTGCATTTTTTTGTGGATTTTTTTGCATTTTTTTTTGCATTTTTTTGTGGATTTTTTTGCATTTTTTTTGCATTTTTTTTGCATTTTTTTTAGCATTTTTTTGCATTTTTTTTGCATTTTTTTGTGGATTTTTGTGGATTTTTTTTGCATTTTTTTGTGGATTTTTTTGCATTTTTTTTGCATTTTTTTGTGGATTTTTTTGCATTTTTTTTGCATTTTTTTTAGCATTTTTTTTGCATTTTTTTGCATTTTTTTGTGGATTTTTTTGCATTTTTTTTGCATTTTTTGTGGTTTTTTTTGCATTTTTTTTTGCATTTTTTTTGCATTTTTTTGTGGATTTTTTTGCATTTTTTTTTGCATTTTTTGTGGTTTTTTTGCATTTTTTTTTGCATTTTTTTGCATTTTTTTGCATTTTTTTGTGGATTTTTCTGCATTTTTTTTTTGCATTTTTTTTGCATTTTTTTTAGCATTTTTTTTGCATTTTTTTTGCATTTTTTTGTGGATTTTTTTGCATTTTTTTTGCATTTTTTTGTGGATTTTTTTGCATTTTTTTTTGCATTTTTTTGTGGATTTTTCTGCATTTTTTTTTGCATTTTTTGTGGTTTTTTCTGCATTTTTTTTTGCATTTTTTTGCATTTTTTTTGCATTTTTTTTTGCATTTTTTTTTACATTTTTTTGCATTTTTTTTGCATTTTTTTTAGCATTTTTTTGTGGATTTTTTTGCATTTTTTTTGCATTTTTTTTGCATTTTTTTGCATTTTTTTTTGCATTTTTTTTGTGGATTTTTCTGCATTTTTTTTGCATTTTTTTTGCATTTTTTTTAGCATTTTTTTTGCATTTTTTTTGCATTTTTTTGTGGATTTTTTTGCATTTTTTTTGCATTTTTTTGTGGATTTTTTTGCATTTTTTTTTGCATTTTTTTGTGGATTTTTCTGCATTTTTTTTTGCATTTTTTGTGGTTTTTTCTGCATTTTTTTTTTGCATTTTTTTGCATTTTTTTTGCATTTTTTTTTGCATTTTTTTTTGCATTTTGTTGCATTTTTTTTGCATTTTTTTTAGCATTTTTTTGTGGATTTTTTTGCATTTTTTTTGCATTTTTTTGTGGATATTTTTGCATTTTTTTTGCATTTTTTTGTGGATTTTTTTGCATTTTTTTTTGCATTTTTTTGTGGATTTTCCTGCATTTTTTTTGCATTTTTTTTGCATTTTTTTTAGCATTTTTTTTGCATTTTTTTTGCATTTTTTTGTGGATTTTTTTGCATTTTTTTTGCATTTTTTTGTGGATTTTTTTGCATTTTTTTGTGGATTTTTTTGCATTTTTTTTGCATTTTTTTTAGCATTTTTTTTGCATTTTTTTGTGGATTTTTCTGCATTTTTTTTTTGCATTTTTTAAAAAAATTTTTGCATTTTTTTTAGCATTTTTTTTGCAATTTTTTGCATTTTTTTTGCATTTTTTTGTGGATTTTTCTGCATTTTTTTTTGCATTTTTTGTGGTTTTTTCTGCATTTTTTTTTGCATTTTTTTGCATTTTTTTTGCATTTTTTTGTGGATTTTTTTGCATTTTTTTTGCATTTTTTTGTGGATTTTTTTGCATTTTTTTGTGGATTTTTTTGCATTTTTTTGCATTTTTTTTAGCATTTTTTTTGCATTTTTTTGTGGATTTTTCTGCATTTTTTTTTTGCATTTTTTGTGATTTTTTTTGCATTTTTTTTAGCATTTTTTTTGCAATTTTTTGCATTTTTTTTGCATTTTTTTGTGGATTTTTCTGCATTTTTTTTTGCATTTTTTGTGGTTTTTTCTGCATTTTTTTTTTGCATTTTTTTGCATTTTTTTTGCATTTTTTTGTGGATTTTTTTGCATTTTTTTTTGCATTTTTTTGTGGATTTTTCTGCATTTTTTTTTGCATTTTTTTTGCATTTTTTTAGCATTTTTTTTGCATTTTTTTTGCATTTTTTTGTGGATTTTTTTGCATTTTTTTTGCATTTTTTTGTGGATTTTTTTGCATTTTTTTTGCATTTTTTTGTGGATTTTTTGCATTTTTTTTTGCATTTTTTTGTGGATTTTTCTGCATTTTTTTTTTGCATTTTTTTAGCATTTTTTTTAGCATTTTTTTTGCATTTTTTTTGCATTTTTTTGTGGATTTTTTTGCATTTTTTTTGCATTTTTTTGTGGATTTTTTTGCATTTTTTTTAGCATTTTTTTTGCATTTTTTTTAGCATTTTTTTTGCATTTTTTTTGCATTTTTTTGTGGATTTTTTTGCATTTTTTTTGCATTTTTTGTGGATTTTTTTGCATTTTTTTTAGCATTTTTTTGTGGATTTTTTTGCATTTTTTTTGCATTTTTTTGTGGATTTTTTTGCATTTTTTTTGCATTTTTTTGTGGATTTTTCTGCATTTTTTTTTGCATTTTTTTGCATTTTTTTTGCATTTTTTTGTGGATTTTTTTTGCATTTTTTTTGCATTTTTCTTGCATTTTTTTTTGCATTTTTTTTGTGGATTTTTCTGCATTTTTTTTGCATTTTTTTTGCATTTTTTTTAGCATTTTTTTTGCATTTTTTTTGCATTTTTTTTGCATTTTTTTGCATTTTTTTGCATTTTTTTTTGCATTTTTTTGTGGATTTTCCTGCATTTTTTTTGCATTTTTTTGTGGATTTTTTTGCATTTTTTTTTGCATTTTTTTGTGGATTTTTCTGCATTTTTTTGTGGATTTTTTTGCATTTTTTTTTGCATTTTTTTGTGGATTTTTCTGCATTTTTTTTTTGCATTTTTTGTGGTTTTTTCTGCATTTTTTTTTTGCATTTTTTTGCATTTTTTTTGCATTTTTTTTTGCATTTTTTTTTGCATTTTTTTGCATTTTTTTTGCATTTTTTTTAGCATTTTTTGTGGATTTTTTTGCATTTTTTTTGCATTTTTTTTGCATTTTTTTGCATTTTTTTTTGCATTTTTTTTGTGGATTTTTTTGCATTTTTTTTTGCATTTTTTTGTGGATTTTTCTGCATTTTTTTTTGCATTTTTTGTGGTTTTTTCTGCATTTTTTTTTTGCATTTTTTTGCATTTTTTTTGCATTTTTTTTTGCATTTTTTTTTGCATTTTTTTGCATTTTTTTTGCATTTTTTTTAGCATTTTTTTGTGGATTTTTTTGCATTTTTTTTGCATTTTTTTTGCATTTTTTTGCATTTTTTTTTGCATTTTTTTTGTGGATTTTTCTGCATTTTTTTTGCATTTTTTTGCATTTTTTTTTGCATTTTTTTTGCATTTTTTTTGCATTTTTTTGTGGATTTTTTTGCATTTTTTTTGCATTTTTTTGTGGATTTTTTTGCATTTTTTTTGCATTTTTTTTTGCATTTTTTTTTGCATTTTTTTGCATTTTTTTGCATTTTTTTTAGCATTTTTTTGTGGATTTTTTTGCATTTTTTTTGCATTTTTTTGTGGATTTTTTTGCATTTTTTTTGCATTTTTTTGTGGATTTTTTTGCATTTTTTTTTGCATTTTTTTGTGGATTTTCCTGCATTTTTTTGCATTTTTTTTGCATTTTTTTTAGCATTTTTTTTGCATTTTTTTTGCATTTTTTTGTGGATTTTTTTGCATTTTTTTTGCATTTTTTTGTGGATTTTTTTGCATTTTTTTGTGGATTTTTTTGCATTTTTTTTTGCATTTTTTTTAGCATTTTTTTTGCATTTTTTTGTGGATTTTTCTGCATTTTTTTTTTGCATTTTTTGCAATTTTTTGCATTTTTTTTGCATTTTTTTGTGGATTTTTCTGCATTTTTTTTTGCATTTTTTGTGGTTTTTTCTGCATTTTTTTTTTGCATTTTTTTGCATTTTTTTTGCATTTTTTTGTGGATTTTTTTGCATTTTTTTTGCATTTTTTTGTGGATTTTTTTGCATTTTTTGTGGATTTTTTTGCATTTTTTTTGCATTTTTTTTAGCATTTTTTTTGCATTTTTTTGTGGATTTTTCTGCATTTTTTTTTTGCATTTTTTGTGATTTTTTTTGCATTTTTTTAGCATTTTTTTTGCAATTTTTTGCATTTTTTTTGCATTTTTTTGTGGATTTTTCTGCATTTTTTTTTTGCATTTTTTGTGATTTTTTTTGCATTTTTTTTAGCATTTTTTTTGCAATTTTTTGCATTTTTTTTGCATTTTTTTGTGGATTTTTCTGCATTTTTTTTTGCATTTTTTGTGGTTTTTTCTGCATTTTTTTTTTGCATTTTTTTGCATTTTTTTTGCATTTTTTTGTGGATTTTTTTGCATTTTTTTTTGCATTTTTTTGTGGATTTTTCTGCATTTTTTTTTGCATTTTTTTTGCATTTTTTTAGCATTTTTTTTGCATTTTTTTTGCATTTTTTTGTGGATTTTTTTGCATTTTTTTTGCATTTTTTTGTGGATTTTTTTGCATTTTTTTTGCATTTTTTTGTGGATTTTTTTGCATTTTTTTTTGCATTTTTTTGTGGATTTTTCTGCATTTTTTTTTGCATTTTTTTTGCATTTTTTTTAGCATTTTTTTTGCATTTTTTTTGCATTTTTTTGTGGATTTTTTTGCATTTTTTTTGCATTTTTTTGTGGATTTTTTTGCATTTTTTTTAGCATTTTTTTGTGGATTTTTTTGCATTTTTTTTGCATTTTTTTGTGGATTTTTTTGCATTTTTTTTGCATTTTTTTGTGGATTTTTCTGCATTTTTTTTTGCATTTTTTTGCATTTTTTTTGCATTTTTTTGTGGATTTTTTTGCATTTTTTTTGCATTTTTCTTGCATTTTTTTTTGCATTTTTTTTGTGGATTTTTCTGCATTTTTTTTGCATTTTTTTTGCATTTTTTTTAGCATTTTTTTTGCATTTTTTTTGCATTTTTTTTGCATTTTTTTGCATTTTTTTGCATTTTTTTTTGCATTTTTTTGTGGATTTTCCTGCATTTTTTTTGCATTTTTTTGTGGATTTTTTTGCATTTTTTTTTGCATTTTTTTGTGGATTTTTCTGCATTTTTTTGTGGATTTTTTTGCATTTTTTTTTGCATTTTTTTGTGGATTTTTCTGCATTTTTTTTTTGCATTTTTTGTGGTTTTTTCTGCATTTTTTTTTTGCATTTTTTTGCATTTTTTTTGCATTTTTTTTTGCATTTTTTTTTGCATTTTTTTGCATTTTTTTTGCATTTTTTTTAGCATTTTTTGTGGATTTTTTTGCATTTTTTTTGCATTTTTTTTGCATTTTTTTGCATTTTTTTTTGCATTTTTTTTGTGGATTTTTCTGCATTTTTTTTGCATTTTTTTGCATTTTTTTTTGCATTTTTTTTGCATTTTTTTTGCATTTTTTTGTGGATTTTTTTGCATTTTTTTTGCATTTTTTTGTGGATTTTTTTGCATTTTTTTTTGCATTTTTTTGTGGATTTTTCTGCATTTTTTTTTGCATTTTTTGTGGTTTTTTCTGCATTTTTTTTTTGCATTTTTTTGCATTTTTTTTGCATTTTTTTTTGCATTTTTTTTTGCATTTTTTTGCATTTTTTTTGCATTTTTTTTGCATTTTTTTGTGGATTTTTTTGCATTTTTTTTGCATTTTTTTGTGGATTTTTTTGCATTTTTTTTAGCATTTTTTTGTGGATTTTTTTGCATTTTTTTTGCATTTTTTTGTGGATTTTTTTGCATTTTTTTTGCATTTTTTTGTGGATTTTTCTGCATTTTTTTTTGCATTTTTTTGCATTTTTTTTGCATTTTTTTGTGGATTTTTTTGCATTTTTTTTGCATTTTTTTTTGCATTTTTTTTTGCATTTTTTTTGTGGATTTTTCTGCATTTTTTTTGCATTTTTTTTGCATTTTTTTTAGCATTTTTTTTGCATTTTTTTTGCATTTTTTTTGCATTTTTTTGCATTTTTTTTGCATTTTTTTTTGCATTTTTTTGTGGATTTTCCTGCATTTTTTTTGCATTTTTTTGTGGATTTTTTTGCATTTTTTTTTGCATTTTTTTGTGGATTTTTCTGCATTTTTTTGTGGATTTTTTTGCATTTTTTTTTGCATTTTTTTGTGGATTTTTCTGCATTTTTTTTTGCATTTTTTGTGGTTTTTTCTGCATTTTTTTTTTGCATTTTTTTGCATTTTTTTTGCATTTTTTTTTGCATTTTTTTTTGCATTTTTTTGCATTTTTTTTGCATTTTTTTTAGCATTTTTTTGTGGATTTTTTTGCATTTTTTTTGCATTTTTTTTGCATTTTTTTGCATTTTTTTTTGCATTTTTTTTGTGGATTTTTCTGCATTTTTTTTGCATTTTTTTGTGGATTTTTCTGCATTTTTTTTTGCATTTTTTGTGGTTTTTTCTGCATTTTTTTTTTGCATTTTTTTGCATTTTTTTTGCATTTTTTTTTGCATTTTTTTTTGCATTTTTTTGCATTTTTTTTGCATTTTTTTTAGCATTTTTTTGTGGATTTTTTTGCATTTTTTTTGCATTTTTTTGTGGATTTTTTTGCATTTTTTTTGCATTTTTTTGTGGATTTTTTTGCATTTTTTTTTGCATTTTTTTGTGGATTTTCCTGCATTTTTTTTGCATTTTTTTTGCATTTTTTTTAGCATTTTTTTTGCATTTTTTTTGCATTTTTTTGTGGATTTTTTTGCATTTTTTTTGCATTTTTTTGTGGATTTTTTTGCATTTTTTTGTGGATTGTTTTGCATTTTTTTTGCATTTTTTTTAGCATTTTTTTTGCATTTTTTTGTGGATTTTTCTGCATTTTTTTTTTGCATTTTTTGTGATTTTTTTTGCATTTTTTTTAGCATTTTTTTTGCAATTTTTTGCATTTTTTTTGCATTTTTTTGTGGATTTTTCTGCATTTTTTTTTGCATTTTTTGTGGTTTTTTCTGCATTTTTTTTTTGCATTTTTTTGCATTTTTTTTGCATTTTTTTGTGGATTTTTTTGCATTTTTTTTGCATTTTTTTGTGGATTTTTTTGCATTTTTTTGTGGATTTTTTTGCATTTTTTTTGCATTTTTTTTAGCATTTTTTTTGCATTTTTTTGTGGATTTTTCTGCATTTTTTTTTTGCATTTTTTGTGATTTTTTTTGCATTTTTTTTAGCATTTTTTTTGCAATTTTTTGCATTTTTTTTGCATTTTTTTGTGGATTTTTCTGCATTTTTTTTTGCATTTTTTGTGGTTTTTTCTGCATTTTTTTTTTGCATTTTTTTGCATTTTTTTTGCATTTTTTTGTGGATTTTTTTGCATTTTTTTTGCATTTTTTTGTGGATTTTTTTGCATTTTTTTTTGTGGATTTTTCTGCATTTTTTTTTGCATTTTTTTTGCATTTTTTTTAGCATTTTTTTTGCATTTTTTTTGCATTTTTTTGTGGATTTTTTTGCATTTTTTTTGCATTTTTTTGTGGATTTTTTTGCATTTTTTTTGCATTTTTTTGTGGATTTTTTTGCATTTTTTTTTGCATTTTTTTGTGGATTTTTCTGCATTTTTTTTTGCATTTTTTTTGCATTTTTTTTAGCATTTTTTTTGCATTTTTTTTGCATTTTTTTGTGGATTTTTTTGCATTTTTTTGCATTTTTTTGTGGATTTTTTTGCATTTTTTTTAGCATTTTTTTGCATTTTTTTTGCATTTTTTTGTGGATTTTTTTGCATTTTTTTTGCATTTTTTTGTGAATTTTTCTGCATTTATTTTTGCATTTTTTTGCATTTTTTTTGCATTTTTTTGTGGATTTTTTAGCATTTTTTTTGCATTTTTTTTTGCATTTTTTTTTGCATTTTTTTTGTGGATTTTTCTGCATTTTTTTTGCATTTTTTTTGCATTTTTTTTAGCATTTTTTTTGCATTTTTTTTGCATTTTTTTGCATTTTTTTGCATTTTTTTTGCATTTTTTTTTGCATTTTTTTGTGGATTTTCCTGCATTTTTTTTGCATTTTTTTGTGGATTTTTTTGCATTTTTTTTTGCATTTTTTTGTGGATTTTTCTGCATTTTTTTGTGGATTTTTTTGCATTTTTTTTTGCATTTTTTTGTGGATTTTTCTGCATTTTTTTTTGCATTTTTTGTGGTTTTTTCTGCATTTTTTTTTGCATTTTTTTGCATTTTTTTTGCATTTTTTTTTGCATTTTTTTTTGCATTTTTTTGCATTTTTTTTGCATTTTTTTTAGCATTTTTTTGTGGATTTTTTTGCATTTTTTTTGCATTTTTTTGTGGATTTTTTTGCATTTTTTTTGCATTTTTTTGTGGATTTTTTTGCATTTTTTTTTGCATTTTTTTGTGGATTTTCCTGCATTTTTTTTGCATTTTTTTTGCATTTTTTTTAGCATTTTTTTTGCATTTTTTTTGCATTTTTTTGTGGATTTTTTTGCATTTTTTTTGCATTTTTTTGTGGATTTTTTTGCATTTTTTTGTGGATTTTTTTTGCATTTTTTTTGCATTTTTTTAGCATTTTTTTTGCATTTTTTTGTGGATTTTTCTGCATTTTTTTTTTGCATTTTTTGTGATTTTTTTTGCATTTTTTTTAGCATTTTTTTTGCAATTTTTTGCATTTTTTTTGCATTTTTTTGTGGATTTTTCTGCATTTTTTTTTGCATTTTTTGTGGTTTTTTCTGCATTTTTTTTTTGCATTTTTTTGCATTTTTTTTGCATTTTTTTGTGGATTTTTTTGCATTTTTTTTGCATTTTTTTGTGGATTTTTTTGCATTTTTTTGTGGATTTTTTTGCATTTTTTTTAGCATTTTTTTTGCATTTTTTTGTGGATTTTTCTGCATTTTTTTTTTGCATTTTTTGTGATTTTTTTTGCATTTTTTTTGCATTTTTTTGTGGATTTTTTTGCATTTTTTTTGCATTTTTTGTGGTTTTTTTTGCATTTTTTTTTGCATTTTTTTTGCATTTTTTTGTGGATTTTTTTGCATTTTTTTTTGCATTTTTTGTGGTTTTTTTGCATTTTTTTTTGCATTTTTTTGCATTTTTTTGCATTTTTTTGTGGATTTTTCTGCATTTTTTTTTTGCATTTTTTTTGCATTTTTTTTAGCATTTTTTTTGCATTTTTTTTGCATTTTTTTGTGGATTTTTTTGCATTTTTTTTGCATTTTTTTGTGGATTTTTCTGCATTTTTTTTGCATTTTTTTGTGGATTTTTTTGCATTTTTTTTTGCATTTTTTGTGGTTTTTTTGCATTTTTTTTTGCATTTTTTTTGCATTTTTTTGTGGATTTTTTTGCATTTTTTTTTGCATTTTTTGTGGTTTTTTTGCATTTTTTTTTGCATTTTTTTGCATTTTTTTGCATTTTTTTGCATTTTTTTGTGGATTTTTCTGCATTTTTTTTTTGCATTTTTTTTGCATTTTTTTTAGCATTTTTTTTGCATTTTTTTTGCATTTTTTTGTGGATTTTTTTGCATTTTTTTTGCATTTTTTTGTGGATTTTTCTGCATTTTTTTTGCATTTTTTTGCATTTTTTTTGCATTTTTTTGTGGATTTTTTTGCATTTTTTTTGCATTTTTTTGTGGATTTTTTTGCATTTTTTTTGCATTTTTTTGTGGATTTTTTTGCATTTTTTTTTGCATTTTTTTGTGGATTTTTCTGCATTTTTTTTTGCATTTTTTGTGGTTTTTTCTGCATTTTTTTTTTGCATTTTTTTGCATTTTTTTTGCATTTTTTTTTGCATTTTTTTTTGCATTTTTTTGCATTTTTTTTGCATTTTTTTTAGCATTTTTTTGTGGATTTTTTTGCATTTTTTTTGCATTTTTTTTGCATTTTTTTGCATTTTTTTTTGCATTTTTTTTGTGGATTTTTCTGCATTTTTTTTGCATTTTTTTTGCATTTTTTTTAGCATTTTTTTTGCATTTTTTTTGCATTTTTTTGTGGATTTTTTTGCATTTTTTTTGCATTTTTTTGTGGATTTTTTTGCATTTTTTTTTGCATTTTTTTGTGGATTTTTCTGCATTTTTTTTTGCATTTTTTGTGGTTTTTTCTGCATTTTTTTTTGCATTTTTTTGCATTTTTTTTGCATTTTTTTTAGCATTTTTTTGTGGATTTTTTTGCATTTTTTTTGCATTTTTTTGTGGATTTTTTAGCATTTTTTTTTGCATTTTTTGTGGATTTTTTTGCATTTTTTTTTGCATTTTTTTGTGGATTTTCCTGCATTTTTTTTGCATTTTTTTTGCATTTTTTTTAGCATTTTTTTTGCATTTTTTTTGCATTTTTTGTGGATTTTTTTGCATTTTTTTTGCATTTTTTTTAGCATTTTTTTTGCATTTTTTTTGCATTTTTTTGTGGATTTTTTTGCATTTTTTTGCATTTTTTTGTGGATTTTTTTGCATTTTTTTTGCATTTTTTTGTGGATTTTTTTGCATTTTTTTTGCATTTTTTTGCATTTTTTTTGCATTTTTTTGTGGATTTTTCTGCATTTTTTTTTGCATTTTTTGTGATTTTTTTTGCATTTTTTTAGCATTTTTTTTGCAATTTTTTGCATTTTTTTTGCATTTTTTTTGCATTTTCTTGTGGATTTTTTTGCATTTTTTTGCATTTTTTTGTGGATTTTTTTGCATTTTTTTTGCATTTTTTTTTGCATTTTTTTTTGCATTTTTTTGCATTTTTTTTGCATTTTTTTTAGCATTTTTTTGTGGATTTTTTTGCATTTTTTTTGCATTTTTTTGTGGATTTTTTTGCATTTTTTTTGCATTTTTTTGTGGATTTTTTTGCATTTTTTTTTGCATTTTTTTGTGGATTTTTCTGCATTTTTTTTTGCATTTTTTTTGCATTTTTTTTAGCATTTTTTTTGCATTTTTTGTGGATTTTTTTGCATTTTTTTTTGCATTTTTTTGTGGATTTTTTTGCATTTTTTTTGCATTTTTTTTGCATTTTTTTTGCATTTTTTTTAGCATTTTTTTGCATTTTTTTTGCATTTTTTTGTGGATTTTTTTGCATTTTTTTTGCATTTTTTTGTGGATTTTTTTGCATTTTTTTTGCATTTTTTTGTGGATTTTTTTGCATTTTTTTTGCATTTTTTTTAGCATTTTTTTTGCATTTTTTTTGCATTTTTTTGTGGATTTTTTTGCATTTTTTTTGCATTTTTTGTGGTTTTTTTTGCATTTTTTTTTGCATTTTTTTTGCATTTTTTTTTGCATTTTTTTGCATTTTTTTTTGCATTTTTTGTGGTTTTTTTGCATTTTTTTTTGCATTTTTTTGCATTTTTTTGCATTTTTTTGTGGATTTTTCTGCATTTTTTTTTTGCATTTTTTTTGCATTTTTTTTAGCATTTTTTTTTGCATTTTTTTTGCATTTTTTTGTGGATTTTTTTGCATTTTTTTTGCATTTTTTTGTGGATTTTTTTGCATTTTTTTTTGCATTTTTTTGTGGATTTTTCTGCATTTTTTTTTGCATTTTTTGTGGTTTTTTCTGCATTTTTTTTTTGCATTTTTTTGCATTTTTTTTGCATTTTTTTTTGCATTTTTTTTTACATTTTTTTGCATTTTTTTTGCATTTTTTTTAGCATTTTTTTGTGGATTTTTTTGCATTTTTTTTGCATTTTTTTTGCATTTTTTTGCATTTTTTTTTGCATTTTTTTTGTGGATTTTTCTGCATTTTTTTTGCATTTTTTTTGCATTTTTTTTAGCATTTTTTTTGCATTTTTTTTTGCATTTTTTTGTGGATTTTTTTGCATTTTTTTTGCATTTTTTTGTGGATTTTTTTGCATTTTTTTTTGCATTTTTTTGTGGATTTTTCTGCATTTTTTTTTGCATTTTTTGTGGTTTTTTCTGCATTTTTTTTTTGCATTTTTTTGCATTTTTTTTGCATTTTTTTTTGCATTTTTTTTTGCATTTTTTTGCATTTTTTTTGCATTTTTTTTAGCATTTTTTTGTGGATTTTTTTGCATTTTTTTTGCATTTTTTTGTGGATTTTCCTGCATTTTTTTTGCATTTTTTTTGCATTTTTTTTAGCATTTTTTTTGCATTTTTTTTGCATTTTTTTGTGGATTTTTTTGCATTTTTTTTGCATTTTTTTGTGGATTTTTTTGCATTTTTTTGTGGATTTTTTTGCATTTTTTTTGCATTTTTTTTAGCATTTTTTTTGCATTTTTTTGTGGATTTTTCTGCATTTTTTTTTTGCATTTTTTAAAAAATTTTTTGCATTTTTTTTAGCATTTTTTTTGCAATTTTTTGCATTTTTTTTGCATTTTTTTGTGGATTTTTCTGCATTTTTTTTTGCATTTTTTGTGGTTTTTTCTGCATTTTTTTTTTGCATTTTTTTGCATTTTTTTTAGCATTTTTTTTGCATTTTTTTGTGGATTTTTCTGCATTTTTTTTTTGCATTTTTTGTGATTTTTTTTGCATTTTTTTTAGCATTTTTTTTGCAATTTTTTGCATTTTTTTTGCATTTTTTTGTGGATTTTTCTGCATTTTTTTTTGCATTTTTTGTGGTTTTTTCTGCATTTTTTTTTTGCATTTTTTTGCATTTTTTTTGCATTTTTTTGTGGATTTTTTTGCATTTTTTTTGCATTTTTTTGTGGATTTTTTTGCATTTTTTTTTGCATTTTTTTGTGGATTTTTCTGCATTTTTTTTTGCATTTTTTTTGCATTTTTTTAGAATTTTTTTTGCATTTTTTTTGCATTTTTTTGTGGATTTTTTTGCATTTTTTTTGCATTTTTTTGTGGATTTTTTTGCATTTTTTTTGCATTTTTTTGTGGATTTTTTTGCATTTTTTTTTGCATTTTTTTGTGGATTTTTCTGCATTTTTTTTTGCATTTTTTTTGCATTTTTTTTAGCATTTTTTTTGCATTTTTTTTGCATTTTTTTGTGGATTTTTTTTGCATTTTTTTGTGGATTTTTTTGCATTTTTTTTAGCATTTTTTTGTGGATTTTTTTGCATTTTTTTTGCATTTTTTTGTGGATTTTTTTGCATTTTTTTTGCATTTTTTTGTGGATTTTTCTGCATTTTTTTTTGCATTTTTTTTGCATTTTTTTTGCATTTTTTTGTGGATTTTTTTGCATTTTTTTTGCATTTTTTTTGCATTTTTTTTTGCATTTTTTTTGTGGATTTTTCTGCATTTTTTTTGCATTTTTTTTGCATTTTTTAGCATTTTTTTTGCATTTTTTTTGCATTTTTTTGCATTTTTTTGCATTTTTTTTGCATTTTTTTTTGCATTTTTTTGTGGATTTTCCTGCATTTTTTTTGCATTTTTTTGTGGATTTTTTTGCATTTTTTTTTGCATTTTTTTGTGGATTTTTCTGCATTTTTTTGTGGATTTTTTTGCATTTTTTTTTGCATTTTTTTGTGGATTTTTCTGCATTTTTTTTTGCATTTTTTGTGGTTTTTTCTGCATTTTTTTTTTGCATTTTTTTGCATTTTTTTTGCATTTTTTTTTGCATTTTTTTTTGCATTTTTTTGCATTTTTTTTTGCATTTTTTTTAGCATTTTTTTGTGGATTTTTTTGCATTTTTTTTGCATTTTTTTTGCATTTTTTTGCATTTTTTTTTGCATTTTTTTTGTGGATTTTTCTGCATTTTTTTTGCATTTTTTTGCATTTTTTTTTGCATTTTTTTTGCATTTTTTTTGCATTTTTTTGTGGATTTTTTTGCATTTTTTTTGCATTTTTTTGTGGATTTTTTTGCATTTTTTTTTGCATTTTTTTGTGGATTTTTCTGCATTTTTTTTTGCATTTTTTGTGGTTTTTTCTGCATTTTTTTTTTGCATTTTTTTGCATTTTTTTTGCATTTTTTTTTGCATTTTTTTTTGCATTTTTTTGCATTTTTTTGCATTTTTTTTAGCATTTTTTTGTGGATTTTTTTGCATTTTTTTTGCATTTTTTTGTGGATTTTTTTGCATTTTTTTTGCATTTTTTTGTGGATTTTTTTGCATTTTTTTTTGCATTTTTTTGTGGATTTTCCTGCATTTTTTTTGCATTTTTTTTGCATTTTTTTTAGCATTTTTTTTGCATTTTTTTTGCATTTTTTTGTGGATTTTTTTGCATTTTTTTTGCATTTTTTTGTGGATTTTTTTGCATTTTTTTGTGGATTTTTTTGCATTTTTTTTGCATTTTTTTTAGCATTTTTTTTGCATTTTTTTGTGGATTTTTCTGCATTTTTTTTTTGCATTTTTTGTGATTTTTTTTGCATTTTTTTTAGCATTTTTTTTGCAATTTTTTGCATTTTTTTTGCATTTTTTTGTGGATTTTTCTGCATTTTTTTTTTGCATTTTTTGTGGTTTTTTCTGCATTTTTTTTTTGCATTTTTTTGCATTTTTTTTGCATTTTTTTGTGGATTTTTTTGCATTTTTTTTGCATTTTTTTGTGGATTTTTTTGCATTTTTTTGTGGATTTTTTTGCATTTTTTTTGCATTTTTTTTAGCATTTTTTTTGCATTTTTTTGTGGATTTTTCTGCATTTTTTTTTTGCATTTTTTGTGATTTTTTTTGCATTTTTTAGCATTTTTTTTGCAATTTTTTGCATTTTTTTTGCATTTTTTTGTGGATTTTTCTGCATTTTTTTTTGCATTTTTTGTGGTTTTTTCTGCATTTTTTTTTTGCATTTTTTTGCATTTTTTTTGCATTTTTTTGTGGATTTTTTTGCATTTTTTTTGCATTTTTTTGTGGATTTTTTTGCATTTTTTTTTGCATTTTTTTGTGGATTTTTCTGCATTTTTTTTTGCATTTTTTTTGCATTTTTTTTAGCATTTTTTTTGCATTTTTTTTGCATTTTTTTGTGGATTTTTTTGCATTTTTTTTGCATTTTTTTGTGGATTTTTTTGCATTTTTTTTGCATTTTTTTGTGGATTTTTTTGCATTTTTTTTTGCATTTTTTGTGGATTTTTCTGCATTTTTTTTTGCATTTTTTTTGCATTTTTTTTAGCATTTTTTTGTGGATTTTTTTGCATTTTTTTTGCATTTTTTTGTGGATTTTTTTGCATTTTTTTGCATTTTTTTGTGGATTTTTTTGCATTTTTTTTGCATTTTTTTTTGCATTTTTTTTTGCATTTTTTTGCATTTTTTTTGCATTTTTTTTAGCATTTTTTTGTGGATTTTTTTGCATTTTTTTTGCATTTTTTTGTGGATTTTTTTGCATTTTTTTTTGCATTTTTTTTGCATTTTTTTTAGCATTTTTTTTGCATTTTTTTGTGGATTTTTCTGCATTTTTTTTTTGCATTTTTTAAAAAATTTTTTGCATTTTTTTTAGCATTTTTTTTGCAATTTTTTGCATTTTTTTTGCATTTTTTTGTGGATTTTTCTGCATTTTTTTTTGCATTTTTTGTGGTTTTTTCTGCATTTTTTTTTTGCATTTTTTTGCATTTTTTTTAGCATTTTTTTTGCATTTTTTTGTGGATTTTTCTGCATTTTTTTTTTGCATTTTTTGTGATTTTTTTTGCATTTTTTTTAGCATTTTTTTTGCAATTTTTTGCATTTTTTTTGCATTTTTTTGTGGATTTTTCTGCATTTTTTTTTGCATTTTTTGTGGTTTTTTCTGCATTTTTTTTTTGCATTTTTTTGCATTTTTTTTGCATTTTTTTGTGGATTTTTTTGCATTTTTTTTGCATTTTTTTGTGGATTTTTTTGCATTTTTTTTTGCATTTTTTTGTGGATTTTTCTGCATTTTTTTTTGCATTTTTTTTGCATTTTTTTAGAATTTTTTTTGCATTTTTTTTGCATTTTTTTGTGGATTTTTTTGCATTTTTTTTGCATTTTTTTGTGGATTTTTTTGCATTTTTTTTGCATTTTTTTGTGGATTTTTTTGCATTTTTTTTTGCATTTTTTTGTGGATTTTTCTGCATTTTTTTTTGCATTTTTTTTGCATTTTTTTTAGCATTTTTTTTGCATTTTTTTTGCATTTTTTTGTGGATTTTTTTGCATTTTTTTGTGGATTTTTTTGCATTTTTTTTAGCATTTTTTTGTGGATTTTTTTGCATTTTTTTTGCATTTTTTTGTGGATTTTTTTGCATTTTTTTTGCATTTTTTTGTGGATTTTTCTGCATTTTTTTTTGCATTTTTTTGCATTTTTTTTGCATTTTTTTGTGGATTTTTTTGCATTTTTTTTGCATTTTTTTTGCATTTTTTTTTGCATTTTTTTTGTGGATTTTTCTGCATTTTTTTTGCATTTTTTTTGCATTTTTTAGCATTTTTTTTGCATTTTTTTTGCATTTTTTTTGCATTTTTTTGCATTTTTTTTGCATTTTTTTTTGCATTTTTTTGTGGATTTTCCTGCATTTTTTTTGCATTTTTTTGTGGATTTTTTTGCATTTTTTTTTGCATTTTTTTGTGGATTTTTCTGCATTTTTTTGTGGATTTTTTTGCATTTTTTTTTGCATTTTTTTGTGGATTTTTCTGCATTTTTTTTTGCATTTTTTGTGGTTTTTTCTGCATTTTTTTTTTGCATTTTTTTGCATTTTTTTTGCATTTTTTTTTGCATTTTTTTTTGCATTTTTTTGCATTTTTTTTGCATTTTTTTTAGCATTTTTTTGTGGATTTTTTTGCATTTTTTTTGCATTTTTTTTGCATTTTTTTGCATTTTTTTTTGCATTTTTTTTGTGGATTTTTCTGCATTTTTTTTGCATTTTTTTGCATTTTTTTTTGCATTTTTTTTGCATTTTTTTTGCATTTTTTTGTGGATTTTTTTGCATTTTTTTTGCATTTTTTTGTGGATTTTTTTGCATTTTTTTTTGCATTTTTTTGTGGATTTTTCTGCATTTTTTTTTGCATTTTTTGTGGTTTTTTCTGCATTTTTTTTTTGCATTTTTTTGCATTTTTTTTGCATTTTTTTTTGCATTTTTTTTTGCATTTTTTTGCATTTTTTTGCATTTTTTTTAGCATTTTTTTGTGGATTTTTTTGCATTTTTTTTGCATTTTTTTGTGGATTTTTTTGCATTTTTTTTGCATTTTTTTGTGGATTTTTTTGCATTTTTTTTTGCATTTTTTTGTGGATTTTCCTGCATTTTTTTTGCATTTTTTTTGCATTTTTTTTAGCATTTTTTTTGCATTTTTTTTGCATTTTTTTGTGGATTTTTTTGCATTTTTTTTGCATTTTTTTGTGGATTTTTTTGCATTTTTTTTTGCATTTTTTTGTGGATTTTTCTGCATTTTTTTTTGCATTTTTTTTGCATTTTTTTGTGGATTTTTTTGCATTTTTTTGTGGATTTTTTTGCATTTTTTTTAGCATTTTTTTGTGGATTTTTTTGCATTTTTTTTGCATTTTTTTGTGGATTTTTTTGCATTTTTTTTGCATTTTTTTGTGGATTTTTCTGCATTTTTTTTTGCATTTTTTTGCATTTTTTTTGCATTTTTTTGTGGATTTTTTTGCATTTTTTTTGCATTTTTTTTGCATTTTTTTTTGCATTTTTTTTGTGGATTTTTCTGCATTTTTTTTGCATTTTTTTTGCATTTTTTAGCATTTTTTTTGCATTTTTTTTGCATTTTTTTTGCATTTTTTTGCATTTTTTTTGCATTTTTTTTTGCATTTTTTTGTGGATTTTCCTGCATTTTTTTTGCATTTTTTTGTGGATTTTTTTGCATTTTTTTTTGCATTTTTTTGTGGATTTTTCTGCATTTTTTTGTGGATTTTTTTGCATTTTTTTTTGCATTTTTTTGTGGATTTTTCTGCATTTTTTTTTGCATTTTTTGTGGTTTTTTCTGCATTTTTTTTTTGCATTTTTTTGCATTTTTTTTGCATTTTTTTTTGCATTTTTTTTTGCATTTTTTTGCATTTTTTTTGCATTTTTTTTAGCATTTTTTTGTGGATTTTTTTGCATTTTTTTTGCATTTTTTTTGCATTTTTTTGCATTTTTTTTTGCATTTTTTTTGTGGATTTTTCTGCATTTTTTTTGCATTTTTTTGCATTTTTTTTTGCATTTTTTTTGCATTTTTTTTGCATTTTTTTGTGGATTTTTTTGCATTTTTTTTGCATTTTTTTGTGGATTTTTTTGCATTTTTTTTTGCATTTTTTTGTGGATTTTTCTGCATTTTTTTTTGCATTTTTTGTGGTTTTTTCTGCATTTTTTTTTTGCATTTTTTTGCATTTTTTTTGCATTTTTTTTTGCATTTTTTTTTGCATTTTTTTGCATTTTTTTGCATTTTTTTTAGCATTTTTTTGTGGATTTTTTTGCATTTTTTTTGCATTTTTTTGTGGATTTTTTTGCATTTTTTTTGCATTTTTTTGTGGATTTTTTTGCATTTTTTTTTGCATTTTTTTGTGGATTTTCCTGCATTTTTTTTGCATTTTTTTTGCATTTTTTTTAGCATTTTTTTTTGCATTTTTTTTGCATTTTTTTGTGGATTTTTTTGCATTTTTTTTGCATTTTTTTGTGGATTTTTTTGCATTTTTTTGTGGATTTTTTTGCATTTTTTTTGCATTTTTTTTAGCATTTTTTTTGCATTTTTTTGTGGATTTTTCTGCATTTTTTTTTTGCATTTTTTGTGATTTTTTTTGCATTTTTTTTAGCATTTTTTTTGCAATTTTTTGCATTTTTTTTGCATTTTTTTGTGGATTTTTCTGCATTTTTTTTTGCATTTTTTGTGGTTTTTTCTGCATTTTTTTTTTGCATTTTTTTGCATTTTTTTTGCATTTTTTTGTGGATTTTTTTTGCATTTTTTTTGCATTTTTTTGTGGATTTTTTTGCATTTTTTTGTGGATTTTTTTGCATTTTTTTTGCATTTTTTTTAGCATTTTTTTTGCATTTTTTTGTGGATTTTTCTGCATTTTTTTTTTGCATTTTTTGTGATTTTTTTTGCATTTTTTTAGCATTTTTTTTGCAATTTTTTGCATTTTTTTTGCATTTTTTTGTGGATTTTTCTGCATTTTTTTTTGCATTTTTTGTGGTTTTTTCTGCATTTTTTTTTTGCATTTTTTTGCATTTTTTTTGCATTTTTTTGTGGATTTTTTTGCATTTTTTTTGCATTTTTTTGTGGATTTTTTTGCATTTTTTTTTGCATTTTTTTGTGGATTTTTCTGCATTTTTTTTTGCATTTTTTTTGCATTTTTTTTAGCATTTTTTTTGCATTTTTTTTGCATTTTTTTGTGGATTTTTTTGCATTTTTTTTGCATTTTTTTGTGGATTTTTTTGCATTTTTTTTGCATTTTTTTGTGGATTTTTTTGCATTTTTTTTTGCATTTTTTGTGGATTTTTCTGCATTTTTTTTTGCATTTTTTTTGCATTTTTTTTAGCATTTTTTTGTGGATTTTTTTGCATTTTTTTTGCATTTTTTTGTGGATTTTTTTGCATTTTTTTGCATTTTTTTGTGGATTTTTTTGCATTTTTTTTGCATTTTTTTTTGCATTTTTTTTTGCATTTTTTTGCATTTTTTTTGCATTTTTTTTAGCATTTTTTTGTGGATTTTTTTGCATTTTTTTTGCATTTTTTTGTGGATTTTTTTGCATTTTTTTTGCATTTTTTTGTGGATTTTTTTGCATTTTTTTTTGCATTTTTTTGTGGATTTTTCTGCATTTTTTTTTGCATTTTTTTTGCATTTTTTTTAGCATTTTTTTTGCATTTTTTTGTGGATTTTTTTGCATTTTTTTTTGCATTTTTTTGTGGATTTTTTTGCATTTTTTTTGCATTTTTTTTGCATTTTTTTTAGCATTTTTTTGCATTTTTTTTGCATTTTTTTGTGGATTTTTGTGGATTTTTTTTGCATTTTTTTGTGGATTTTTTTGCATTTTTTTTGCATTTTTTTGTGGATTTTTTTGCATTTTTTTTGCATTTTTTTTAGCATTTTTTTTGCATTTTTTTTGCATTTTTTTGTGGATTTTTTTGCATTTTTTTTGCATTTTTTGTGGTTTTTTTTGCATTTTTTTTTGCATTTTTTTTGCATTTTTTTGTGGATTTTTTTGCATTTTTTTTTGCATTTTTTGTGGTTTTTTTGCATTTTTTTTTGCATTTTTTTGCATTTTTTTGCATTTTTTTGTGGATTTTTCTGCATTTTTTTTTTGCATTTTTTTTGCATTTTTTTTAGCATTTTTTTTGCATTTTTTTTGCATTTTTTTGTGGATTTTTTTGCATTTTTTTTGCATTTTTTTGTGGATTTTTTTGCATTTTTTTTTGCATTTTTTTGTGGATTTTTCTGCATTTTTTTTTGCATTTTTTGTGGTTTTTTCTGCATTTTTTTTTTGCATTTTTTTGCATTTTTTTTGCATTTTTTTTTGCATTTTTTTTTACATTTTTTTGCATTTTTTTTGCATTTTTTTTAGCATTTTTTTGTGGATTTTTTTGCATTTTTTTTGCATTTTTTTTGCATTTTTTTGCATTTTTTTTTGCATTTTTTTTGTGGATTTTTCTGCATTTTTTTTGCATTTTTTTTGCATTTTTTTTAGCATTTTTTTTGCATTTTTTTTGCATTTTTTTGTGGATTTTTTTGCATTTTTTTTGCATTTTTTTGTGGATTTTTTTGCATTTTTTTTTGCATTTTTTTGTGGATTTTTCTGCATTTTTTTTTGCATTTTTTGTGGTTTTTTCTGCATTTTTTTTTTGCATTTTTTTGCATTTTTTTTGCATTTTTTTTTGCATTTTTTTTTGCATTTTGTTGCATTTTTTTTGCATTTTTTTTAGCATTTTTTTGTGGATTTTTTTGCATTTTTTTTGCATTTTTTTGTGGATTTTTTTGCATTTTTTTTGCATTTTTTTGTGGATTTTTTTGCATTTTTTTTTGCATTTTTTTGTGGATTTTCCTGCATTTTTTTTGCATTTTTTTTGCATTTTTTTTAGCATTTTTTTTGCATTTTTTTTGCATTTTTTTGTGGATTTTTTTGCATTTTTTTTGCATTTTTTTGTGGATTTTTTTGCATTTTTTTGTGGATTTTTTTGCATTTTTTTTGCATTTTTCTTAGCATTTTTTTTGCATTTTTTTGTGGATTTTTCTGCATTTTTTTTTTGCATTTTTTAAAAAAATTTTTGCATTTTTTTTAGCATTTTTTTTGCAATTTTTTGCATTTTTTTTGCATTTTTTTGTGGATTTTTCTGCATTTTTTTTTGCATTTTTTGTGGTTTTTTCTGCATTTTTTTTTTGCATTTTTTTGCATTTTTTTTGCATTTTTTTGTGGATTTTTTTGCATTTTTTTTGCATTTTTTTGTGGATTTTTTTGCATTTTTTTGTGGATTTTTTTGCATTTTTTTGCATTTTTTTTAGCATTTTTTTTGCATTTTTTTGTGGATTTTTCTGCATTTTTTTTTGCATTTTTTGTGATTTTTTTTGCATTTTTTTTAGCATTTTTTTTGCAATTTTTTGCATTTTTTTTGCATTTTTTTGTGGATTTTTCTGCATTTTTTTTTGCATTTTTTGTGGTTTTTTCTGCATTTTTTTTTTGCATTTTTTTGCATTTTTTTTGCATTTTTTTGTGGATTTTTTTGCATTTTTTTTTGCATTTTTTTGTGGATTTTTCTGCATTTTTTTTGCATTTTTTTTGCATTTTTTTAGCATTTTTTTTGCATTTTTTTTGCATTTTTTTGTGGATTTTTTTGCATTTTTTTTGCATTTTTTTGTGGATTTTTTTGCATTTTTTTTGCATTTTTTTGTGGATTTTTTTGCATTTTTTTTTGCATTTTTTTGTGGATTTTTCTGCATTTTTTTTTGCATTTTTTTTGCATTTTTTTTAGCATTTTTTTTGCATTTTTTTGCATTTTTTTGTGGATTTTTTTGCATTTTTTTTGCATTTTTTTGTGGATTTTTTTGCATTTTTTTTAGCATTTTTTTGTGGATTTTTTTGCATTTTTTTTGCATTTTTTTGTGGATTTTTTTGCATTTTTTTTGCATTTTTTTGTGGATTTTTCTGCATTTTTTTTGCATTTTTTTGCATTTTTTTTGCATTTTTTTGTGGATTTTTTTGCATTTTTTTTGCATTTTTCTTGCATTTTTTTTTGCATTTTTTTTGTGGATTTTTCTGCATTTTTTTTGCATTTTTTTTGCATTTTTTTTAGCATTTTTTTTGCATTTTTTTTGCATTTTTTTTGCATTTTTTTGCATTTTTTTTGCATTTTTTTTTGCATTTTTTTGTGGATTTTCCTGCATTTTTTTTGCATTTTTTTGTGGATTTTTTTGCATTTTTTTTTGCATTTTTTTGTGGATTTTTCTGCATTTTTTTGTGGATTTTTTTGCATTTTTTTTTGCATTTTTTTGTGGATTTTTCTGCATTTTTTTTTGCATTTTTTGTGGTTTTTTCTGCATTTTTTTTTTGCATTTTTTTGCATTTTTTTTGCATTTTTTTTTGCATTTTTTTTTGCATTTTTTTGCATTTTTTTTGCATTTTTTTTAGCATTTTTTTGTGGATTTTTTTGCATTTTTTTTGCATTTTTTTTGCATTTTTTTGCATTTTTTTTTGCATTTTTTTTGTGGATTTTTCTGCATTTTTTTTGCATTTTTTTGCATTTTTTTTTGCATTTTTTTTGCATTTTTTTTGCATTTTTTTGTGGATTTTTTTGCATTTTTTTTGCATTTTTTTGTGGATTTTTTTGCATTTTTTTTTGCATTTTTTTGTGGATTTTTCTGCATTTTTTTTGCATTTTTTGTGGTTTTTTCTGCATTTTTTTTTTGCATTTTTTTGCATTTTTTTTGCATTTTTTTTTGCATTTTTTTTTGCATTTTTTTGCATTTTTTTGCATTTTTTTTAGCATTTTTTTGTGGATTTTTTTGCATTTTTTTTGCATTTTTTTGTGGATTTTTTTGCATTTTTTTTGCATTTTTTGTGGATTTTTTTGCATTTTTTTGTGGATTTTCCTGCATTTTTTTTGCATTTTTTTTGCATTTTTTTTAGCATTTTTTTTGCATTTTTTTTGCATTTTTTTGTGGATTTTTTTGCATTTTTTTTGCATTTTTTTGTGGATTTTTTTGCATTTTTTTGTGGATTTTTTTGCATTTTTTTTTGCATTTTTTTTAGCATTTTTTTTGCATTTTTTTGTGGATTTTTCTGCATTTTTTTTTTGCATTTTTTGTGATTTTTTTTGCATTTTTTTTAGCATTTTTTTTGCAATTTTTTGCATTTTTTTTGCATTTTTTTGTGGATTTTTCTGCATTTTTTTTTGCATTTTTTATGGTTTTTTCTGCATTTTTTTTTTGCATTTTTTTGCATTTTTTTTGCATTTTTTTGTGGATTTTTTTGCATTTTTTTTGCATTTTTTTGTGGATTTTTTTGCATTTTTTGTGGATTTTTTTGCATTTTTTTTGCATTTTTTTTAGCATTTTTTTTGCATTTTTTTGTGGATTTTTCTGCATTTTTTTTTTGCATTTTTTGTGATTTTTTTTGCATTTTTTTAGCATTTTTTTTGCAATTTTTTGCATTTTTTTTGCATTTTTTTGTGGATTTTTCTGCATTTTTTTTTTGCATTTTTTGTGATTTTTTTTGCATTTTTTTTAGCATTTTTTTTGCAATTTTTTGCATTTTTTTTGCATTTTTTTGTGGATTTTTCTGCATTTTTTTTTGCATTTTTTGTGGTTTTTTCTGCATTTTTTTTTTGCATTTTTTTGCATTTTTTTTGCATTTTTTTGTGGATTTTTTTGCATTTTTTTTTGCATTTTTTTGTGGATTTTTCTGCATTTTTTTTTGCATTTTTTTTGCATTTTTTTAGCATTTTTTTTGCATTTTTTTTGCATTTTTTTGTGGATTTTTTTGCATTTTTTTTGCATTTTTTTGTGGATTTTTTTGCATTTTTTTTGCATTTTTTTGTGGATTTTTTTGCATTTTTTTTTGCATTTTTTTGTGGATTTTTCTGCATTTTTTTTGCATTTTTTTTGCATTTTTTTTAGCATTTTTTTTGCATTTTTTTTGCATTTTTTTGTGGATTTTTTTGCATTTTTTTTGCATTTTTTTGTGGATTTTTTTGCATTTTTTTTAGCATTTTTTTGTGGATTTTTTTGCATTTTTTTTGCATTTTTTTGTGGATTTTTTTGCATTTTTTTTGCATTTTTTTGTGGATTTTTCTGCATTTTTTTTTGCATTTTTTTGCATTTTTTTTGCATTTTTTTGTGGATTTTTTTGCATTTTTTTTGCATTTTTCTTGCATTTTTTTTTGCATTTTTTTTGTGGATTTTTCTGCATTTTTTTTGCATTTTTTTTGCATTTTTTTTAGCATTTTTTTTGCATTTTTTTTGCATTTTTTTTGCATTTTTTTGCATTTTTTTTGCATTTTTTTTTGCATTTTTTTGTGGATTTTCCTGCATTTTTTTTGCATTTTTTTGTGGATTTTTTTGCATTTTTTTTTGCATTTTTTTGTGGATTTTTCTGCATTTTTTTGTGGATTTTTTTGCATTTTTTTTTGCATTTTTTTGTGGATTTTTCTGCATTTTTTTTTGCATTTTTTGTGGTTTTTTCTGCATTTTTTTTTTGCATTTTTTTGCATTTTTTTTGCATTTTTTTTTTGCATTTTTTTTTGCATTTTTTTGCATTTTTTTTGCATTTTTTTTAGCATTTTTTGTGGATTTTTTTGCATTTTTTTTGCATTTTTTTTGCATTTTTTTGCATTTTTTTTTGCATTTTTTTTGTGGATTTTTCTGCATTTTTTTTGCATTTTTTTGCATTTTTTTTTGCATTTTTTTTGCATTTTTTTTGCATTTTTTTGTGGATTTTTTTGCATTTTTTTTGCATTTTTTTGTGGATTTTTTTGCATTTTTTTTTGCATTTTTTTGTGGATTTTTCTGCATTTTTTTTTGCATTTTTTGTGGTTTTTTCTGCATTTTTTTTTTGCATTTTTTTGCATTTTTTTTGCATTTTTTTTTGCATTTTTTTTTGCATTTTTTTGCATTTTTTTGCATTTTTTTTAGCATTTTTTTGTGGATTTTTTTGCATTTTTTTGCATTTTTTTGTGGATTTTTTTGCATTTTTTTTGCATTTTTTTGTGGATTTTTTTGCATTTTTTTTTGCATTTTTTTGTGGATTTTCCTGCATTTTTTTTGCATTTTTTTTGCATTTTTTTTAGCATTTTTTTTGCATTTTTTTTGCATTTTTTTGTGGATTTTTTTGCATTTTTTTTGCATTTTTTTGTGGATTTTTTTGCATTTTTTTGTGGATTTTTTTGCATTTTTTTTTGCATTTTTTTAGCATTTTTTTTGCATTTTTTTGTGGATTTTTCTGCATTTTTTTTTTGCATTTTTTGTGATTTTTTTTGCATTTTTTTTAGCATTTTTTTTGCAATTTTTTGCATTTTTTTTGCATTTTTTTGTGGATTTTTCTGCATTTTTTTTTGCATTTTTTGTGGTTTTTTCTGCATTTTTTTTTTGCATTTTTTTGCATTTTTTTTGCATTTTTTTGTGGATTTTTTTGCATTTTTTTTTGCATTTTTTTGTGGATTTTTTTGCATTTTTTGTGGATTTTTTTGCATTTTTTTTGCATTTTTTTTAGCATTTTTTTTGCATTTTTTTGTGGATTTTTCTGCATTTTTTTTTTGCATTTTTTGTGATTTTTTTTGCATTTTTTTAGCATTTTTTTTGCAATTTTTTGCATTTTTTTTGCATTTTTTTGTGGATTTTTCTGCATTTTTTTTTTGCATTTTTTGTGATTTTTTTTGCATTTTTTTTAGCATTTTTTTTGCAATTTTTTGCATTTTTTTTGCATTTTTTTGTGGATTTTTCTGCATTTTTTTTTGCATTTTTTGTGGTTTTTTCTGCATTTTTTTTTTGCATTTTTTTGCATTTTTTTTGCATTTTTTTGTGGATTTTTTTGCATTTTTTTTGCATTTTTTTGTGGATTTTTTTGCATTTTTTTTTGCATTTTTTTGTGGATTTTTCTGCATTTTTTTTTGCATTTTTTTGCATTTTTTTAGCATTTTTTTTGCATTTTTTTTGCATTTTTTTGTGGATTTTTTTGCATTTTTTTTGCATTTTTTTGTGGATTTTTTTGCATTTTTTTTGCATTTTTTTGTGGATTTTTTTGCATTTTTTTTTGCATTTTTTTGTGGATTTTTCTGCATTTTTTTTTGCATTTTTTTTGCATTTTTTTTAGCATTTTTTTTGCATTTTTTTTGCATTTTTTTGTGGATTTTTTTGCATTTTTTTTGCATTTTTTTGTGGATTTTTTTGCATTTTTTTTAGCATTTTTTTGTGGATTTTTTTGCATTTTTTTTGCATTTTTTTGTGGATTTTTTTGCATTTTTTTTGCATTTTTTTGTGGATTTTTCTGCATTTTTTTTTGCATTTTTTTGCATTTTTTTTGCATTTTTTTGTGGATTTTTTTGCATTTTTTTTGCATTTTTTTTGCATTTTTTTGCATTTTTTTTGCATTTTTTTTTGCATTTTTTTGTGGATTTTCCTGCATTTTTTTTGCATTTTTTTGTGGATTTTTTTGCATTTTTTTTTGCATTTTTTTGTGGATTTTTCTGCATTTTTTTGTGGATTTTTTTGCATTTTTTTTTGCATTTTTTTGTGGATTTTTCTGCATTTTTTTTTGCATTTTTTGTGGTTTTTTCTGCATTTTTTTTTTGCATTTTTTTTGCATTTTTTTTTGCATTTTTTTTTGCATTTTTTTGCATTTTTTTTGCATTTTTTTTAGCATTTTTTTGTGGATTTTTTTGCATTTTTTTGCATTTTTTTTGCATTTTTTTGCATTTTTTTTTGCATTTTTTTTGTGGATTTTTCTGCATTTTTTTTGCATTTTTTTGCATTTTTTTTTGCATTTTTTTTGCATTTTTTTTGCATTTTTTTGTGGATTTTTTTGCATTTTTTTTGCATTTTTTTGTGGATTTTTTTGCATTTTTTTTTGCATTTTTTTGTGGATTTTTCTGCATTTTTTTTTGCATTTTTTGTGGTTTTTTCTGCATTTTTTTTTTGCATTTTTTTGCATTTTTTTTGCATTTTTTTTTGCATTTTTTTTTGCATTTTTTTGCATTTTTTTGCATTTTTTTTAGCATTTTTTTGTGGATTTTTTTGCATTTTTTTTGCATTTTTTTGTGGATTTTTTTGCATTTTTTTTGCATTTTTTTGTGGATTTTTTTGCATTTTTTTTTGCATTTTTTTGTGGATTTTCCTGCATTTTTTTTGCATTTTTTTTGCATTTTTTTTAGCATTTTTTTTGCATTTTTTTTGCATTTTTTTGTGGATTTTTTTGCATTTTTTTTGCATTTTTTTGTGGATTTTTTTGCATTTTTTTGTGGATTTTTTTGCATTTTTTTTGCATTTTTTTTAGCATTTTTTTTGCATTTTTTTGTGGATTTTTCTGCATTTTTTTTTTGCATTTTTTGTGATTTTTTTTGCATTTTTTTTAGCATTTTTTTTGCAATTTTTTGCATTTTTTTTGCATTTTTTTGTGGATTTTTCTGCATTTTTTTTGCATTTTTTGTGGTTTTTTCTGCATTTTTTTTTTGCATTTTTTTGCATTTTTTTTGCATTTTTTTGTGGATTTTTTTGCATTTTTTTTGCATTTTTTTGTGGATTTTTTTGCATTTTTTTGTGGATTTTTTTGCATTTTTTTTGCATTTTTTTTAGCATTTTTTTTGCATTTTTTTGTGGATTTTTCTGCATTTTTTTTTTGCATTTTTTGTGATTTTTTTTGCATTTTTTTAGCATTTTTTTTGCAATTTTTTGCATTTTTTTTGCATTTTTTTGTGGATTTTTCTGCATTTTTTTTTGCATTTTTTGTGGTTTTTTCTGCATTTTTTTTTTGCATTTTTTTGCATTTTTTTTGCATTTTTTTGTGGATTTTTTTGCATTTTTTTTGCATTTTTTTGTGGATTTTTTTGCATTTTTTTTTGCATTTTTTTGTGGATTTTTCTGCATTTTTTTTTGCATTTTTTTTGCATTTTTTTTAGCATTTTTTTTGCATTTTTTTTGCATTTTTTTGTGGATTTTTTTGCATTTTTTTTGCATTTTTTTGTGGATTTTTTTGCATTTTTTTTGCATTTTTTTGTGGATTTTTTTGCATTTTTTTTGCATTTTTTGTGGATTTTTCTGCATTTTTTTTTGCATTTTTTTTGCATTTTTTTTAGCATTTTTTTGTGGATTTTTTTGCATTTTTTTTGCATTTTTTTGTGGATTTTTTTGCATTTTTTTGCATTTTTTTGTGGATTTTTTTGCATTTTTTTTGCATTTTTTTTTGCATTTTTTTTTGCATTTTTTTGCATTTTTTTTGCATTTTTTTTAGCATTTTTTTGTGGATTTTTTTGCATTTTTTTTGCATTTTTTTGTGGATTTTTTTGCATTTTTTTTGCATTTTTTTGTGGATTTTTTTGCATTTTTTTTTGCATTTTTTTGTGGATTTTTCTGCATTTTTTTTTGCATTTTTTTTGCATTTTTTTTAGCATTTTTTTTGCATTTTTTTGTGGATTTTTTTGCATTTTTTTTTGCATTTTTTTGTGGATTTTTTTGCATTTTTTTTGCATTTTTTTTGCATTTTTTTTAGCATTTTTTTGCATTTTTTTTGCATTTTTTTGTGGATTTTTTTGCATTTTTTTTGCATTTTTTTGTGGATTTTTTTGCATTTTTTTGCATTTTTTTGTGGATTTTTTTGCATTTTTTTTGCATTTTTTTTAGCATTTTTTTTGCATTTTTTTTGCATTTTTTTGTGGATTTTTTTGCATTTTTTTTGCATTTTTTGTGGTTTTTTTTGCATTTTTTTTTGCATTTTTTTTGCATTTTTTTGTGGATTTTTTTGCATTTTTTTTTGCATTTTTTGTGGTTTTTTTGCATTTTTTTTTGCATTTTTTTGCATTTTTTTGCATTTTTTTGTGGATTTTTCTGCATTTTTTTTTTGCATTTTTTTTGCATTTTTTTTAGCATTTTTTTTGCATTTTTTTTGCATTTTTTTGTGGATTTTTTTGCATTTTTTTTGCATTTTTTTGTGGATTTTTTTGCATTTTTTTTTGCATTTTTTTGTGGATTTTTCTGCATTTTTTTTTGCATTTTTTGTGGTTTTTTCTGCATTTTTTTTTTGCATTTTTTTGCATTTTTTTTGCATTTTTTTTTGCATTTTTTTTTACATTTTTTTGCATTTTTTTTGCATTTTTTTTAGCATTTTTTTGTGGATTTTTTTGCATTTTTTTTGCATTTTTTTTGCATTTTTTTGCATTTTTTTTTGCATTTTTTTTGTGGATTTTTCTGCATTTTTTTTGCATTTTTTTGCATTTTTTTTAGCATTTTTTTTGCATTTTTTTTGCATTTTTTTGTGGATTTTTTTGCATTTTTTTTGCATTTTTTTGTGGATTTTTTTGCATTTTTTTTTGCATTTTTTTGTGGATTTTTCTGCATTTTTTTTTGCATTTTTTGTGGTTTTTTCTGCATTTTTTTTTTGCATTTTTTTGCATTTTTTTTGCATTTTTTTTTGCATTTTTTTTTGCATTTTGTTGCATTTTTTTTGCATTTTTTTTAGCATTTTTTTGTGGATTTTTTTGCATTTTTTTTGCATTTTTTTGTGGATTTTTTTGCATTTTTTTTGCATTTTTTTGTGGATTTTTTTGCATTTTTTTTTGCATTTTTTTGTGGATTTTCCTGCATTTTTTTTGCATTTTTTTTGCATTTTTTTTAGCATTTTTTTTGCATTTTTTTTGCATTTTTTTGTGGATTTTTTTGCATTTTTTTTGCATTTTTTTGTGGATTTTTTTGCATTTTTTTTGCATTTTTTTTAGCATTTTTTTTGCATTTTTTTGTGGATTTTTCTGCATTTTTTTTTTGCATTTTTTAAAAAAATTTTTGCATTTTTTTTAGCATTTTTTTTGCAATTTTTTGCATTTTTTTTGCATTTTTTTGTGGATTTTTCTGCATTTTTTTTTGCATTTTTTGTGGTTTTTTCTGCATTTTTTTTTTGCATTTTTTTGCATTTTTTTTGCATTTTTTTGTGGATTTTTTTGCATTTTTTTTGCATTTTTTTGTGGATTTTTTTGCATTTTTTTGTGGATTTTTTTGCATTTTTTTGCATTTTTTTTAGCATTTTTTTTGCATTTTTTTGTGGATTTTTCTGCATTTTTTTTTTGCATTTTTTGTGATTTTTTTTGCATTTTTTTTAGCATTTTTTTTGCAATTTTTTGCATTTTTTTTGCATTTTTTTGTGGATTTTTCTGCATTTTTTTTTGCATTTTTTGTGGTTTTTTCTGCATTTTTTTTTTGCATTTTTTTGCATTTTTTTTGCATTTTTTTGTGGATTTTTTTGCATTTTTTTTGCATTTTTTTGTGGATTTTTTTGCATTTTTTTTTGCATTTTTTTGTGGATTTTTCTGCATTTTTTTTTGCATTTTTTTTGCATTTTTTTAGCATTTTTTTTGCATTTTTTTTGCATTTTTTTGTGGATTTTTTTGCATTTTTTTTGCATTTTTTTGTGGATTTTTTTGCATTTTTTTTGCATTTTTTTGTGGATTTTTTTGCATTTTTTTTTGCATTTTTTTGTGGATTTTTCTGCATTTTTTTTTGCATTTTTTGTGGTTTTTTCTGCATTTTTTTTTTGCATTTTTTTGCATTTTTTTTGCATTTTTTTTTGCATTTTTTTTTACATTTTTTTGCATTTTTTTTGCATTTTTTTTAGCATTTTTTTGTGGATTTTTTTGCATTTTTTTTGCATTTTTTTTGCATTTTTTTGCATTTTTTTTTGCATTTTTTTTGTGGATTTTTCTGCATTTTTTTTGCATTTTTTTTGCATTTTTTTTAGCATTTTTTTTGCATTTTTTTTGCATTTTTTTGTGGATTTTTTTGCATTTTTTTTGCATTTTTTTGTGGATTTTTTTGCATTTTTTTTTGCATTTTTTTGTGGATTTTTCTGCATTTTTTTTTGCATTTTTTGTGGTTTTTTCTGCATTTTTTTTTTGCATTTTTTTGCATTTTTTTTGCATTTTTTTTTGCATTTTTTTTTGCATTTTGTTGCATTTTTTTTGCATTTTTTTTAGCATTTTTTTGTGGATTTTTTTGCATTTTTTTTGCATTTTTTTGTGGATTTTTTTGCATTTTTTTTGCATTTTTTTTGCATTTTTTTGTGGATTTTTTTGCATTTTTTTTTGCATTTTTTTGTGGATTTTTCTGCATTTTTTTTTGCATTTTTTGTGGTTTTTTCTGCATTTTTTTTTTGCATTTTTTTGCATTTTTTTTGCATTTTTTTTTGCATTTTTTTTTACATTTTTTTGCATTTTTTTTGCATTTTTTTTAGCATTTTTTTGTGGATTTTTTTGCATTTTTTTTGCATTTTTTTTGCATTTTTTTGCATTTTTTTTTGCATTTTTTTTGTGGATTTTTCTGCATTTTTTTTGCATTTTTTTGCATTTTTTTTAGCATTTTTTTTGCATTTTTTTTGCATTTTTTTGTGGATTTTTTTGCATTTTTTTTGCATTTTTTTGTGGATTTTTTTGCATTTTTTTTTGCATTTTTTTGTGGATTTTTCTGCATTTTTTTTTGCATTTTTTGTGGTTTTTTCTGCATTTTTTTTTTGCATTTTTTTGCATTTTTTTTGCATTTTTTTTTGCATTTTTTTTTGCATTTTGTTGCATTTTTTTTGCATTTTTTTTAGCATTTTTTTGTGGATTTTTTTGCATTTTTTTTGCATTTTTTTGTGGATTTTTTTGCATTTTTTTTGCATTTTTTTGTGGATTTTTTTGCATTTTTTTTTGCATTTTTTTGTGGATTTTCCTGCATTTTTTTTGCATTTTTTTTGCATTTTTTTTAGCATTTTTTTTGCATTTTTTTTGCATTTTTTTGTGGATTTTTTTGCATTTTTTTTGCATTTTTTTGTGGATTTTTTTGCATTTTTTTTGCATTTTTTTTAGCATTTTTTTTGCATTTTTTTGTGGATTTTTCTGCATTTTTTTTTTGCATTTTTAAAAAAATTTTTGCATTTTTTTTAGCATTTTTTTTGCAATTTTTTGCATTTTTTTTGCATTTTTTTGTGGATTTTTCTGCATTTTTTTTTGCATTTTTTGTGGTTTTTTCTGCATTTTTTTTTTGCATTTTTTTGCATTTTTTTTGCATTTTTTTGTGGATTTTTTTGCATTTTTTTTGCATTTTTTTGTGGATTTTTTTGCATTTTTTTGTGGATTTTTTTGCATTTTTTTGCATTTTTTTTAGCATTTTTTTTGCATTTTTTTGTGGATTTTTCTGCATTTTTTTTTTGCATTTTTTGTGATTTTTTTTGCATTTTTTTTAGCATTTTTTTTGCAATTTTTTGCATTTTTTTTGCATTTTTTTGTGGATTTTTCTGCATTTTTTTTTGCATTTTTTGTGGTTTTTTCTGCATTTTTTTTTTGCATTTTTTTGCATTTTTTTTGCATTTTTTTGTGGATTTTTTTGCATTTTTTTTGCATTTTTTTGTGGATTTTTTTGCATTTTTTTTTGCATTTTTTTGTGGATTTTTCTGCATTTTTTTTTGCATTTTTTTTGCATTTTTTTAGCATTTTTTTTGCATTTTTTTTGCATTTTTTTGTGGATTTTTTTGCATTTTTTTTGCATTTTTTTGTGGATTTTTTTGCATTTTTTTTGCATTTTTTTGTGGATTTTTTTGCATTTTTTTTTGCATTTTTTTGTGGATTTTTCTGCATTTTTTTTTGCATTTTTTGTGGTTTTTTCTGCATTTTTTTTTTGCATTTTTTTGCATTTTTTTTGCATTTTTTTTTGCATTTTTTTTTACATTTTTTTGCATTTTTTTTGCATTTTTTTTAGCATTTTTTTGTGGATTTTTTTGCATTTTTTTTGCATTTTTTTTGCATTTTTTTGCATTTTTTTTTGCATTTTTTTTGTGGATTTTTCTGCATTTTTTTTGCATTTTTTTTGCATTTTTTTTAGCATTTTTTTGCATTTTTTTTGCATTTTTTTGTGGATTTTTTTGCATTTTTTTTGCATTTTTTTGTGGATTTTTTTGCATTTTTTTTTGCATTTTTTTGTGGATTTTTCTGCATTTTTTTTTGCATTTTTTGTGGTTTTTTCTGCATTTTTTTTTTGCATTTTTTTGCATTTTTTTTGCATTTTTTTTTGCATTTTTTTTTGCATTTTTTTTGCATTTTTTTTGCATTTTTTTTAGCATTTTTTTGTGGATTTTTTTGCATTTTTTTTGCATTTTTTTGTGGATTTTTTTGCATTTTTTTTGCATTTTTTTGTGGATTTTTTTGCATTTTTTTTTGCATTTTTTTGTGGATTTTTTTGCATTTTTTTTGCATTTTTTGTGGTTTTTTTTGCATTTTTTTTTGCATTTTTTTTGCATTTTTTTGTGGATTTTTTTGCATTTTTTTTTGCATTTTTTGTGGTTTTTTTGCATTTTTTTTTGCATTTTTTTGCATTTTTTTGTGGATTTTTCTGCATTTTTTTTTGCATTTTTTTTGCATTTTTTTGTGGATTTTTTTTGCATTTTTTTTGCATTTTTTTGTGGATTTTTTTGCATTTTTTTGCATTTTTTTGTGGATTTTTTTGCATTTTTTTTTGCATTTTTTTGTGGATTTTTCTGCATTTTTTTTTGCATTTTTTGTGGTTTTTTCTGCATTTTTTTTTTGCATTTTTTTGCATTTTTTTTGCATTTTTTTTTGCATTTTTTTTTACATTTTTTTGCATTTTTTTTGCATTTTTTTTAGCATTTTTTTGTGGATTTTTTTGCATTTTTTTTGCATTTTTTTTGCATTTTTTTGCATTTTTTTTTGCATTTTTTTTGTGGATTTTTCTGCATTTTTTTTGCATTTTTTTTGCATTTTTTTTAGCATTTTTTTTGCATTTTTTTTGCATTTTTTTGTGGATTTTTTTGCATTTTTTTTGCATTTTTTTGTGGATTTTTTTGCATTTTTTTTTGCATTTTTTTGTGGATTTTTCTGCATTTTTTTTTGCATTTTTTGTGGTTTTTTCTGCATTTTTTTTTTGCATTTTTTTGCATTTTTTTTGCATTTTTTTTTGCATTTTTTTTTGCATTTTGTTGCATTTTTTTTGCATTTTTTTTAGCATTTTTTTGTGGATTTTTTTGCATTTTTTTTGCATTTTTTTGTGGATTTTTTTGCATTTTTTTTTGCATTTTTTTGTGGATTTTTTTGCATTTTTTTTTGCATTTTTTTGTGGATTTTCCTGCATTTTTTTTGCATTTTTTTTGCATTTTTTTTAGCATTTTTTTTGCATTTTTTTTGCATTTTTTTGTGGATTTTTTTGCATTTTTTTTGCATTTTTTTGTGGATTTTTTTGCATTTTTTTGTGGATTTTTTTGCATTTTTTTTGCATTTTTTTTAGCATTTTTTTGCATTTTTTTGTGGATTTTTCTGCATTTTTTTTTTGCATTTTTTAAAAAAATTTTTGCATTTTTTTTAGCATTTTTTTTGCAATTTTTTGCATTTTTTTTGCATTTTTTTGTGGATTTTTCTGCATTTTTTTTTGCATTTTTTGTGGTTTTTTCTGCATTTTTTTTTGCATTTTTTTGCATTTTTTTTGCATTTTTTTGTGGATTTTTTTGCATTTTTTTTGCATTTTTTTGTGGATTTTTTTGCATTTTTTTGTGGATTTTTTTGCATTTTTTTGCATTTTTTTTAGCATTTTTTTTGCATTTTTTTGTGGATTTTTCTGCATTTTTTTTTTGCATTTTTTGTGATTTTTTTTGCATTTTTTTTAGCATTTTTTTTGCAATTTTTTGCATTTTTTTTGCATTTTTTTGTGGATTTTTCTGCATTTTTTTTTGCATTTTTTGTGGTTTTTTCTGCATTTTTTTTTTGCATTTTTTTGCATTTTTTTTGCATTTTTTTGTGGATTTTTTTGCATTTTTTTTGCATTTTTTTGTGGATTTTTTTGCATTTTTTTTTGCATTTTTTTGTGGATTTTTCTGCATTTTTTTTTGCATTTTTTTTGCATTTTTTTAGCATTTTTTTTGCATTTTTTTTGCATTTTTTTGTGGATTTTTTTGCATTTTTTTTGCATTTTTTTGTGGATTTTTTTGCATTTTTTTTGCATTTTTTTGTGGATTTTTTTGCATTTTTTTTTGCATTTTTTTGTGGATTTTTCTGCATTTTTTTTTGCATTTTTTTTGCATTTTTTTTAGCATTTTTTTTGCATTTTTTTTGCATTTTTTTGTGGATTTTTTTGCATTTTTTTTGCATTTTTTTGTGGATTTTTTTGCATTTTTTTTAGCATTTTTTTGTGGATTTTTTTGCATTTTTTTTGCATTTTTTTGTGGATTTTTTTGCATTTTTTTTGCATTTTTTTGTGGATTTTTCTGCATTTTTTTTTGCATTTTTTTGCATTTTTTTTGCATTTTTTTGTGGATTTTTTTGCATTTTTTTTGCATTTTTTTTGCATTTTTTTTTGCATTTTTTTTGTGGATTTTTCTGCATTTTTTTTGCATTTTTTTTGCATTTTTTTTAGCATTTTTTTTGCATTTTTTTTTGCATTTTTTTTGCATTTTTTTGCATTTTTTTTGCATTTTTTTTTGCATTTTTTTGTGGATTTTCCTGCATTTTTTTTGCATTTTTTTGTGGATTTTTTTGCATTTTTTTTTGCATTTTTTTGTGGATTTTTCTGCATTTTTTTGTGGATTTTTTTGCATTTTTTTTTGCATTTTTTTGTGGATTTTTCTGCATTTTTTTTTGCATTTTTTGTGGTTTTTTCTGCATTTTTTTTTTGCATTTTTTTGCATTTTTTTTGCATTTTTTTTTGCATTTTTTTTTGCATTTTTTTGCATTTTTTTTGCATTTTTTTTAGCATTTTTTTGTGGATTTTTTTGCATTTTTTTTGCATTTTTTTTGCATTTTTTTGCATTTTTTTTTGCATTTTTTTTGTGGATTTTTCTGCATTTTTTTTGCATTTTTTTGCATTTTTTTTTGCATTTTTTTTGCATTTTTTTTGCATTTTTTTGTGGATTTTTTTGCATTTTTTTTGCATTTTTTTGTGGATTTTTTTGCATTTTTTTTTGCATTTTTTTGTGGATTTTTCTGCATTTTTTTTTGCATTTTTTGTGGTTTTTTCTGCATTTTTTTTTTGCATTTTTTTGCATTTTTTTTGCATTTTTTTTTGCATTTTTTTTTGCATTTTTTTGCATTTTTTTGCATTTTTTTTAGCATTTTTTTGTGGATTTTTTTGCATTTTTTTTGCATTTTTTTGTGGATTTTTTTGCATTTTTTTTGCATTTTTTTGTGGATTTTTTTGCATTTTTTTTTGCATTTTTTTGTGGATTTTCCTGCATTTTTTTTGCATTTTTTTGCATTTTTTTTAGCATTTTTTTTGCATTTTTTTTGCATTTTTTTGTGGATTTTTTTGCATTTTTTTTGCATTTTTTTGTGGATTTTTTTGCATTTTTTTGTGGATTTTTTTGCATTTTTTTTGCATTTTTTTTAGCATTTTTTTTGCATTTTTTTGTGGATTTTTCTGCATTTTTTTTTTGCATTTTTTGTGATTTTTTTGCATTTTTTTTAGCATTTTTTTTGCAATTTTTTGCATTTTTTTTGCATTTTTTTGTGGATTTTTCTGCATTTTTTTTTGCATTTTTTGTGTTTTTTTCTGCATTTTTTTTTTGCATTTTTTTGCATTTTTTTGCATTTTTTTGTGGATTTTTTTGCATTTTTTTTGCATTTTTTTGTGGATTTTTTTGCATTTTTTGTGGATTTTTTTGCATTTTTTTTGCATTTTTTTTAGCATTTTTTTTGCATTTTTTTGTGGATTTTTCTGCATTTTTTTTTTGCATTTTTTGTGATTTTTTTTGCATTTTTTTAGCATTTTTTTTGCAATTTTTTGCATTTTTTTTGCATTTTTTTGTGGATTTTTCTGCATTTTTTTTTTGCATTTTTTGTGGTTTTTTCTGCATTTTTTTTTTGCATTTTTTTGCATTTTTTTTGCATTTTTTTGTGGATTTTTTTGCATTTTTTTTGCATTTTTTTGTGGATTTTTTTGCATTTTTTTTTGCATTTTTTTGTGGATTTTTCTGCATTTTTTTTTGCATTTTTTTTGCATTTTTTTTAGCATTTTTTTTGCATTTTTTTTGCATTTTTTTGTGGATTTTTTTGCATTTTTTTTTGCATTTTTTTGTGGATTTTTTTGCATTTTTTTTGCATTTTTTTGTGGATTTTTTTGCATTTTTTTTTGCATTTTTTTGTGGATTTTTCTGCATTTTTTTTTGCATTTTTTTTGCATTTTTTTTAGCATTTTTTTTGCATTTTTTTTGCATTTTTTTGTGGATTTTTTTGCATTTTTTTTGCATTTTTTTGTGGATTTTTTTGCATTTTTTTTAGCATTTTTTTGTGGATTTTTTTGCATTTTTTTTGCATTTTTTTGTGGATTTTTTTGCATTTTTTTTGCATTTTTTTGTGAATTTTTCTGCATTTTTTTTTGCATTTTTTTGCATTTTTTTTGCATTTTTTTGTGGATTTTTTTGCATTTTTTTTTGCATTTTTTTTTGCATTTTTTTTTGCATTTTTTTTGTGGATTTTTCTGCATTTTTTTTGCATTTTTTTTGCATTTTTTTTAGCATTTTTTTTGCATTTTTTTTGCATTTTTTTTGCATTTTTTTGCATTTTTTTTGCATTTTTTTTTGCATTTTTTTGTGGATTTTCCTGCATTTTTTTTGCATTTTTTTGTGGATTTTTTTGCATTTTTTTTTGCATTTTTTTGTGGATTTTTCTGCATTTTTTTGTGGATTTTTTTGCATTTTTTTTTGCATTTTATTGTGGATTTTTCTGCATTTTTTTTTGCATTTTTTGTGGTTTTTTCTGCATTTTTTTTTTGCATTTTTTTGCATTTTTTTTGCATTTTTTTTTGCATTTTTTTTTGCATTTTTTTGCATTTTTTTTGCATTTTTTTTAGCATTTTTTTGTGGATTTTTTTGCATTTTTTTTGCATTTTTTTGTGGATTTTTTTGCATTTTTTTTGCATTTTTTTGTGGATTTTTTTGCATTTTTTTTTGCATTTTTTGTGGATTTTCCTGCATTTTTTTTGCATTTTTTTTGCATTTTTTTTAGCATTTTTTTTGCATTTTTTTTGCATTTTTTTGTGGATTTTTTTGCATTTTTTTTGCATTTTTTTGTGGATTTTTTTGCATTTTTTTGTGGATTTTTTTGCATTTTTTTTGCATTTTTTTTAGCATTTTTTTTGCATTTTTTTGTGGATTTTTCTGCATTTTTTTTTTGCATTTTTTGTGATTTTTTTTGCATTTTTTTTAGCATTTTTTTTGCAATTTTTTGCATTTTTTTTGCATTTTTTTGTGGATTTTTCTGCATTTTTTTTTGCATTTTTTGTGGTTTTTTCTGCATTTTTTTTTTGCATTTTTTTGCATTTTTTTTGCATTTTTTTGTGGATTTTTTTGCATTTTTTTTGCATTTTTTTGTGGATTTTTTTGCATTTTTTTGTGGATTTTTTTGCATTTTTTTTAGCATTTTTTTTGCATTTTTTTGTGGATTTTTCTGCATTTTTTTTTGCATTTTTTGTGATTTTTTTTGCATTTTTTTTGCATTTTTTTGTGGATTTTTTTGCATTTTTTTTGCATTTTTTGTGGTTTTTTTTGCATTTTTTTTTGCATTTTTTTTGCATTTTTTTGTGGATTTTTTTGCATTTTTTTTTGCATTTTTTGTGGTTTTTTTGCATTTTTTTTTGCATTTTTTTGCATTTTTTTGCATTTTTTTGTGGATTTTTCTGCATTTTTTTTTTGCATTTTTTTTGCATTTTTTTTAGCATTTTTTTTGCATTTTTTTTGCATTTTTTTGTGGATTTTTTTGCATTTTTTTTGCATTTTTTTGTGGATTTTTCTGCATTTTTTTTTGCATTTTTTTGCATTTTTTTTGCATTTTTTTGTGGATTTTTTTGCATTTTTTTTGCATTTTTTTGTGGATTTTTTTGCATTTTTTTTGCATTTTTTTGTGGATTTTTTTGCATTTTTTTTAGCATTTTTTTGTGGATTTTTCTGCATTTTTTTTTGCATTTTTTGTGGTTTTTTCTGCATTTTTTTTTGCATTTTTTTGCATTTTTTTTGCATTTTTTTTTGCATTTTTTTTTACATTTTTTTGCATTTTTTTTGCATTTTTTTTAGCATTTTTTTGTGGATTTTTTTGCATTTTTTTTGCATTTTTTTTGCATTTTTTTGCATTTTTTTTGTGGATTTTTCTGCATTTTTTTGCATTTTTTTTGCATTTTTTTTAGCATTTTTTTTGCATTTTTTTTGCATTTTTTTTGTGGATTTTTTTGCATTTTTTTTGCATTTTTTTGTGGATTTTTTTGCATTTTTTTTTGCATTTTTTTGTGGATTTTTCTGCATTTTTTTTTGCATTTTTTGTGGTTTTTTCTGCATTTTTTTTTTGCATTTTTTTGCATTTTTTTTGCATTTTTTTTTGCATTTTTTTTTGCATTTTTTTGCATTTTTTTTGCATTTTTTTTAGCATTTTTTTGTGGATTTTTTTGCATTTTTTTTGCATTTTTTTGTGGATTTTTTTGCATTTTTTTTGCATTTTTTTGTGGATTTTTTTGCATTTTTTTTTGCATTTTTTTGTGGATTTTCCTGCATTTTTTTTGCATTTTTTTTGCATTTTTTTTAGCATTTTTTTTGCATTTTTTTTGCATTTTTTTGTGGATTTTTTTGCATTTTTTTTGCATTTTTTTGTGGATTTTTTTGCATTTTTTTGTGGATTTTTTTGCATTTTTTTTGCATTTTTTTTAGCATTTTTTTTGCATTTTTTTTGCATTTTTCTGCATTTTTTTTTTGCATTTTTTGTGATTTTTTTTGCATTTTTTTTAGCATTTTTTTTGCAATTTTTTGCATTTTTTTTGCATTTTTTTGTGGATTTTTCTGCATTTTTTTTTGCATTTTTTGTGGTTTTTTCTGCATTTTTTTTTTGCATTTTTTTGCATTTTTTTTGCATTTTTTTGTGGATTTTTTTGCATTTTTTTTGCATTTTTTTGTGGATTTTTTTGCATTTTTTTGTGGATTTTTTTGCATTTTTTTTGCATTTTTTTTAGCATTTTTTTTTGCATTTTTTTGTGGATTTTTCTGCATTTTTTTTTTGCATTTTTTGTGATTTTTTTTGCATTTTTTTAGCATTTTTTTTTGCAATTTTTTTGCATTTTTTTTGCATTTTTTTGTGGATTTTTCTGCATTTTTTTTTGCATTTTTTGTGGTTTTTTCTGCATTTTTTTTTTGCATTTTTTTTGCATTTTTTTTGCATTTTTTTGTGGATTTTTTTGCATTTTTTTTGCATTTTTTTGTGGATTTTTTTGCATTTTTTTTTGCATTTTTTTGTGGATTTTTCTGCATTTTTTTTTGCATTTTTTTTGCATTTTTTTTAGCATTTTTTTTGCATTTTTTTGCATTTTTTTGTGGATTTTTTTGCATTTTTTTTGCATTTTTTTGTGGATTTTTTTGCATTTTTTTTGCATTTTTTTTTGGATTTTTTTGCATTTTTTTTTGCATTTTTTTGTGGATTTTTCTGCATTTTTTTTTGCATTTTTTTTGCATTTTTTTTAGCATTTTTTTTGCATTTTTTTTGCATTTTTTTGTGGATTTTTTTGCATTTTTTTTGCATTTTTTTGTGGATTTTTTTGCATTTTTTTTAGCATTTTTTTGTGGATTTTTTTGCATTTTTTTTGCATTTTTTTGTGGATTTTTTTGCATTTTTTTTGCATTTTTTTGTGGATTTTTCTGCATTTTTTTTGCATTTTTTTGCATTTTTTTTGCATTTTTTTGTGGATTTTTTTGCATTTTTTTTGCATTTTTTTTGCATTTTTTTTAGCATTTTTTTTGCATTTTTTTTGCATTTTTTTTGCATTTTTTTGCATTTTTTTTGCATTTTTTTTTGCATTTTTTTGTGGATTTTCCTGCATTTTTTTTGCATTTTTTTGTGGATTTTTTTGCATTTTTTTTTGCATTTTTTTGTGGATTTTTCTGCATTTTTTTGTGGATTTTTTTGCATTTTTTTTTGCATTTTTTTGTGGATTTTTCTGCATTTTTTTTTGCATTTTTTGTGGTTTTTTCTGCATTTTTTTTTTGCATTTTTTTGCATTTTTTTGCATTTTTTTTGCATTTTTTTTAGCATTTTTTTGTGGATTTTTTTGCATTTTTTTTGCATTTTTTTTGCATTTTTTTGCATTTTTTTTTGCATTTTTTTTGTGGATTTTTCTGCATTTTTTTTGCATTTTTTTTGCATTTTTTTTAGCATTTTTTTTGCATTTTTTTTGCATTTTTTTGTGGATTTTTTTGCATTTTTTTGCATTTTTTTGTGGATTTTTTTGCATTTTTTTTTGCATTTTTTTGTGGATTTTTCTGCATTTTTTTTTGCATTTTTTGTGGTTTTTTCTGCATTTTTTTTTTGCATTTTTTTGCATTTTTTTTGCATTTTTTTTTGCATTTTTTTTTTGCATTTTTTTGCATTTTTTTTGCATTTTTTTTAGCATTTTTTTGTGGATTTTTTTGCATTTTTTTTGCATTTTTTTGTGGATTTTTTTGCATTTTTTTTGCATTTTTTTGTGGATTTTTTTGCATTTTTTTTTGCATTTTTTTGTGGATTTTCCTGCATTTTTTTTGCATTTTTTTTGCATTTTTTTTAGCATTTTTTTTGCATTTTTTTTGCATTTTTTTGTGGATTTTTTTGCATTTTTTTTGCATTTTTTTGTGGATTTTTTTGCATTTTTTTGTGGATTTTTTTGCATTTTTTTTGCATTTTTTTTAGCATTTTTTTTGCATTTTTTTGTGGATTTTTCTGCATTTTTTTTTGCATTTTTTGTGATTTTTTTTGCATTTTTTTTAGCATTTTTTTTGCAATTTTTTGCATTTTTTTTGCATTTTTTTGTGGATTTTTCTGCATTTTTTTTTGCATTTTTTGTGGTTTTTTCTGCATTTTTTTTTTGCATTTTTTTGCATTTTTTTTGCATTTTTTTGTGGATTTTTTTGCATTTTTTTTGCATTTTTTTGTGGATTTTTTTGCATTTTTTTGTGGATTTTTTTGCATTTTTTTTGCATTTTTTTTTAGCATTTTTTTTGCATTTTTTTGTGGATTTTTCTGCATTTTTTTTTTGCATTTTTTGTGATTTTTTTTGCATTTTTTTTAGCATTTTTTTTGCAATTTTTTGCATTTTTTTTGCATTTTTTTGTGGATTTTTCTGCATTTTTTTTTGCATTTTTTGTGGTTTTTTCTGCATTTTTTTTTTGCATTTTTTTGCATTTTTTTTGCATTTTTTTGTGGATTTTTTTGCATTTTTTTTGCATTTTTTTGTGGATTTTTTTGCATTTTTTTTGCATTTTTTTGTGGATTTTTCTGCATTTTTTTTTGCATTTTTTTTGCATTTTTTTAGCATTTTTTTTGCATTTTTTTTGCATTTTTTTGTGGATTTTTTTGCATTTTTTTAGCATTTTTTTGTGGATTTTTTTGCATTTTTTTTGCATTTTTTTGTGGATTTTTTTGCATTTTTTTTTTGCATTTTTTTGTGGATTTTTCTGCATTTTTTTTTGCATTTTTTTTGCATTTTTTTTAGCATTTTTTTTGCATTTTTTTTGCATTTTTTTGTGGATTTTTTTGCATTTTTTTTGCATTTTTTTGTGGATTTTTTTGCATTTTTTTTAGCATTTTTTTGTGGATTTTTTTGCATTTTTTTTGCATTTTTTTGTGGATTTTTTTGCATTTTTTTTGCATTTTTTTGTGAATTTTTCTGCATTTTTTTTTGCATTTTTTTGCATTTTTTTTGCATTTTTTTGTGGATTTTTTTGCATTTTTTTTGCATTTTTTTTTGCATTTTTTTTTGCATTTTTTTTGTGGATTTTTCTGCATTTTTTTTGCATTTTTTTTGCATTTTTTTTAGCATTTTTTTTGCATTTTTTTTGCATTTTTTTTGCATTTTTTTGCATTTTTTTTGCATTTTTTTTTGCATTTTTTTGTGGATTTTCCTGCATTTTTTTTGCATTTTTTTGTGGATTTTTTTGCATTTTTTTTTGCATTTTTTTGTGGATTTTTCTGCATTTTTTTGTGGATTTTTTTGCATTTTTTTTTGCATTTTTTTGTGGATTTTTCTGCATTTTTTTTTGCATTTTTTGTGGTTTTTTCTGCATTTTTTTTTTGCATTTTTTTGCATTTTTTTTGCATTTTTTTTTGCATTTTTTTTTGCATTTTTTTGCATTTTTTTGCATTTTTTTTGCATTTTTTTGTGGATTTTTTTGCATTTTTTTTGCATTTTTTTGTGGATTTTTTTGCATTTTTTTTGCATTTTTTTGTGGATTTTTTTGCATTTTTTTTGCATTTTTTTTGCATTTTTTTTAGCATTTTTTTTGCATTTTTTTTAGCATTTTTTTGTGGATTTTTTTGCATTTTTTTTGCATTTTTTTGTGGATTTTTTTGCATTTTTTTGTGGATTTTTTTGCATTTTTTTTGCATTTTTTTTAGCATTTTTTTTGCATTTTTTTGTGGATTTTTCTGCATTTTTTTTTTGCATTTTTTGTGATTTTTTTTGCATTTTTTTTAGCATTTTTTTTGCAATTTTTTGCATTTTTTTTGCATTTTTTTGTGGATTTTTCTGCATTTTTTTTTGCATTTTTTGTGGTTTTTTCTGCATTTTTTTTTTGCATTTTTTTGCATTTTTTTTGCATTTTTTTGTGGATTTTTTTGCATTTTTTTTGCATTTTTTTGTGGATTTTTTTGCATTTTTTTGTGGATTTTTTTGCATTTTTTTTGCATTTTTTTTAGCATTTTTTTTGCATTTTTTTGTGGATTTTTCTGCATTTTTTTTTTGCATTTTTTGTGATTTTTTTTGCATTTTTTTTAGCATTTCTTTTGCAATTTTTTGCATTTTTTTGTGGATTTTTTTGCATTTTTTTTGCATTTTTTTGTGGATTTTTTTGCATTTTTTTTTGCATTTTTTTGTGGATTTTTCTGCATTTTTTTTTGCATTTTTTTTGCATTTTTTTTAGCATTTTTTTTGCATTTTTTTGCATTTTTTTGTGGATTTTTTTGCATTTTTTTGCATTTTTTTGTGGATTTTTTTGCATTTTTTTTTTGCATTTTTTTGTGGATTTTTCTGCATTTTTTTTTGCATTTTTTTGCATTTTTTTTTGCATTTTTTTTGCATTTTTTTGTGGATTTTTTTGCATTTTTTTTTGCATTTTTTGTGGTTTTTTTGCATTTTTTTTTGCATTTTTTTTGCATTTTTTTGCATTTTTTTGTGGATTTTTCTGCATTTTTTTTTTGCATTTTTTTTGCATTTTTTTTGCATTTTTTTTAGCATTTTTTTTGCATTTTTTTTGCATTTTTTTGTGGATTTTTTTGCATTTTTTTTGCATTTTTTTGTGGATTTTTTTGCATTTTTTTTTGCATTTTTTTGTGGATTTTTCTGCATTTTTTTTGCATTTTTTTTGCATTTTTTTTAGCATTTTTTTTGCATTTTTTTTGCATTTTTTTGTGGATTTTTTTGCATTTTTTTTGCATTTTTTTGTGGATTTTTTTGCATTTTTTTTGCATTTTTTTGTGGATTTTTTTGCATTTTTTTTTGCATTTTTTTGTGGATTTTTCTGCATTTTTTTTTGCATTTTTTTTGCATTTTTTTTAGCATTTTTTTTGCATTTTTTTTGCATTTTTTTGTGGATTTTTTTGCATTTTTTTTGCATTTTTTTGTGGATTTTTTTGCATTTTTTTTAGCATTTTTTTGTGGATTTTTTTGCATTTTTTTTGCATTTTTTTGTGGATTTTTTTGCATTTTTTTTGCATTTTTTTGTGGATTTTTCTGCATTTTTTTTTGCATTTTTTTGCATTTTTTTTGCATTTTTTTGTGGATTTTTTTGCATTTTTTTGCATTTTTTTTTGCATTTTTTTTTGCATTTTTTTTGTGGATTTTTCTGCATTTTTTTTGCATTTTTTTTGCATTTTTTTTAGCATTTTTTTTGCATTTTTTTTGCATTTTTTTTGCATTTTTTTGCATTTTTTTTGCATTTTTTTTTGCATTTTTTTGTGGATTTTCCTGCATTTTTTTTGCATTTTTTTGTGGATTTTTTTGCATTTTTTTTTGCATTTTTTTGTGGATTTTTCTGCATTTTTTTGTGGATTTTTTTGCATTTTTTTTGCATTTTTTTGTGGATTTTTCTGCATTTTTTTTTGCATTTTTTGTGGTTTTTTCTGCATTTTTTTTTTGCATTTTTTTGCATTTTTTTTGCATTTTTTTTTGCATTTTTTTTTGCATTTTTTTGCATTTTTTTGCATTTTTTTTAGCATTTTTTTGTGGATTTTTTTGCATTTTTTTTGCATTTTTTTTGCATTTTTTTGCATTTTTTTTTGCATTTTTTTTGTGGATTTTTCTGCATTTTTTTTGTGGATTTTTCTGCATTTTTTTTGCATTTTTTTTGCATTTTTTTTAGCATTTTTTTTGCATTTTTTTTGCATTTTTTTGTGGATTTTTTTGCATTTTTTTTGCATTTTTTTGTGGATTTTTTTGCATTTTTTTTTGCATTTTTTTGTGGATTTTTCTGCATTTTTTTTTGCATTTTTTGTGGTTTTTTCTGCATTTTTTTTTTGCATTTTTTTGCATTTTTTTTGCATTTTTTTTTGCATTTTTTTTTGCATTTTTTAGCATTTTTTTTGCATTTTTTTTAGCATTTTTTTGTGGATTTTTTTGCATTTTTTTTGCATTTTTTTGTGGATTTTTTTGCATTTTTTTTGCATTTTTTTGTGGATTTTTTTGCATTTTTTTTTGCATTTTTTTGTGGATTTTCCTGCATTTTTTTTGCATTTTTTTTGCATTTTTTTTAGCATTTTTTTTGCATTTTTTTTGCATTTTTTTGTGGATTTTTTTGCATTTTTTTTGCATTTTTTTGTGGATTTTTTTGCATTTTTTTGTGGATTTTTTTGCATTTTTTTTGCATTTTTTTTAGCATTTTTTTTGCATTTTTTTGTGGATTTTTCTGCATTTTTTTTTTGCATTTTTTGTGATTTTTTTTGCATTTTTTTTAGCATTTTTTTTGCAATTTTTTGCATTTTTTTTGCATTTTTTTGTGGATTTTTCTGCATTTTTTTTTGCATTTTTTGTGGTTTTTTCTGCATTTTTTTTTTGCATTTTTTTGCATTTTTTTTGCATTTTTTTCTGGATTTTTTTGCATTTTTTTTGCATTTTTTTGTGGATTTTTTTGCATTTTTTTTTTGCATTTTTTGTGATTTTTTTTGCATTTTTTTTAGCATTTTTTTTGCAATTTTTTGCATTTTTTTTGCATTTTTTTGTGGATTTTTCTGCATTTTTTTTTTGCATTTTTTGTGATTTTTTTTGCATTTTTTTTAGCATTTTTTTTGCAATTTTTTGCATTTTTTTTGCATTTTTTTGTGGATTTTTCTGCATTTTTTTTGCATTTTTTGTGGTTTTTTCTGCATTTTTTTTTTGCATTTTTTTGCATTTTTTTTGCATTTTTTTGTGGATTTTTTTGCATTTTTTTTGCATTGTTTTGTGGATTTTTTTGCATTTTTTTTTGCATTTTTTTGTGGATTTTTCTGCATTTTTTTTTGCATTTTTTTTGCATTTTTTTTAGCATTTTTTTTGCATTTTTTTTGCATTTTTTTGTGGATTTTTTTGCATTTTTTTTGCATTTTTTTGTGGATTTTTTTGCATTTTTTTTTGCATTTTTTTGTGGATTTTTCTGCATTTTTTTTTGCATTTTTTTTGCATTTTTTTTTTGCATTTTTTTTGCATTTTTTTGTGGATTTTTTTGCATTTTTTTTGCATTTTTTGTGGTTTTTTTGCATTTTTTTTTGCATTTTTTTGCATTTTTTTGCATTTTTTTGTGGATTTTTCTGCATTTTTTTTTTGCATTTTTTTTGCATTTTTTTTGCATTTTTTTTAGCATTTTTTTTGCATTTTTTTGTGGATTTTTTTGCATTTTTTTTGCATTTTTTTGTGGATTTTTTTGCATTTTTTTTTGCATTTTTTTGTGGATTTTTCTGCATTTTTTTTTGCATTTTTTTTGCATTTTTTTTAGCATTTTTTTTGCATTTTTTTTGCATTTTTTTGTGGATTTTTTTGCATTTTTTTTGCATTTTTTTGTGGATTTTTTTGCATTTTTTTTGCATTTTTTTGTGGATTTTTTTGCATTTTTTTTTGCATTTTTTTGTGGATTTTTCTGCATTTTTTTTTGCATTTTTTTTGCATTTTTTTTAGCATTTTTTTTGCATTTTTTTTGCATTTTTTTGTGGATTTTTTTGCATTTTTTTTGCATTTTTTTGTGGATTTTTTTGCATTTTTTTTAGCATTTTTTTGTGGATTTTTTTGCATTTTTTTTGCATTTTTTTGTGGATTTTTTTGCATTTTTTTTGCATTTTTTTGTGGATTTTTCTGCATTTTTTTTTGCATTTTTTTGCATTTTTTTTGCATTTTTTTGTGGATTTTTTTGCATTTTTTTTGCATTTTTTTTTGCATTTTTTTTTGCATTTTTTTTGTGGATTTTTCTGCATTTTTTTTGCATTTTTTTTGCATTTTTTTTAGCATTTTTTTTGCATTTTTTTTGCATTTTTTTTGCATTTTTTTGCATTTTTTTTGCATTTTTTTTTGCATTTTGTTGTGGATTTTCCTGCATTTTTTTTGCATTTTTTTGTGGATTTTTTTGCATTTTTTTTTGCATTTTTTTGTGGATTTTTCTGCATTTTTTTGTGGATTTTTTTGCATTTTTTTTTGCATTTTTTTGTGGATTTTTCTGCATTTTTTTTTGCATTTTTTTTTTTGCATTTTTTTGCATTTTTTTTGCATTTTTTTTTGCATTTTTTTTTGCATTTTTTTGCATTTTTTTTGCATTTTTTTTTTAGCATTTTTTTGTGGATTTTTTTGCATTTTTTTTGCATTTTTTTTGCATTTTTTTTAGCATTTTTTTTGCATTTTTTTGTGGATTTTTTTGCATTTTTTTTGCATTTTTTTGTGGATTTTTTTGCATTTTTTTTGCATTTTTTTTTGCATTTTTTTTAGCATTTTTTTTGCATTTTTTTTAGCATTTTTTTGTGGATTTTTTTGCATTTTTTTTGCATTTTTTTGTGGATTTTTTTGCATTTTTTTGTGGATTTTTTTGCATTTTTTTTGCATTTTTTTTAGCATTTTTTTTGCATTTTTTTGTGGATTTTTCTGCATTTTTTTTTTGCATTTTTTGTGATTTTTTTTGCATTTTTTTTAGCATTTTTTTTGCAATTTTTTGCATTTTTTTTGCATTTTTTTGTGGATTTTTCTGCATTTTTTTTTGCATTTTTTGTGGTTTTTTCTGCATTTTTTTTTTGCATTTTTTTGCATTTTTTTTGCATTTTTTTGTGGATTTTTTTGCATTTTTTTTGCATTTTTTTGTGGATTTTTTTGCATTTTTTTGTGGATTTTTTTGCATTTTTTTTGCATTTTTTTTAGCATTTTTTTTGCATTTTTTTGTGGATTTTTCTGCATTTTTTTTTTGCATTTTTTGTGATTTTTTTTGCATTTTTTTTAGCATTTCTTTTGCAATTTTTTGCATTTTTTTGTGGATTTTTTTGCATTTTTTTTGCATTTTTTTGTGGATTTTTTTGCATTTTTTTTTGCATTTTTTTGTGGATTTTTCTGCATTTTTTTTGCATTTTTTTTGCATTTTTTTTAGCATTTTTTTTGCATTTTTTTGCATTTTTTTGTGGATTTTTTTGCATTTTTTTGCATTTTTTTGTGGATTTTTTTGCATTTTTTTTTTGCATTTTTTTGTGGATTTTTCTGCATTTTTTTTTGCATTTTTTTTGCATTTTTTTTTGCATTTTTTTTGCATTTTTTTGTGGATTTTTTTGCATTTTTTTTTGCATTTTTTGTGGTTTTTTTGCATTTTTTTTTGCATTTTTTTTGCATTTTTTTGCATTTTTTTGTGGATTTTTCTGCATTTTTTTTTTGCATTTTTTTTGCATTTTTTTTGCATTTTTTTTAGCATTTTTTTTGCATTTTTTTTGCATTTTTTTGTGGATTTTTTTGCATTTTTTTTGCATTTTTTTGTGGATTTTTTTGCATTTTTTTTTGCATTTTTTTGTGGATTTTTCTGCATTTTTTTTGCATTTTTTTTGCATTTTTTTTAGCATTTTTTTTGCATTTTTTTTGCATTTTTTTGTGGATTTTTTTGCATTTTTTTTGCATTTTTTTGTGGATTTTTTTGCATTTTTTTTGCATTTTTTTGTGGATTTTTTTGCATTTTTTTTTGCATTTTTTTGTGGATTTTTCTGCATTTTTTTTTGCATTTTTTTTGCATTTTTTTTAGCATTTTTTTGCATTTTTTTTGCATTTTTTTGTGGATTTTTTTGCATTTTTTTTGCATTTTTTTGTGGATTTTTTTGCATTTTTTTTAGCATTTTTTTGTGGATTTTTTTGCATTTTTTTTGCATTTTTTTGTGGATTTTTTTGCATTTTTTTTGCATTTTTTTGTGGATTTTTCTGCATTTTTTTTTGCATTTTTTTGCATTTTTTTTGCATTTTTTTGTGGATTTTTTTGCATTTTTTTGCATTTTTTTTTGCATTTTTTTTTGCATTTTTTTTGTGGATTTTTCTGCATTTTTTTTGCATTTTTTTTGCATTTTTTTTAGCATTTTTTTTGCATTTTTTTTGCATTTTTTTTGCATTTTTTTGCATTTTTTTTGCATTTTTTTTTGCATTTTTTTGTGGATTTTCCTGCATTTTTTTTGCATTTTTTTGTGGATTTTTTTGCATTTTTTTTTGCATTTTTTTGTGGATTTTTCTGCATTTTTTTGTGGATTTTTTTGCATTTTTTTTTGCATTTTTTTGTGGATTTTTCTGCATTTTTTTTTGCATTTTTTGTGGTTTTTTCTGCATTTTTTTTTTGCATTTTTTTGCATTTTTTTTGCATTTTTTTTTGCATTTTTTTTTGCATTTTTTTGCATTTTTTTGCATTTTTTTTAGCATTTTTTTGTGGATTTTTTTGCATTTTTTTTGCATTTTTTTTGCATTTTTTTGCATTTTTTTTGCATTTTTTTTGTGGATTTTTCTGCATTTTTTTTGCATTTTTTTTGCATTTTTTTTAGCATTTTTTTTGCATTTTTTTTGCATTTTTTTGTGGATTTTTTTGCATTTTTTTGCATTTTTTTGTGGATTTTTTTGCATTTTTTTTTGCATTTTTTTGTGGATTTTTCTGCATTTTTTTTTGCATTTTTTGTGGTTTTTTCTGCATTTTTTTTTTGCATTTTTTTGCATTTTTTTTGCATTTTTTTTTGCATTTTTTTTTGCATTTTTTAGCATTTTTTTTGCATTTTTTTTAGCATTTTTTTGTGGATTTTTTTGCATTTTTTTTGCATTTTTTTGTGGATTTTTTTGCATTTTTTTTGCATTTTTTTGTGGATTTTTTTGCATTTTTTTTTGCATTTTTTTGTGGATTTTCCTGCATTTTTTTTGCATTTTTTTTGCATTTTTTTTAGCATTTTTTTTGCATTTTTTTTGCATTTTTTTGTGGATTTTTTTGCATTTTTTTTGCATTTTTTTGTGGATTTTTTTGCATTTTTTTGTGGATTTTTTTGCATTTTTTTTGCATTTTTTTTAGCATTTTTTTTGCATTTTTTTGTGGATTTTTCTGCATTTTTTTTTTGCATTTTTTGTGATTTTTTTTGCATTTTTTTTAGCATTTTTTTTGCAATTTTTTGCATTTTTTTTGCATTTTTTTGTGGATTTTTCTGCATTTTTTTTTGCATTTTTTGTGGTTTTTTCTGCATTTTTTTTTTGCATTTTTTTGCATTTTTTTTGCATTTTTTTCTGGATTTTTCTGCATTTTTTTTTTGCATTTTTTGTGATTTGTTTTGCATTTTTTTTAGCATTTTTTTTGCAATTTTTTGCATTTTTTTTGCATTTTTTTGTGGATTTTTCTGCATTTTTTTTTGCATTTTTTGTGGTTTTTTCTGCATTTTTTTTTTGCATTTTTTTGCATTTTTTTTGCATTTTTTTGTGGATTTTTTTGCATTTTTTTTGCATTTTTTTGTGGATTTTTTTGCATTTTTTTGTGGATTTTTTTGCATTTTTTTTGCATTTTTTTTAGCATTTTTTTTGCATTTTTTTGTGGATTTTTCTGCATTTTTTTTTTGCATTTTTTGTGATTTTTTTTGCATTTTTTTTAGCATTTTTTTTGCAATTTTTTGCATTTTTTTTGCATTTTTTTGTGGATTTTTCTGCATTTTTTTTGCATTTTTTGTGGTTTTTTCTGCATTTTTTTTTTGCATTTTTTTGCATTTTTTTTGCATTTTTTTGTGGATTTTTTTGCATTTTTTTTGCATTTTTTTGTGGATTTTTTTGCATTTTTTTTTGCATTTTTTTGTGGATTTTTCTGCATTTTTTTTTGCATTTTTTTTGCATTTTTTTTAGCATTTTTTTTGCATTTTTTTTGCATTTTTTTGTGGATTTTTTTGCATTTTTTTTGCATTTTTTTGTGGATTTTTTTGCATTTTTTTTTGCATTTTTTTGTGGATTTTTCTGCATTTTTTTTTGCATTTTTTTTGCATTTTTTTTTTGCATTTTTTTTGCATTTTTTTGTGGATTTTTTTGCATTTTTTTTTGCATTTTTTGTGGTTTTTTTGCATTTTTTTTTGCATTTTTTTGCATTTTTTTGCATTTTTTTGTGGATTTTTCTGCATTTTTTTTGCATTTTTTTGTGGATTTTTTTGCATTTTTTTTGCATTTTTTTGTGGATTTTTTTGCATTTTTTTTGCATTTTTTTGTGGATTTTTCTGCATTTTTTTTTGCATTTTTTTTGCATTTTTTTTAGCATTTTTTTTGCATTTTTTTAGCATTTTTTTTAGCATTTTTTTTGCATTTTTTTTGCATTTTTTTGTGGATTTTTTTGCATTTTTTTTGCATTTTTTTGTGGATTTTTTTGCATTTTTTTTTGCATTTTTTTGTGGATTTTTCTGCATTTTTTTTTGCATTTTTTTTGCATTTTTTTTTTGCATTTTTTTTGCATTTTTTTGTGGATTTTTTTGCATTTTTTTTTGCATTTTTTGTGGTTTTTTTGCATTTTTTTTTGCATTTTTTTGCATTTTTTTGCATTTTTTTGTGGATTTTTCTGCATTTTTTTTTTGCATTTTTTTTGCATTTTTTTTGCATTTTTTTTTAGCATTTTTTTTGCATTTTTTTTGCATTTTTTTGTGGATTTTTTTGCATTTTTTTTGCATTTTTTTGTGGATTTTTTTGCATTTTTTTTTGCATTTTTTTGTGGATTTTTCTGCATTTTTTTTTGCATTTTTTTTGCATTTTTTTTAGCATTTTTTTTGCATTTTTTTTGCATTTTTTTGTGGATTTTTTTGCATTTTTTTTGCATTTTTTTGTGGATTTTTTTGCATTTTTTTTGCATTTTTTTTTTGGATTTTTTTGCATTTTTTTTTGCATTTTTTTGTGGATTTTTCTGCATTTTTTTTTGCATTTTTTTTGCATTTTTTTTAGCATTTTTTTTGCATTTTTTTTGCATTTTTTTGTGGATTTTTTTGCATTTTTTTTGCATTTTTTTGTGGATTTTTTTGCATTTTTTTTAGCATTTTTTTGTGGATTTTTTTGCATTTTTTTTGCATTTTTTTGTGGATTTTTTTGCATTTTTTTTGCATTTTTTTGTGGATTTTTCTGCATTTTTTTTTGCATTTTTTTGCATTTTTTTTGCATTTTTTTGTGGATTTTTTTGCATTTTTTTTGCATTTTTTTTTGCATTTTTTTTGTGGATTTTTCTGCATTTTTTTTGCATTTTTTTTGCATTTTTTTTAGCATTTTTTTTGCATTTTTTTTGCATTTTTTTTGCATTTTTTTGCATTTTTTTTGCATTTTTTTTTGCATTTTGTTGTGGATTTTCCTGCATTTTTTTTGCATTTTTTTGTGGATTTTTTTGCATTTTTTTTTGCATTTTTTTGTGGATTTTTCTGCATTTTTTTGTGGATTTTTTTGCATTTTTTTTTGCATTTTTTTGTGGATTTTTCTGCATTTTTTTTTGCATTTTTTTTTTGCATTTTTTTGCATTTTTTTTGCATTTTTTTTTGCATTTTTTTTTGCATTTTTTTGCATTTTTTTGCATTTTTTTTAGCATTTTTTTGTGGATTTTTTTGCATTTTTTTTGCATTTTTTTTGCATTTTTTTGCATTTTTTTTTGCATTTTTTTTGTGGATTTTTCTGCATTTTTTTTGCATTTTTTTGCATTTTTTTTAGCATTTTTTTTGCATTTTTTTTGCATTTTTTTGTGGATTTTTTTGCATTTTTTTTGCATTTTTTTGTGGATTTTTTTGCATTTTTTTTTGCATTTTTTTGTGGATTTTTCTGCATTTTTTTTTGCATTTTTTGTGGTTTTTTCTGCATTTTTTTTTTGCATTTTTTTGCATTTTTTTTGCATTTTTTTTTGCATTTTTTTTTGCATTTTTTTGCATTTTTTTTTGCATTTTTTTTAGCATTTTTTTGTGGATTTTTTTGCATTTTTTTTGCATTTTTTTGTGGATTTTTTTGCATTTTTTTTGCATTTTTTTGTGGATTTTTTTGCATTTTTTTTTGCATTTTTTTGTGGATTTTCCTGCATTTTTTTTGCATTTTTTTTGCATTTTTTTTAGCATTTTTTTTGCATTTTTTTGCATTTTTTTGTGGATTTTTTTGCATTTTTTTTGCATTTTTTTGTGGATTTTTTTGCATTTTTTTGTGGATTTTTTTGCATTTTTTTTGCATTTTTTTTAGCATTTTTTTTGCATTTTTTTGTGGATTTTTCTGCATTTTTTTTTTGCATTTTTTGTGATTTTTTTTGCATTTTTTTTAGCATTTTTTTTGCAATTTTTTGCATTTTTTTTGCATTTTTTCTTGTGGATTTTTCTGCATTTTTTTTTGCATTTTTTGTGGTTTTTTCTGCATTTTTTTTTTGCATTTTTTTGCATTTTTTTTGCATTTTTTTTGTGATTTTTTTGCATTTTTTTTGCATTTTTTTGTGGATTTTTTTGCATTTTTTTGTGGATTTTTTTGCATTTTTTTTGCATTTTTTTTAGCATTTTTTTTGCATTTTTTTGTGGATTTTTCTGCATTTTTTTTTTGCATTTTTTGTGATTTTTTTTGCATTTTTTTTAGCATTTTTTTTGCAATTTTTTGCATTTTTTTTGCATTTTTTTGTGGATTTTTTTGCATTTTTTTTTGCATTTTTTTGTGGATTTTTCTGCATTTTTTTTTGCATTTTTTTTGCATTTTTTTTAGCATTTTTTTTGCATTTTTTTTGCATTTTTTTGTGGATTTTTTTGCATTTTTTTTGCATTTTTTTTGCATTTTTTTGTGGATTTTTTTGCATTTTTTTGCATTTTTTTGTGGATTTTTTTGCATTTTTTTTGCATTTTTTTGTGGATTTTCTGCATTTTTTTTGCATTTTTTTTGCATTTTTTTTAGCATTTTTTTTGCATTTTTTTTGCATTTTTTTGTGGATTTTTTTGCATTTTTTTTAGCATTTTTTTGTGGATTTTTTTGCATTTTTTTTGCATTTTTTTGTGGATTTTTTTGCATTTTTTTTGCATTTTTTTGTGAATTTTTCTGCATTTTTTTTTGCATTTTTTTGCATTTTTTTTGCATTTTTTTGTGGATTTTCCTGCATTTTTTTTGCATTTTTTTTTGCATTTTTTTTTGCATTTTTTTTTGCATTTTTTTTGCATTTTTTTGTGGATTTTTCTGCATTTTTTTTTTGCATTTTTTTTGCATTTTTTTTGCATTTTTTTTAGCATTTTTTTTGCATTTTTTTTGCATTTTTTTGTGGATTTTTTTGCATTTTTTTTGCATTTTTTTGTGGATTTTTTTGCATTTTTTTTTGCATTTTTTTGTGGATTTTTCTGCATTTTTTTTTGCATTTTTTTTTGCATTTTTTTTAGCATTTTTTTTGCATTTTTTTTGCATTTTTTTGTGGATTTTTTTGCATTTTTTTTGCATTTTTTTGTGGATTTTTTTGCATTTTTTTTGCATTTTTTTGTGGATTTTTTTGCATTTTTTTTTGCATTTTTTTGTGGATTTTTCTGCATTTTTTTTTGCATTTTTTTTGCATTTTTTTTAGCATTTTTTTTCATTTTTTTGCATTTTTTTGTGGATTTTTTTGCATTTTTTTTGCATTTTTTTGTGGATTTTTTTGCATTTTTTTTAGCATTTTTTTGTGGATTTTTTTGCATTTTTTTTGCATTTTTTTGTGGATTTTTCTGCATTTTTTTTTTGCATTTTTTTGCATTTTTTTTGCATTTTTTTGTGGATTTTTTTGCATTTTTTTTGCATTTTTTTTTGCATTTTTTTTTGCATTTTTTTTGTGGATTTTTCTGCATTTTTTTTGCATTTTTTTTGCATTTTTTTTAGCATTTTTTTTGCATTTTTTTTGCATTTTTTTTGCATTTTTTTGCATTTTTTTTGCATTTTTTTTTGCATTTTTTTGTGGATTTTCCTGCATTTTTTTTGCATTTTTTTGTGGATTTTTTTGCATTTTTTTTTGCATTTTTTTGTGGATTTTTCTGCATTTTTTTGTGGATTTTTTTGCATTTTTTTTTGCATTTTTTTGTGGATTTTTCTGCATTTTTTTTTGCATTTTTTGTGGTTTTTTCTGCATTTTTTTTTTGCATTTTTTTGCATTTTTTTTGCATTTTTTTTTGCATTTTTTTTTGCATTTTTTTGCATTTTTTTTGCATTTTTTTTAGCATTTTTTTGTGGATTTTTTTGCATTTTTTTTGCATTTTTTTTGCATTTTTTTGCATTTTTTTTTGCATTTTTTTTGTGGATTTTTCTGCATTTTTTTTGCATTTTTTTTGCATTTTTTTTAGCATTTTTTTTGCATTTTTTTTGCATTTTTTTGTGGATTTTTTTGCATTTTTTTTGCATTTTTTTGTGGATTTTTTTGCATTTTTTTTGCATTTTTTTGTGGATTTTTCTGCATTTTTTTTTGCATTTTTTTGCATTTTTTTTGCATTTTTTTGTGGATTTTTTTGCATTTTTTTTGCATTTTTTTTTGCATTTTTTTTTGCATTTTTTTTGTGGATTTTTCTGCATTTTTTTTGCATTTTTTTTGCATTTTTTTTGCATTTTTTTGCATTTTTTTTGCATTTTTTTTTGCATTTTTTTGTGGATTTTCCTGCATTTTTTTTGCATTTTTTTGTGGATTTTTTTGCATTTTTTTTTGCATTTTTTTGTGGATTTTTCTGCATTTTTTTGTGGATTTTTTTGCATTTTTTTTTGCATTTTTTTGTGGATTTTTCTGCATTTTTTTTTGCATTTTTTGTGGTTTTTTCTGCATTTTTTTTTTTGCATTTTTTTGCATTTTTTTTGCATTTTTTTTTGCATTTTTTTTTGCATTTTTTTGCATTTTTTTTGCATTTTTTTTAGCATTTTTTTGTGGATTTTTTTGCATTTTTTTTGCATTTTTTTTGCATTTTTTTGCATTTTTTTTTGCATTTTTTTTGTGGATTTTTCTGCATTTTTTTTGCATTTTTTTTGCATTTTTTTTAGCATTTTTTTTGCATTTTTTTTGCATTTTTTTTGCATTTTTTTGTGGATTTTTTTGCATTTTTTTTGCATTTTTTTGTGGATTTTTTTGCATTTTTTTTTGCATTTTTTTGAGGATTTTTCTGCATTTTTTTTTGCATTTTTTGTGGTTTTTTCTGCATTTTTTTTTTGCATTTTTTTGCATTTTTTTTGCATTTTTTTTTGCATTTTTTTTTGCATTTTTTTGCATTTTTTTTGCATTTTTTTTAGCATTTTTTTGTGGATTTTTTTGCATTTTTTTTGCATTTTTTTGTGGATTTTTTTGCATTTTTTTTGCATTTTTTTGTGGATTTTTTTGCATTTTTTTTTGCATTTTTTTGTGGATTTTCCTGCCTTTTTTTGCATTTTTTTTGCATTTTTTTTAGCATTTTTTTTGCATTTTTTTTGCATTTTTTTGTGGATTTTTTTGCATTTTTTTTGCATTTTTTTGTGGATTTTTTTGCATTTTTTTGTGGATTTTTTTGCATTTTTTTTGCATTTTTTTTAGCATTTTTTTTGCATTTTTTTGTGGATTTTTCTGCATTTTTTTTTTGCATTTTTTGTGATTTTTTTTGCATTTTTTTTAGCATTTTTTTTGCAATTTTTTGCATTTTTTTTGCATTTTTTTTGTGGATTTTTCTGCATTTTTTTTTGCATTTTTTGTGGTTTTTTCTGCATTTTTTTTTGCATTTTTTTGCATTTTTTTTGCATTTTTTTGTGGATTTTTTTGCATTTTTTTTGCATTTTTTTGTGGATTTTTTTGCATTTTTTTTGCATTTTTTTTAGCATTTTTTTTGCATTTTTTTGTGGATTTTTCTGCATTTTTTTTTTGCATTTTTTGTGATTTTTTTTGCATTTTTTTTAGCATTTTTTTTGCAATTTTTTGCATTTTTTTTGCATTTTTTTGTGGATTTTTTTGCATTTTTTTTTGCATTTTTTTGTGGATTTTTCTGCATTTTTTTTGCATTTTTTTTGCATTTTTTTTAGCATTTTTTTTGCATTTTTTTTGCATTTTTTTGTGGATTTTTTTGCATTTTTTTTGCATTTTTTTGTGGATTTTTTTGCATTTTTTTTGCATTTTTTTGTGGATTTTTTTGCATTTTTTTTTGCATTTTTTTGTGGATTTTTCTGCATTTTTTTTTGCATTTTTTTTGCATTTTTTTTAGCATTTTTTTTGCATTTTTTTTGCATTTTTTTGTGGATTTTTTTGCATTTTTTTTAGCATTTTTTTGTGGATTTTTTTGCATTTTTTTTGCATTTTTTTGTGGATTTTTTTGCATTTTTTTTGCATTTTTTTGTGAATTTTTCTGCATTTTTTTTTGCATTTTTTTGCATTTTTTTTGCATTTTTTTGTGGATTTTCCTGCATTTTTTTTGCATTTTTTTTTGCATTTTTTTTTGCATTTTTTTTTGCATTTTTTTTTGCATTTTTTTTTGCATTTTTTTGTGGATTTTTCTGCATTTTTTTGTGGATTTTTTTGCATTTTTTTTGCATTTTTTTTGCATTTTTTTTGCATTTTTTTGTGGATTTTTTTGCATTTTTTTTGCATTTTTTTGTGGATTTTTTTGCATTTTTTTGTGGATTTTTTTGCATTTTTTTTGCATTTTTTTTAGCATTTTTTTTGCATTTTTTTGTGGATTTTTCTGCATTTTTTTTTTGCATTTTTTGTGATTTTTTTTGCATTTTTTTTGCATTTTTTTGCAATTTTTTGCATTTTTTTTGCATTTTTTTGTGGATTTTTCTGCATTTTTTTGCATTTTTTTGTGGATTTTTCTGCATTTTTTTTGCATTTTTTTTAGCATTTTTTTTGCATTTTTTTGTGGATTTTTCTGCATTTTTTTTTTGCATTTTTTGTGATTTTTTTTGCATTTTTTTAGCATTTTTTTTGCAATTTTTTGCATTTTTTTTGCATTTTTTTGTGGATTTTTCTGCATTTTTTTTTGCATTTTTTGTGGTTTTTTCTGCATTTTTTTTTTGCATTTTTTTGCATTTTTTTTGCATTTTTTTGTGGATTTTTTTGCATTTTTTTTGCATTTTTTTGTGGATTTTTTTGCATTTTTTTTTGCATTTTTTTGTGGATTTTTCTCCATTTTTTTGCATTTTTTTGTGGATTTTTTTGCATTTTTTTTGCATTTTTTTGTGGATTTTTTTGCATTTTTTTTTGCATTTTTTTGTGGATTTTTCTGCATTTTTTTTTGCATTTTTTTTGCATTTTTTTTTGCATTTTTTTGTGGATTTTTTTGCATTTTTTTTGCATTTTTTTGTGGATTTTTTTGCATTTTTTTTTGCATTTTTTTGTGGATTTTTCTGCATTTTTTTTTGCATTTTTTTTGCATTTTTTTTAGCATTTTTTTTGCATTTTTTTTGCATTTTTTTGTGGATTTTTTTGCATTTTTTTTTTGCATTTTTTGTGATTTTTTTTGCATTTTTTTTAGCATTTTTTTTGCAATTTTTTGCATTTTTTTTGCATTTTTTTGTGGATTTTTCTGCATTTTTTTTTGCATTTTTTGTGGTTTTTTCTGCATTTTTTTTTTGCATTTTTTTGCATTTTTTTTGCATTTTTTTGTGGATTTTTTTGCATTTTTTTTGCATTTTTTTGTGGATTTTTTTGCATTTTTTTTTGCATTTTTTTGTGGATTTTTCTCCATTTTTTTGCATTTTTTTGTGGATTTTTTTGCATTTTTTTTGCATTTTTTTGTGGATTTTTTTGCATTTTTTTTTGCATTTTTTTGTGGATTTTTCTGCATTTTTTTTTGCATTTTTTTTGCATTTTTTTTTGCATTTTTTTGTGGATTTTTTTGCATTTTTTTTGCATTTTTTTGTGGATTTTTTTGCATTTTTTTTGCATTTTTTTGTGGATTTTTCTGCATTTTTTTTTGCATTTTTTTTGCATTTTTTTTAGCATTTTTTTTGCATTTTTTTTGCATTTTTTTGTGGATTTTTTTGCATTTTTTTTGCATTTTTTTGTGGATTTTTTTGCATTTTTTTTAGCATTTTTTGTGGATTTTTTTGCATTTTTTTTGCATTTTTTTGTGGATTTTTTTGCATTTTTTTTGCATTTTTTTGTGGATTTTTCTGCATTTTTTTTTGCATTTTTTTGCATTTTTTTTGCATTTTTTTGTGGATTTTTTTGCATTTTTTTTGCATTTTTTTTTGCATTTTTTTTTGCATTTTTTTTGTGGATTTTTCTGCATTTTTTTTGCATTTTTTTTGCATTTTTTTTAGCATTTTTTTTGCATTTTTTTTGCATTTTTTTTGCATTTTTTTGCATTTTTTTTGCATTTTTTTTTGCATTTTTTTGTGGATTTTCCTGCATTTTTTTTGCATTTTTTTGTGGATTTTTTTGCATTTTTTTTTGCATTTTTTTGTGGATTTTTCTGCATTTTTTTGTGTATTTTTTTGCATTTTTTTTTGCATTTTTTTGTGGATTTTTCTGCATTTTTTTTTGCATTTTTTGTGGTTTTTTCTGCATTTTTTTTTTGCATTTTTTTGCATTTTTTTTGCATTTTTTTTTGCATTTTTTTTTGCATTTTTTTGCATTTTTTTTGCATTTTTTTTAGCATTTTTTTGTGGATTTTTTTGCATTTTTTTTGCATTTTTTTTGCATTTTTTTGCATTTTTTTTTGCATTTTTTTTGTGGATTTTTCTGCATTTTTTTTGCATTTTTTTTGCATTTTTTTTAGCATTTTTTTTTGCATTTTTTTTGCATTTTTTTGTGGATTTTTTTGCATTTTTTTTGCATTTTTTTGTGGATTTTTTTGCATTTTTTTTTGCATTTTTTTGTGGATTTTTCTGCATTTTTTTTTGCATTTTTTGTGGTTTTTTTCTGCATTTTTTTTTTTCATTTTTTTTCATTTTTTTTGCATTTTTTTTTGCATTTTTTTTTGCATTTTTTTGCATTTTTTTTGCATTTTTTTTAGCATTTTTTTGTGGATTTTTTTGCATTTTTTTTGCATTTTTTTGTGGATTTTTTTGCATTTTTTTTGCATTTTTTTGTGGATTTTTTTGCATTTTTTTTTGCATTTTTTTGTGGATTTTCCTGCATTTTTTTTGCATTTTTTTTGCATTTTTTTTAGCATTTTTTTTGCATTTTTTTTGCATTTTTTTGTGGATTTTTTTGCATTTTTTTTGCATTTTTTTGTGGATTTTTTTGCATTTTTTTGTGGATTTTTTTGCATTTTTTTTGCATTTTTTTTAGCATTTTTTTTGCATTTTTTTGTGGATTTTTCTGCATTTTTTTTTTGCATTTTTTGTGATTTTTTTTGCATTTTTTTTAGCATTTTTTTTGCAATTTTTTGCATTTTTTTTGCATTTTTTTTGTGGATTTTTCTGCATTTTTTTTTGCATTTTTTGTGGTTTTTTCTGCATTTTTTTTTTGCATTTTTTTGCATTTTTTTTGCATTTTTTTGTGGATTTTTTTGCATTTTTTTTGCATTTTTTTGTGGATTTTTTTGCATTTTTTTGTGGATTTTTTTGCATTTTTTTTGCATTTTTTTTAGCATTTTTTTTGCATTTTTTTGTGGATTTTTCTGCATTTTTTTTTGCATTTTTTGTGATTTTTTTTGCATTTTTTTTAGCATTTTTTTTGCAATTTTTTGCATTTTTTTTGCATTTTTTTGTGGATTTTTTTGCATTTTTTTTTGCATTTTTTTGTGGATTTTTCTGCATTTTTTTTGCATTTTTTTTGCATTTTTTTTTTGCATTTTTTTTGCATTTTTTTGTGGATTTTTTTGCATTTTTTTTTGCATTTTTTGTGGTTTTTTTGCATTTTTTTTTGCATTTTTTTGCATTTTTTTGCATTTTTTTGTGGATTTTTCTGCATTTTTTTTTTGCATTTTTTTTGCATTTTTTTTGCATTTTTTTTTAGCATTTTTTTTGCATTTTTTTTGCATTTTTTTGTGGATTTTTTTGCATTTTTTTTGCATTTTTTTGTGGATTTTTTTGCATTTTTTTTTGCATTTTTTTGTGGATTTTTCTGCATTTTTTTTTGCATTTTTTTTGCATTTTTTTTAGCATTTTTTTTGCATTTTTTTTGCATTTTTTTGTGGATTTTTTTGCATTTTTTTTGCATTTTTTTGTGGATTTTTTTGCATTTTTTTTGCATTTTTTTGTGGATTTTTTTGCATTTTTTTTTGCATTTTTTTGTGGATTTTTCTGCATTTTTTTTTGCATTTTTTTTGCATTTTTTTTAGCATTTTTTTTGCATTTTTTTTGCATTTTTTTGTGGATTTTTTTGCATTTTTTTTGCATTTTTTTGTGGATTTTTTTGCATTTTTTTTAGCATTTTTTTGTGGATTTTTTTGCATTTTTTTTGCATTTTTTTGTGGATTTTTTTGCATTTTTTTTGCATTTTTTTGTGGATTTTTCTGCATTTTTTTTTGCATTTTTTTGCATTTTTTTTGCATTTTTTTGTGGATTTTTTTGCATTTTTTTTGCATTTTTTTTGCATTTTTTTTGTGGATTTTTCTGCATTTTTTTTGCATTTTTTTTGCATTTTTTTTAGCATTTTTTTTGCATTTTTTTTGCATTTTTTTTGCATTTTTTTGCATTTTTTTTGCATTTTTTTTTGCATTTTGTTGTGGATTTTCCTGCATTTTTTTTGCATTTTTTTGTGGATTTTTTTGCATTTTTTTTTGCATTTTTTTGTGGATTTTTCTGCATTTTTTTGTGGATTTTTTTGCATTTTTTTTTGCATTTTTTTGTGGATTTTTCTGCATTTTTTTTTGCATTTTTTTTTTGCATTTTTTTGCATTTTTTTTGCATTTTTTTTTGCATTTTTTTTTGCATTTTTTTGCATTTTTTTTGCATTTTTTTTAGCATTTTTTTGTGGATTTTTTTGCATTTTTTTTGCATTTTTTTTGCATTTTTTTGCATTTTTTTTTGCATTTTTTTTGTGGATTTTTCTGCATTTTTTTTGCATTTTTTTTGCATTTTTTTTTGCATTTTTTTTGCATTTTTTTTGCATTTTTTTGTGGATTTTTTTGCATTTTTTTTGCATTTTTTTGTGGATTTTTTTGCATTTTTTTTTGCATTTTTTTGTGGATTTTTCTGCATTTTTTTTTGCATTTTTTGTGGTTTTTTCTGCATTTTTTTTTTGCATTTTTTTGCATTTTTTTTGCATTTTTTTTTGCATTTTTTTTTGCATTTTTTTGCATTTTTTTTTGCATTTTTTTTAGCATTTTTTTGTGGATTTTTTTGCATTTTTTTTGCATTTTTTTGTGGATTTTTTTGCATTTTTTTTGCATTTTTTTGTGGATTTTTTTGCATTTTTTTTTGCATTTTTTTGTGGATTTTCCTGCATTTTTTTTGCATTTTTTTTGCATTTTTTTTAGCATTTTTTTTGCATTTTTTTGCATTTTTTTGTGGATTTTTTTGCATTTTTTTTGCATTTTTTTGTGGATTTTTTTGCATTTTTTTGTGGATTTTTTTGCATTTTTTTTGCATTTTTTTTAGCATTTTTTTTGCATTTTTTTGTGGATTTTTCTGCATTTTTTTTTTGCATTTTTTGTGATTTTTTTTGCATTTTTTTTAGCATTTTTTTTGCAATTTTTTGCATTTTTTTTGCATTTTTTCTTGTGGATTTTTCTGCATTTTTTTTTGCATTTTTTGTGGTTTTTTCTGCATTTTTTTTTTGCATTTTTTTGCATTTTTTTTGCATTTTTTTGTGGATTTTTTTGCATTTTTTTTGCATTTTTTTGTGGATTTTTTTGCATTTTTTTGTGGATTTTTTTGCATTTTTTTTGCATTTTTTTTAGCATTTTTTTTGCATTTTTTTGTGGATTTTTCTGCATTTTTTTTTTGCATTTTTTGTGATTTTTTTTGCATTTTTTTTAGCATTTTTTTTGCAATTTTTTGCATTTTTTTTGCATTTTTTTGTGGATTTTTTTGCATTTTTTTTTGCATTTTTTTGTGGATTTTTCTGCATTTTTTTTTGCATTTTTTTTGCATTTTTTTTAGCATTTTTTTTGCATTTTTTTTGCATTTTTTTGTGGATTTTTTTGCATTTTTTTTGCATTTTTTTTGCATTTTTTTGTGGATTTTTTTGCATTTTTTTGCATTTTTTTGTGGATTTTTTTGCATTTTTTTTTGCATTTTTTTGTGGATTTTTCTGCATTTTTTTTGCATTTTTTTTGCATTTTTTTTAGCATTTTTTTTGCATTTTTTTTGCATTTTTTTGTGGATTTTTTTGCATTTTTTTTAGCATTTTTTTGTGGATTTTTTTGCATTTTTTTTGCATTTTTTTGTGGATTTTTTTGCATTTTTTTTGCATTTTTTTGTGAATTTTTCTGCATTTTTTTTTGCATTTTTTTGCATTTTTTTTGCATTTTTTTGTGGATTTTCCTGCATTTTTTTTGCATTTTTTTTTGCATTTTTTTTTGCATTTTTTTTTGCATTTTTTTTGCATTTTTTTGTGGATTTTTCTGCATTTTTTTTTTGCATTTTTTTTGCATTTTTTTTGCATTTTTTTTAGCATTTTTTTTGCATTTTTTTTGCATTTTTTTGTGGATTTTTTTGCATTTTTTTTGCATTTTTTTGTGGATTTTTTTGCATTTTTTTTTGCATTTTTTTGTGGATTTTTCTGCATTTTTTTTTGCATTTTTTTTTGCATTTTTTTTAGCATTTTTTTTGCATTTTTTTTGCATTTTTTTGTGGATTTTTTTGCATTTTTTTTGCATTTTTTTGTGGATTTTTTTGCATTTTTTTTGCATTTTTTTGTGGATTTTTTTGCATTTTTTTTTGCATTTTTTTGTGGATTTTTCTGCATTTTTTTTTGCATTTTTTTTGCATTTTTTTTAGCATTTTTTTTCATTTTTTTGCATTTTTTTGTGGATTTTTTTGCATTTTTTTTGCATTTTTTTGTGGATTTTTTTGCATTTTTTTTAGCATTTTTTTGTGGATTTTTTTGCATTTTTTTTGCATTTTTTTGTGGATTTTTCTGCATTTTTTTTTGCATTTTTTTGCATTTTTTTTGCATTTTTTTGTGGATTTTTTTGCATTTTTTTTGCATTTTTTTTTGCATTTTTTTTTGCATTTTTTTTGTGGATTTTTCTGCATTTTTTTTGCATTTTTTTTGCATTTTTTTTAGCATTTTTTTTGCATTTTTTTTGCATTTTTTTTGCATTTTTTTGCATTTTTTTTGCATTTTTTTTTGCATTTTTTTGTGGATTTTCCTGCATTTTTTTTGCATTTTTTTGTGGATTTTTTTGCATTTTTTTTTGCATTTTTTTGTGGATTTTTCTGCATTTTTTTGTGGATTTTTTTGCATTTTTTTTTGCATTTTTTTGTGGATTTTTCTGCATTTTTTTTTGCATTTTTTGTGGTTTTTTCTGCATTTTTTTTTTGCATTTTTTTGCATTTTTTTTGCATTTTTTTTTGCATTTTTTTTTGCATTTTTTTGCATTTTTTTTGCATTTTTTTTAGCATTTTTTTGTGGATTTTTTTGCATTTTTTTTGCATTTTTTTTGCATTTTTTTGCATTTTTTTTTGCATTTTTTTTGTGGATTTTTCTGCATTTTTTTTGCATTTTTTTTGCATTTTTTTTAGCATTTTTTTTGCATTTTTTTTGCATTTTTTTGTGGATTTTTTTGCATTTTTTTTGCATTTTTTTGTGGATTTTTTTGCATTTTTTTTGCATTTTTTTGTGGATTTTTCTGCATTTTTTTTTGCATTTTTTTGCATTTTTTTTGCATTTTTTTGTGGATTTTTTTGCATTTTTTTTGCATTTTTTTTTGCATTTTTTTTTGCATTTTTTTTGTGGATTTTTCTGCATTTTTTTTGCATTTTTTTTGCATTTTTTTTGCATTTTTTTGCATTTTTTTTGCATTTTTTTTTGCATTTTTTTGTGGATTTTCCTGCATTTTTTTTGCATTTTTTTGTGGATTTTTTTGCATTTTTTTTTGCATTTTTTTGTGGATTTTTCTGCATTTTTTTGTGGATTTTTTTGCATTTTTTTTTGCATTTTTTTGTGGATTTTTCTGCATTTTTTTTTGCATTTTTTGTGGTTTTTTCTGCATTTTTTTTTTGCATTTTTTTGCATTTTTTTTGCATTTTTTTTTGCATTTTTTTTTGCATTTTTTTGCATTTTTTTTGCATTTTTTTTAGCATTTTTTTGTGGATTTTTTTGCATTTTTTTTGCATTTTTTTTGCATTTTTTTGCATTTTTTTTTGCATTTTTTTTGTGGATTTTTCTGCATTTTTTTTGCATTTTTTTTGCATTTTTTTTAGCATTTTTTTTGCATTTTTTTTGCATTTTTTTTGCATTTTTTTGTGGATTTTTTTGCATTTTTTTTGCATTTTTTTGTGGATTTTTTTGCATTTTTTTTTGCATTTTTTTGAGGATTTTTCTGCATTTTTTTTTGCATTTTTTGTGGTTTTTTCTGCATTTTTTTTTTGCATTTTTTTGCATTTTTTTTGCATTTTTTTTTGCATTTTTTTTTGCATTTTTTTGCATTTTTTTTGCATTTTTTTTAGCATTTTTTTGTGGATTTTTTTGCATTTTTTTTGCATTTTTTTGTGGATTTTTTTGCATTTTTTTTGCATTTTTTTGTGGATTTTTTTGCATTTTTTTTTGCATTTTTTTGTGGATTTTCCTGCCTTTTTTTGCATTTTTTTTGCATTTTTTTTAGCATTTTTTTTGCATTTTTTTTGCATTTTTTTGTGGATTTTTTTGCATTTTTTTTGCATTTTTTTGTGGATTTTTTTGCATTTTTTTGTGGATTTTTTTGCATTTTTTTTGCATTTTTTTTAGCATTTTTTTTGCATTTTTTTGTGGATTTTTCTGCATTTTTTTTTTGCATTTTTTGTGATTTTTTTTGCATTTTTTTTAGCATTTTTTTTGCAATTTTTTGCATTTTTTTTGCATTTTTTTTGTGGATTTTTCTGCATTTTTTTTTGCATTTTTTGTGGTTTTTTCTGCATTTTTTTTTGCATTTTTTTGCATTTTTTTTGCATTTTTTTGTGGATTTTTTTGCATTTTTTTTGCATTTTTTTGTGGATTTTTTTGCATTTTTTTTGCATTTTTTTTAGCATTTTTTTTGCATTTTTTTGTGGATTTTTCTGCATTTTTTTTTTGCATTTTTTGTGATTTTTTTTGCATTTTTTTTAGCATTTTTTTTGCAATTTTTTGCATTTTTTTTGCATTTTTTTGTGGATTTTTTTGCATTTTTTTTTGCATTTTTTTGTGGATTTTTCTGCATTTTTTTTGCATTTTTTTGCATTTTTTTTAGCATTTTTTTTGCATTTTTTTTGCATTTTTTTGTGGATTTTTTTGCATTTTTTTTGCATTTTTTTGTGGATTTTTTTGCATTTTTTTTGCATTTTTTTGTGGATTTTTTTGCATTTTTTTTTGCATTTTTTTGTGGATTTTTCTGCATTTTTTTTTGCATTTTTTTTGCATTTTTTTTAGCATTTTTTTTGCATTTTTTTTGCATTTTTTTGTGGATTTTTTTGCATTTTTTTTAGCATTTTTTTGTGGATTTTTTTGCATTTTTTTTGCATTTTTTTGTGGATTTTTTTGCATTTTTTTTGCATTTTTTTGTGAATTTTTCTGCATTTTTTTTTGCATTTTTTTGCATTTTTTTTGCATTTTTTTGTGGATTTTCCTGCATTTTTTTTGCATTTTTTTTTGCATTTTTTTTTGCATTTTTTTTTGCATTTTTTTTTGCATTTTTTTTGCATTTTTTTGTGGATTTTTCTGCATTTTTTTGTGGATTTTTTTGCATTTTTTTTGCATTTTTTTTGCATTTTTTTTGCATTTTTTTGTGGATTTTTTTGCATTTTTTTTGCATTTTTTTGTGGATTTTTTTGCATTTTTTTGTGGATTTTTTTGCATTTTTTTTGCATTTTTTTTAGCATTTTTTTTGCATTTTTTTGTGGATTTTTCTGCATTTTTTTTTTGCATTTTTTGTGATTTTTTTTGCATTTTTTTTGCATTTTTTTTGCAATTTTTTGCATTTTTTTTGCATTTTTTTGTGGATTTTTCTGCATTTTTTTGCATTTTTTTGTGGATTTTTCTGCATTTTTTTTGCATTTTTTTTAGCATTTTTTTTGCATTTTTTTGTGGATTTTTCTGCATTTTTTTTTTGCATTTTTTGTGATTTTTTTTGCATTTTTTTTAGCATTTTTTTTGCAATTTTTTGCATTTTTTTTGCATTTTTTTGTGGATTTTTCTGCATTTTTTTTTGCATTTTTTGTGGTTTTTTCTGCATTTTTTTTTTGCATTTTTTTGCATTTTTTTTGCATTTTTTTGTGGATTTTTTTGCATTTTTTTTGCATTTTTTTGTGGATTTTTTTGCATTTTTTTTTGCATTTTTTTGTGGATTTTTCTCCATTTTTTTGCATTTTTTTGTGGATTTTTTTGCATTTTTTTTGCATTTTTTTGTGGATTTTTTTGCATTTTTTTTTGCATTTTTTTGTGGATTTTTCTGCATTTTTTTTTGCATTTTTTTTGCATTTTTTTTTGCATTTTTTTGTGGATTTTTTTGCATTTTTTTTGCATTTTTTTGTGGATTTTTTTGCATTTTTTTTTGCATTTTTTTGTGGATTTTTCTGCATTTTTTTTTGCATTTTTTTTGCATTTTTTTTAGCATTTTTTTTGCATTTTTTTTGCATTTTTTTGTGGATTTTTTTGCATTTTTTTTTTGCATTTTTTGTGATTTTTTTTGCATTTTTTTTAGCATTTTTTTTGCAATTTTTTGCATTTTTTTTGCATTTTTTTGTGGATTTTTCTGCATTTTTTTTTGCATTTTTTGTGGTTTTTTCTGCATTTTTTTTTTGCATTTTTTTGCATTTTTTTTGCATTTTTTTGTGGATTTTTTTGCATTTTTTTTGCATTTTTTTGTGGATTTTTTTGCATTTTTTTTTGCATTTTTTTGTGGATTTTTCTCCATTTTTTTGCATTTTTTTGTGGATTTTTTTGCATTTTTTTTGCATTTTTTTGTGGATTTTTTTGCATTTTTTTTTGCATTTTTTTGTGGATTTTTCTGCATTTTTTTTTGCATTTTTTTTGCATTTTTTTTTGCATTTTTTTGTGGATTTTTTTGCATTTTTTTTGCATTTTTTTGTGGATTTTTTTGCATTTTTTTTGCATTTTTTTGTGGATTTTTCTGCATTTTTTTTTGCATTTTTTTTGCATTTTTTTTAGCATTTTTTTTGCATTTTTTTTGCATTTTTTTGTGGATTTTTTTGCATTTTTTTTGCATTTTTTTGTGGATTTTTTTGCATTTTTTTTAGCATTTTTTGTGGATTTTTTTGCATTTTTTTTGCATTTTTTTGTGGATTTTTTTGCATTTTTTTTGCATTTTTTTGTGGATTTTTCTGCATTTTTTTTTGCATTTTTTTGCATTTTTTTTGCATTTTTTTGTGGATTTTTTTGCATTTTTTTTGCATTTTTTTTTGCATTTTTTTTTGCATTTTTTTTGTGGATTTTTCTGCATTTTTTTTGCATTTTTTTTGCATTTTTTTTAGCATTTTTTTTGCATTTTTTTTGCATTTTTTTTGCATTTTTTTGCATTTTTTTTGCATTTTTTTTTGCATTTTTTTGTGGATTTTCCTGCATTTTTTTTGCATTTTTTTGTGGATTTTTTTGCATTTTTTTTTGCATTTTTTTGTGGATTTTTCTGCATTTTTTTGTGTATTTTTTTGCATTTTTTTTTGCATTTTTTTGTGGATTTTTCTGCATTTTTTTTTGCATTTTTTGTGGTTTTTTCTGCATTTTTTTTTTGCATTTTTTTGCATTTTTTTTGCATTTTTTTTTGCATTTTTTTTTGCATTTTTTTGCATTTTTTTTGCATTTTTTTTAGCATTTTTTTGTGGATTTTTTTGCATTTTTTTTGCATTTTTTTTGCATTTTTTTGCATTTTTTTTTGCATTTTTTTTGTGGATTTTTCTGCATTTTTTTTGCATTTTTTTTGCATTTTTTTTAGCATTTTTTTTTGCATTTTTTTTGCATTTTTTTGTGGATTTTTTTGCATTTTTTTTGCATTTTTTTGTGGATTTTTTTGCATTTTTTTTTGCATTTTTTTGTGGATTTTTCTGCATTTTTTTTTGCATTTTTTGTGGTTTTTTTCTGCATTTTTTTTTTTCATTTTTTTTCATTTTTTTTGCATTTTTTTTTGCATTTTTTTTTGCATTTTTTTGCATTTTTTTTGCATTTTTTTTAGCATTTTTTTGTGGATTTTTTTGCATTTTTTTTGCATTTTTTTGTGGATTTTTTTGCATTTTTTTTGCATTTTTTTGTGGATTTTTTTGCATTTTTTTTTGCATTTTTTTGTGGATTTTCCTGCATTTTTTTTGCATTTTTTTTGCATTTTTTTTAGCATTTTTTTTGCATTTTTTTTGCATTTTTTTGTGGATTTTTTTGCATTTTTTTTGCATTTTTTTGTGGATTTTTTTGCATTTTTTTGTGGATTTTTTTGCATTTTTTTTGCATTTTTTTTAGCATTTTTTTTGCATTTTTTTGTGGATTTTTCTGCATTTTTTTTTTGCATTTTTTGTGATTTTTTTTGCATTTTTTTTAGCATTTTTTTTGCAATTTTTTGCATTTTTTTTGCATTTTTTTTGTGGATTTTTCTGCATTTTTTTTTGCATTTTTTGTGGTTTTTTCTGCATTTTTTTTTTGCATTTTTTTGCATTTTTTTTGCATTTTTTTGTGGATTTTTTTGCATTTTTTTTGCATTTTTTTGTGGATTTTTTTGCATTTTTTTGTGGATTTTTTTGCATTTTTTTTGCATTTTTTTTAGCATTTTTTTTGCATTTTTTTGTGGATTTTTCTGCATTTTTTTTTGCATTTTTTGTGATTTTTTTTGCATTTTTTTTAGCATTTTTTTTGCAATTTTTTGCATTTTTTTTGCATTTTTTTGTGGATTTTTTTGCATTTTTTTTTGCATTTTTTTGTGGATTTTTCTGCATTTTTTTTGCATTTTTTTTGCATTTTTTTTAGCATTTTTTTTGCATTTTTTTTGCATTTTTTTGTGGATTTTTTTGCATTTTTTTTGCATTTTTTTGTGGATTTTTTTGCATTTTTTGCATTTTTTTGTGGATTTTTTTTGCATTTTTTTGTGGATTTTTCTGCATTTTTTTTTGCATTTTTTTTGCATTTTTTTTAGCATTTTTTTTGCATTTTTTTTGCATTTTTTTGTGGATTTTTTTGCATTTTTTTTAGCATTTTTTTGTGGATTTTTTTGCATTTTTTTTGCATTTTTTTGTGGATTTTTTTGCATTTTTTTTGCATTTTTTTGTGAATTTTTCTGCATTTTTTTTTGCATTTTTTTGCATTTTTTTTGCATTTTTTTGTGGATTTTCCTGCATTTTTTTTGCATTTTTTTTTGCATTTTTTTTTGCATTTTTTTTTGCATTTTTTTGTGGATTTTTCTGCATTTTTTTGTGGATTTTTTTGCATTTTTTTTGCATTTTTTTGTGGATTTTTTTGCATTTTTTTTTGCATTTTTTTGTGGATTTTCCTGCATTTTTTTTGCAATTTTTTTGCATTTTTTTTTAGCATTTTTTTTGCATTTTTTTTGCATTTTTTTGTGGATTTTTTTGCATTTTTTTTGCATTTTTTTGTGGATTTTTTTGCATTTTTTTGTGGATTTTTTTGCATTTTTTTTGCATTTTTTTTAGCATTTTTTTTGCATTTTTTTGTGGATTTTTCTGCATTTTTTTTTTGCATTTTTTGTGATTTTTTTTGCATTTTTTTTTGCATTTTTTTTGCAATTTTTTGCATTTTTTTTGCATTTTTTTGTGGATTTTTCTGCATTTTTTTGCATTTTTTGTGGATTTTTCTGCATTTTTTTTGCATTTTTTTTAGCATTTTTTTTGCATTTTTTTGTGGATTTTTCTGCATTTTTTTTTTGCATTTTTTGTGATTTTTTTTTGCATTTTTTTTAGCATTTTTTTTGCATTTTTTTGCATTTTTTTTGCATTTTTTTGTGGATTTTTCTGCATTTTTTTTTGCATTTTTTGTGGTTTTTTCTGCATTTTTTTTTTGCATTTTTTTGCATTTTTTTTGCATTTTTTTGTGGATTTTTTTGCATTTTTTTTGCATTTTTTTGTGGATTTTTTTGCATTTTTTTTTGCATTTTTTTGTGGATTTTTCTGCATTTTTTTTGCATTTTTTTGTGGATTTTTTTGCATTTTTTTTGCATTTTTTTGTGGATTTTTTTGCATTTTTTTTTGCATTTTTTTGTGGATTTTTCTGCATTTTTTTTTGCATTTTTTTTGCATTTTTTTTTGCATTTTTTTTGCATTTTTTTTGCATTTTTTTTAGCATTTTTTTTTGCATTTTTTTTGCATTTTTTTTGCATTTTTTTGCATTTTTTTTGCATTTTTTTTTGCATTTTTTTGTGGATTTTCCTGCATTTTTTTGCATTTTTTTGTGGATTTTTTTGCATTTTTTTTTGCATTTTTTTGTGGATTTTTCTGCATTTTTTTGTGGATTTTTTTGCATTTTTTTTGCATTTTTTTGTGGATTTTTTTGCATTTTTTTTGCATTTTTTTGTAGATTTTTTTGTAGATTTTCCTGCATTTTTTTTGCATTTTTTTGTGGATTTTTTTGCATTTTTTTGTGGATTTTTTTGCATTTTTTTTGCATTTTTTTTAGCATTTTTTTTGCATTTTTTTGTGGATTTTTCTGCATTTTTTTTTTGCATTTTTTGTGATTTTTTTTGCATTTTTTTTAGCATTTTTTTTGCAATTTTTTGCATTTTTTTTGCATTTTTTTGTGGATTTTTTTGCATTTTTTTTTGCATTTTTTTGTGGATTTTTCTGCATTTTTTTTTGCATTTTTTTTGCATTTTTTTTAGCATTTTTTTTGCATTTTTTTTGCATTTTTTTGTGGATTTTTTTGCATTTTTTTTGCATTTTTTTGTTGATTTTTTTGCATTTTTTTTGCATTTTTTTGTGAATTTTTTTGCATTTTTTTTTGCATTTTTTTGTGGATTTTTCTGCATTTTTTTTTGCATTTTTTTTGCATTTTTTTTAGCATTTTTTTGCATTTTTTTTGCATTTTTTTGTGGATTTTTTTGCATTTTTTTTAGCATTTTTTTGTGGATTTTTTTGCATTTTTTTTGCATTTTTTTGTGGATTTTTTTGCATTTTTTTTGCATTTTTTTGTGAATTTTTCTGCATTTTTTTTTGCATTTTTTTGCATTTTTTTTGCATTTTTTTGTGGATTTTCCTGCATTTTTTTTGCATTTTTTTTTGCATTTTTTTTTGCATTTTTTTTTGCATTTTTTTGTGGATTTTTCTGCATTTTTTTGTGGATTTTTTTGCATTTTTTTTGCATTTTTTTGTGGATTTTTTTGCATTTTTTTTTGCATTTTTTTGTGGATTTTCCTGCATTTTTTTTGCATTTTTTTTGCATTTTTTTTTAGCATTTTTTTTGCATTTTTTTTGCATTTTTTTGTGGATTTTTTTGCATTTTTTTTGCATTTTTTTGTGGATTTTTTTGCATTTTTTTGTGGATTTTTTTGCATTTTTTTTGCATTTTTTTTAGCATTTTTTTTGCATTTTTTTGTGGATTTTTCTGCATTTTTTTTTTGCATTTTTTGTGATTTTTTTTGCATTTTTTTTTGCATTTTTTTTGCAATTTTTTGCATTTTTTTTGCATTTTTTTGTGGATTTTTCTGCATTTTTTTGCATTTTTTTGTGGATTTTTCTGCATTTTTTTTGCATTTTTTTTAGCATTTTTTTTGCATTTTTTTGTGGATTTTTCTGCATTTTTTTTTTGCATTTTTTGTGATTTTTTTTTGCATTTTTTTTAGCATTTTTTTTGCAATTTTTTGCATTTTTTTTGCATTTTTTTGTGGATTTTTCTGCATTTTTTTTTGCATTTTTTGTGGTTTTTTCTGCATTTTTTTTTTGCATTTTTTTGCATTTTTTTTGCATTTTTTTGTGGATTTTTTTGCATTTTTTTTGCATTTTTTTGTGGATTTTTTTGCATTTTTTTTTGCATTTTTTGTGGATTTTTCTGCATTTTTTTTGCATTTTTTTGTGGATTTTTTTGCATTTTTTTTGCATTTTTTTGTGGATTTTTTTGCATTTTTTTTTGCATTTTTTTGTGGATTTTTCTGCATTTTTTTTTGCATTTTTTTTGCATTTTTTTTTGCATTTTTTTTGCATTTTTTTTGCATTTTTTTTAGCATTTTTTTTTGCATTTTTTTTGCATTTTTTTTTGCATTTTTTTGCATTTTTTTTGCATTTTTTTTTGCATTTTTTTGTGGATTTTCCTGCATTTTTTTTGCATTTTTTTGTGGATTTTTTTGCATTTTTTTTTGCATTTTTTTGTGGATTTTTCTGCATTTTTTTGTGGATTTTTTTGCATTTTTTTTGCATTTTTTTGTGGATTTTTTTGCATTTTTTTTTGCATTTTTTTGTAGATTTTCCTGCATTTTTTTTGCATTTTTTTTGCATTTTTTTTTAGCATTTTTTTTGCATTTTTTTTGCATTTTTTTGTGATTTTTTTTGCATTTTTTTTAGCATTTTTTTTTGCAATTTTTTGCATTTTTTTTGCATTTTTTTGTGGATTTTACTGCATTTTTTTTTGCATTTTTTGTGGTTTTTTCTGCATTTTTTTTTTGCATTTTTTTGCATTTTTTTTGCATTTTTTTGTGGATTTTTTTGCATTTTTTTTGCATTTTTTTGTGGATTTTTTTGCATTTTTTTTTGCATTTTTTTGTGGATTTTTCTGCATTTTTTTTTGCATTTTTTTTGCATTTTTTTTAGCATTTTTTTTGCATTTTTTTTGCATTTTTTTGTGGATTTTTTTGCATTTTTTTTGCATTTTTTTGTGGATTTTTTTGCATTTTTTTTTGCATTTTTTTGTGGATTTTTCTGCATTTTTTTTTGCATTTTTTTTGCATTTTTTTTTGCATTTTTTTTGCATTTTTTTGTGGATTTTTTTGCATTTTTTTTTGCATTTTTTGTGGTTTTTTTGCATTTTTTTTTGCATTTTTTTGCATTTTTTTGCATTTTTTTGTGGATTTTTCTGCATTTTTTTTTTGCATTTTTTTTGCATTTTTTTTGCATTTTTTTTAGCATTTTTTTTGCATTTTTTTTGCATTTTTTTGTGGATTTTTTTGCATTTTTTTTGCATTTTTTTGTGGATTTTTTTGCATTTTTTTTTGCATTTTTTTGTGGATTTTTCTGCATTTTTTTTTGCATTTTTTTTGCATTTTTTTTAGCATTTTTTTTGCATTTTTTTTGCATTTTTTTGTGGATTTTTTTGCATTTTTTTTGCATTTTTTTGTGGATTTTTTTGCATTTTTTTTGCATTTTTTTGTGGATTTTTTTGCATTTTTTTTTGCATTTTTTTGTGGATTTTTCTGCATTTTTTTTTGCATTTTTTTTGCATTTTTTTTAGCATTTTTTTTGCATTTTTTTTGCATTTTTTTGTGGATTTTTTTGCATTTTTTTTGCATTTTTTTGTGGATTTTTTTGCATTTTTTTTAGCATTTTTTTGTGGATTTTTTTGCATTTTTTTTGCATTTTTTTGTGGATTTTTTTGCATTTTTTTTGCATTTTTTTTTGCATTTTTTTTTGCATTTTTTTTGTGGATTTTTCTGCATTTTTTTTGCATTTTTTTTGCATTTTTTTTAGCATTTTTTTTGCATTTTTTTTGCATTTTTTTTGCATTTTTTTGCATTTTTTTTGCATTTTTTTTTGCATTTTTTTGTGGATTTTCCTGCATTTTTTTTGCATTTTTTTGTGGATTTTTTTGCATTTTTTTTTGCATTTTTTTGTGGATTTTTTTGCATTTTTTTTGCATTTTTTTTGCATTTTTTTGTGGATTTTTTTGCATTTTTTTTGCATTTTTTTGTGGATTTTTTTGCATTTTTTTTTGCATTTTTTGTGGATTTTTCTGCATTTTTTTTTGCATTTTTTTTGCATTTTTTTTAGCATTTTTTTTGCATTTTTTTTGCATTTTTTTGTGGATTTTTTTGCATTTTTTTTGCATTTTTTTGTGGATTTTTTTGCATTTTTTTTGCATTTTTTTGTGGATTTTTTTGCATTTTTTTTTGCATTTTTTTGTGGATTTTTCTGCATTTTTTTTTGCATTTTTTTTGCATTTTTTTTAGCATTTTTTTTGCATTTTTTTTGCATTTTTTTGTGGATTTTTTAGCATTTTTTTTGCATTTTTTTGTGGATTTTTTTGCATTTTTTTTAGCATTTTTTTGTGGATTTTTTTGCATTTTTTTTGCATTTTTTTGTGGATTTTTTTGCATTTTTTTTGCATTTTTTTTTGCATTTTTTTTTGCATTTTTTTTGTGGATTTTTCTGCATTTTTTTTGCATTTTTTTTGCATTTTTTTTAGCATTTTTTTTGCATTTTTTTTGCATTTTTTTTGCATTTTTTTGCATTTTTTTTGCATTTTTTTTTGCATTTTTTTGTGGATTTTCCTGCATTTTTTTTGCATTTTTTTGTGGATTTTTTTGCATTTTTTTTTGCATTTTTTTGTGGATTTTTTTGCATTTTTTTTGCATTTTTTTTGCATTTTTTTGCATTTTTTTTAGCATTTTTTTGTGGATTTTTTTGCATTTTTTTTGCATTTTTTTTGCATTTTTTTGCATTTTTTTTTGCATTTTTTTTGCATTTTTTTGCATTTTTTTTTGCATTTTTTTTGTGGATTTTTCTGCATTTTTTTTGCATTTTTTTTAGCATTTTTTTTGCATTTTTTTTTGCATTTTTTTTTGCATTTTTTTTGTGGATTTTTCTGCATTTTTTTTGCATTTTTTTTGCATTTTTTTTAGCATTTTTTTTGCATTTTTTTTGCATTTTTTTTGCATTTTTTTGCATTTTTTTTGCATTTTTTTTTGCATTTTTTTGTGGATTTTCCTGCATTTTTTTTGCATTTTTTTGTGGATTTTTTTGCATTTTTTTTTGCATTTTTTTGTGGATTTTTTTGCATTTTTTTTGCATTTTTTTTGCATTTTTTTGCATTTTTTTTAGCATTTTTTTGTGGATTTTTTTGCATTTTTTTTGCATTTTTTTTGCATTTTTTTGCATTTTTTTTTGCATTTTTTTTGTGGATTTTTCTGCATTTTTTTTGCATTTTTTTTGCATTTTTTTTTGCATTTTTTTTGCATTTTTTTGTGGATTTTTCTGCATTTTTTTTTGCATTTTTTGTGGTTTTTTCTGCATTTTTTTTTTGCATTTTTTTGCATTTTTTTTGCATTTTTTTTTGCATTTTTTTTTGCATTTTTTTGCATTTTTTTTGCATTTTTTTTAGCATTTTTTTGTGGATTTTTTTGCATTTTTTTTGCATTTTTTTGTGGATTTTTTTGCATTTTTTTTGCATTTTTTTGTGGATTTTTTTGCATTTTTTTTTGCATTTTTTTGTGGATTTTCCTGCATTTTTTTTGCATTTTTTTTGCATTTTTTTTAGCATTTTTTTTGCATTTTTTTTGCATTTTTTTGTGGATTTTTTTGCATTTTTTTTGCATTTTTTTGTGGATTTTTTTGCATTTTTTTGTGGATTTTTTTGCATTTTTTTTGCATTTTTTTTAGCATTTTTTTTGCATTTTTTTGTGGATTTTTCTGCATTTTTTTTTTGCATTTTTTGTGATTTTTTTTGCATTTTTTTTAGCATTTTTTTTTGCAATTTTTTGCATTTTTTTTGCATTTTTTTTGTGGATTTTTCTGCATTTTTTTTTGCATTTTTTGTGGTTTTTTCTGCATTTTTTTTTTGCATTTCTTTGCATTTTTTTTGCATTTTTTTGTGGATTTTTTTGCATTTTTTTTGCATTTTTTTGTGGATTTTTTTGCATTTTTTTGTGGATTTTTTTGCATTTTTTTTGCATTTTTTTTAGCATTTTTTTTGCATTTTTTTGTGGATTTTTCTGCATTTTTTTTTTGCATTTTTTGTGATTTTTTTTGCATTTTTTTTAGCATTTTTTTTGCAATTTTTTGCATTTTTTTTGCATTTTTTTGTGGATTTTTTTGCATTTTTTTTTGCATTTTTTTGTGGATTTTTCTGCATTTTTTTTGCATTTTTTTTGCATTTTTTTTAGCATTTTTTTTGCATTTTTTTTGCATTTTTTTGTGGATTTTTTTGCATTTTTTTTGCATTTTTTTGTGGATTTTTTTGCATTTTTTTTGCATTTTTTTGTGGATTTTTTTGCATTTTTTTTTGCATTTTTTTGTGGATTTTTCTGCATTTTTTTTTGCATTTTTTTTGCATTTTTTTTAGCATTTTTTTTGCATTTTTTTTGCATTTTTTTGTGGATTTTTTTGCATTTTTTTTAGCATTTTTTTGTGGATTTTTTTGCATTTTTTTTGCATTTTTTTGTGGATTTTTTTGCATTTTTTTTGCATTTTTTTGTGAATTTTTCTGCATTTTTTTTTGCATTTTTTTGCATTTTTTTTGCATTTTTTTGTGGATTTTCCTGCATTTTTTTTGCATTTTTTTTTGCATTTTTTTTTGCATTTTTTTTGCATTTTTTTGTGGATTTTTCTGCATTTTTTTGTGGATTTTTTTGCATTTTTTTTGCATTTTTTTGTGGATTTTTTTGCATTTTTTTTTGCATTTTTTTGTGGATTTTCCTGCATTTTTTTTGCATTTTTTTTGCATTTTTTTTTAGCATTTTTTTTGCATTTTTTTTGCATTTTTTTGTGGATTTTTTTGCATTTTTTTTGCATTTTTTTGTGGATTTTTTTGCATTTTTTTGTGGATTTTTTTGCATTTTTTTTGCATTTTTTTTAGCATTTTTTTTGCATTTTTTTGTGGATTTTTCTGCATTTTTTTTTTGCATTTTTTGTGGTTTTTTCTGCATTTTTTTTTTGCATTTTTTTGCATTTTTTTTGCATTTTTTTTTGCATTTTTTTTTGCATTTTTTTGCATTTTTTTTGCATTTTTTTTAGCATTTTTTTGTGGATTTTTTTGCATTTTTTTTGCATTTTGTTGTGGATTTTTTTGCATTTTTTTTGCATTTTTTTGTGGATTTTTTTGCATTTTTTTTTGCATTTTTTTGTGGATTTTCCTGCATTTTTTTGCATTTTTTTTGCATTTTTTTTAGCATTTTTTTTGCATTTTTTTGTGGATTTTTTTGCATTTTTTTTGCATTTTTTTGTGGATTTTTTTGCATTTTTTTGTGGATTTTTTTGCATTTTTTTTGCATTTTTTTTAGCATTTTTTTTGCATTTTTTTGTGGATTTTTCTGCATTTTTTTTTTGCATTTTTTGTGATTTTTTTTGCATTTTTTTTAGCATTTTTTTTGCAATTTTTTGCATTTTTTTTGCATTTTTTTTGTGGATTTTTCTGCATTTTTTTTTGCATTTTTTGTGGTTTTTTCTGCATTTTTTTTTTGCATTTTTTTGCATTTTTTTTGCATTTTTTTGTGGATTTTTTTGCATTTTTTTTGCATTTTTTTGTGGATTTTTTTGCATTTTTTTGTGGATTTTTTTGCATTTTTTTTGCATTTTTTTTAGCATTTTTTTTGCATTTTTTTGTGGATTTTTCTGCATTTTTTTTTTGCATTTTTTGTGATTTTTTTTGCATTTTTTTTAGCATTTTTTTTGCAATTTTTTGCATTTTTTTTGCATTTTTTTGTGGATTTTTTTGCATTTTTTTTTGCATTTTTTTGTGGATTTTTCTGCATTTTTTTTTGCATTTTTTTTGCATTTTTTTTAGCATTTTTTTTGCATTTTTTTTGCATTTTTTTGTGGATTTTTTTGCATTTTTTTTGCATTTTTTTGTGGATTTTTTTGCATTTTTTTTGCATTTTTTTGTGGATTTTTTTGCATTTTTTTTGCATTTTTTTGTGGATTTTTCTGCATTTTTTTTTGCATTTTTTTTGCATTTTTTTTAGCATTTTTTTTGCATTTTTTTTGCATTTTTTTGTGGATTTTTTTGCATTTTTTTTAGCATTTTTTTGTGGATTTTTTTGCATTTTTTTTGCATTTTTTTGTGGATTTTTTTGCATTTTTTTTGCATTTTTTTGTGAATTTTTCTGCATTTTTTTTTGCATTTTTTTGCATTTTTTTTGCATTTTTTTGTGGATTTTCCTGCATTTTTTTTGCATTTTTTTTTGCATTTTTTTTTGCATTTTTTTTTGCATTTTTTTTTGCATTTTTTTGTGGATTTTTCTGCATTTTTTTGTGGATTTTTTTGCATTTTTTTTGCATTTTTTTGTGGATTTTTTTGCATTTTTTTTTGCATTTTTTTGTGGATTTTCCTGCATTTTTTTTGCATTTTTTTTGCATTTTTTTTTAGCATTTTTTTTGCATTTTTTTTGCATTTTTTTGTGGATTTTTTTGCATTTTTTTTGCATTTTTTTGTGGATTTTTTTGCATTTTTTTTGCATTTTTTTGTGGATTTTTTTGCATTTTTTTTGCATTTTTTTGTGGATTTTTCTGCATTTTTTTTTGCATTTTTTTTGCATTTTTTTTAGCATTTTTTTTGCATTTTTTTTGCATTTTTTTGTGGATTTTTTTGCATTTTTTTTAGCATTTTTTTGTGGATTTTTTTGCATTTTTTTTGCATTTTTTTGTGGATTTTTTTGCATTTTTTTTGCATTTTTTTGTGAATTTTTCTGCATTTTTTTTTGCATTTTTTTGCATTTTTTTTGCATTTTTTTGTGGATTTTCCTGCATTTTTTTTGCATTTTTTTTTGCATTTTTTTTTGCATTTTTTTTTGCATTTTTTTGTGGATTTTTCTGCATTTTTTTGTGGATTTTTTTGCATTTTTTTTGCATTTTTTTGTGGATTTTTTTGCATTTTTTTTTGCATTTTTTTGTGGATTTTCCTGCATTTTTTTTGCATTTTTTTTGCATTTTTTTTAGCATTTTTTTTGCATTTTTTTTGCATTTTTTTGTGGATTTTTTTGCATTTTTTTTGCATTTTTTTGTGGATTTTTTTGCATTTTTTTGTGGATTTTTTTGCATTTTTTTTGCATTTTTTTTAGCATTTTTTTTGCATTTTTTTGTGGATTTTTCTGCATTTTTTTTTTGCATTTTTTGTGATTTTTTTTGCATTTTTTTTTGCATTTTTTTTGCAATTTTTTGCATTTTTTTTGCATTTTTTTGTGGATTTTTCTGCATTTTTTTGCATTTTTTTGTGGATTTTTCTGCATTTTTTTTGCATTTTTTTTAGCATTTTTTTTGCATTTTTTTGTGGATTTTTCTGCATTTTTTTTTTGCATTTTTTGTGATTTTTTTTGCATTTTTTTTAGCATTTTTTTTGCATTTTTTTGCATTTTTTTTGCATTTTTTTGTGGATTTTTTTGCATTTTTTTTGCATTTTTTTGTGGATTTTTTTGCATTTTTTTTGCATTTTTTTGTGGATTTTTCTGCATTTTTTTTGCATTTTTTTGTGGATTTTTTTGCATTTTTTTTGCATTTTTTTGTGGATTTTTTTGCATTTTTTTTTGCATTTTTTTGTGGATTTTCCTGCATTTTTTTTTGCATTTTTTTTGCATTTTTTTTTGCATTTTTTTTGCATTTTTTTTGCATTTTTTTTAGCATTTTTTTTTGCATTTTTTTTGCATTTTTTTTTGCATTTTTTTGCATTTTTTTTGCATTTTTTTTTGCATTTTTTTGTGGATTTTCCTGCATTTTTTTTGCATTTTTTTGTGGATTTTTTTGCATTTTTTTTTGCATTTTTTTGTGGATTTTTCTGCATTTTTTTGTGGATTTTTTTGCATTTTTTTTGCATTTTTTTGTGGATTTTTTTGCATTTTTTTTTGCATTTTTTTGTAGATTTTCCTGCATTTTTTTTGCATTTTTTTTGCATTTTTTTTTAGCATTTTTTTTGCATTTTTTTTGCATTTTTTTGTGGATTTTTTTGCATTTTTTTTGCATTTTTTTGTGGATTTTTCTGCATTTTTTTTTTGCATTTTTTGTGATTTTTTTTGCATTTTTTTTAGCATTTTTTTTGCAATTTTTTGCATTTTTTTTGCATTTTTTTGTGGATTTTTCTGCATTTTTTTTTGCATTTTTTGTGGTTTTTTCTGCATTTTTTTTTTGCATTTTTTTGCATTTTTTTTGCATTTTTTTGTGGATTTTTTTGCATTTTTTTTGCATTTTTTTGTGGATTTTTTTGCATTTTTTTTTGCATTTTTTTGTGGATTTTTCTGCATTTTGTTTTGCATTTTTTTTGCATTTTTTTTAGCATTTTTTTTGCATTTTTTTTGCATTTTTTTGTGGATTTTTTTGCATTTTTTTTGCATTTTTTTGTGGATTTTTTTGCATTTTTTTTTGCATTTTTTTGTGGATTTTTCTGCATTTTTTTTTGCATTTTTTGTGGTTTTTTCTGCATTTTTTTTTTGCATTTTTTTGCATTTTTTTTGCATTTTTTTTTGCATTTTTTTTTTGCATTTTTTTGCATTTTTTTTGCATTTTTTTTAGCATTTTTTTGTGGATTTTTTTGTGGATTTTTTTGCATTTTTTTTTGCATTTTTTTGTGGATTTTTCTGCATTTTGTTTTGCATTTTTTTTGCATTTTTTTTAGCATTTTTTTTGCATTTTTTTTGCATTTTTTTGTGGATTTTTTTGCATTTTTTTTGCATTTTTTTGTGGATTTTTTTGCATTTTTTTTTGCATTTTTTTGTGGATTTTTCTGCATTTTTTTTTGCATTTTTTGTGGTTTTTTCTGCATTTTTTTTTTGCATTTTTTTGCATTTTTTTTGCATTTTTTTTTGCATTTTTTTTTGCATTTTTTTGCATTTTTTTTGCATTTTTTTTAGCATTTTTTTGTGGATTTTTTTGCATTTTTTTTGCATTTTTTTGTGGATTTTTTTGCATTTTTTTTGCATTTTTTTGTGGATTTTTTTGCATTTTTTTTTGCATTTTTTTGTGGATTTTCCTGCATTTTTTTTGCATTTTTTTTGCATTTTTTTTAGCATTTTTTTTGCATTTTTTTTGCATTTTTTTGTGGATTTTTTTGCATTTTTTTTGCATTTTTTTGTGGATTTTTTTGCATTTTTTTGTGGATTTTTTTGCATTTTTTTTGCATTTTTTTTAGCATTTTTTTTGCATTTTTTTGTGGATTTTTCTGCATTTTTTTTTTGCATTTTTTGTGATTTTTTTTGCATTTTTTTTAGCATTTTTTTTGCAATTTTTTGCATTTTTTTTGCATTTTTTTTGTGGATTTTTCTGCATTTTTTTTTGCATTTTTTGTGGTTTTTTCTGCATTTTTTTTTTGCATTTTTTTGCATTTTTTTTGCATTTTTTTGTGGATTTTTTTGCATTTTTTTTGCATTTTTTTGTGGATTTTTTTGCATTTTTTTGTGGATTTTTTTGCATTTTTTTTGCATTTTTTTTAGCATTTTTTTTGCATTTTTTTGTGGATTTTTCTGCATTTTTTTTTTGCATTTTTTGTGATTTTTTTTGCATTTTTTTTAGCATTTTTTTTGCAATTTTTTGCATTTTTTTTGCATTTTTTTGTGGATTTTTTTGCATTTTTTTTTGCATTTTTTTGTGGATTTTTCTGCATTTTTTTTTGCATTTTTTTTGCATTTTTTTTAGCATTTTTTTTGCATTTTTTTTTGCATTTTTTTGTGGATTTTTTTGCATTTTTTTTGCATTTTTTTGTGGATTTTTTTGCATTTTTTTTGCATTTTTTTGTGGATTTTTTTGCATTTTTTTTTGCATTTTTTTGTGGATTTTTCTGCATTTTTTTTTGCATTTTTTTTGCATTTTTTTAGCATTTTTTTTGCATTTTTTTTGCATTTTTTTGTGGATTTTTTTGCATTTTTTTTAGCATTTTTTTGTGGATTTTTTTGCATTTTTTTTGCATTTTTTTGTGGATTTTTTGCATTTTTTTTGCATTTTTTTGTGAATTTTTCTGCATTTTTTTTTGCATTTTTTTGCATTTTTTTTGCATTTTTTTGTGGATTTTCCTGCATTTTTTTTGCATTTTTTTTTGCATTTTTTTTTGCATTTTTTTTTGCATTTTTTTGTGGATTTTTCTGCATTTTTTTGTGGATTTTTTTGCATTTTTTTTGCATTTTTTTGTGGATTTTTTTGCATTTTTTTTTGCATTTTTTTGTGGATTTTCCTGCATTTTTTTTGCATTTTTTTTGCATTTTTTTTTAGCATTTTTTTTTGCATTTTTTTTGCATTTTTTTGTGGATTTTTTTGCATTTTTATTGCATTTTTTTGTGGATTTTTTTGCATTTTTTTTGCATTTTTTTGTGAATTTTTCTGCATTTTTTTTTGCATTTTTTTGCATTTTTTTTTGCATTTTTTTGTGGATTTTCCTGCATTTTTTTTGCATTTTTTTTTGCATTTTTTTTTGCATTTTTTTTTGCATTTTTTTGTGGATTTTTCTGCATTTTTTTGTGGATTTTTTTGCATTTTTTTTGCATTTTTTTGTGGATTTTCCTGCATTTTTTTTGCATTTTTTTTGCATTTTTTTTTAGCATTTTTTTTGCATTTTTTTTGCATTTTTTTGTGGATTTTTTTGCATTTTTTTTGCATTTTTTTGCATTTTTTTTGCATTTTTTTGTGGATTTTTTTGCATTTTTTTTGCATTTTTTTGTGGATTTTTTTGCATTTTTTTTTGCATTTTTTTGTGGATTTTTCTGCATTTTTTTTTGCATTTTTTTTGCATTTTTTTAGCATTTTTTTTGCATTTTTTTTGCATTTTTTTGTGGATTTTTTTGCATTTTTTTTGCATTTTTTTGTGGATTTTTTTGCATTTTTTTTTGCATTTTTTTGTGGATTTTTCTGCATTTTTTTTTGCATTTTTTGTGGTTTTTTCTGCATTTTTTTTTTGCATTTTTTTGCATTTTTTTTGCATTTTTTTTTGCATTTTTTTTTGCATTTTTTTGCATTTTTTTTGCATTTTTTTTAGCATTTTTTTGTGGATTTTTTTGCATTTTTTTTGCATTTTTTTGTGGATTTTTTTGCATTTTTTTTGCATTTTTTTGTGGATTTTTTTGCATTTTTTTTTGCATTTTTTTGTGGATTTTCCTGCATTTTTTTTTGCATTTTTTTTGCATTTTTTTTAGCATTTTTTTTTGCATTTTTTTTGCATTTTTTTGTGGATTTTTTTGCATTTTTTTTGCATTTTTTTTGCATTTTTTTGTGGATTTTTTTGCATTTTTTTGTGGATTTTTTTGCATTTTTTTTGCATTTTTTTTAGCATTTTTTTTGCATTTTTTTGTGGATTTTTCTGCATTTTTTTTTTGCATTTTTTGTGATTTTTTTTGCATTTTTTTTAGCATTTTTTTTGCAATTTTTTGCATTTTTTTTGCATTTTTTTTGTGGATTTTTCTGCATTTTTTTTTGCATTTTTTGTGGTTTTTTCTGCATTTTTTTTTTTGCATTTTTTTGCATTTTTTTTGCATTTTTTTGTGGATTTTTTTGCATTTTTTTTGCATTTTTTTGTGGATTTTTTTGCATTTTTTTGTGGATTTTTTTGCATTTTTTTTGCATTTTTTTTAGCATTTTTTTTTGCATTTTTTTGTGGATTTTTCTGCATTTTTTTTTTTGCATTTTTTGTGATTTTTTTTTGCATTTTTTTTAGCATTTTTTTTGCAATTTTTTTGCATTTTTTTTGCATTTTTTTTGTGGATTTTTTTTGCATTTTTTTTTGCATTTTTTTGTGGATTTTTCTGCATTTTTTTTTGCATTTTTTTTTGCATTTTTTTTAGCATTTTTTTTGCATTTTTTTTGCATTTTTTTGTGGATTTTTTTTGCATTTTTTTGCATTTTTTTGTGGATTTTTTTGCATTTTTTTTTGCATTTTTTTGTGGATTTTTTTGCATTTTTTTTTGCATTTTTTTGTGGATTTTTCTGCATTTTTTTTTGCATTTTTTTTGCATTTTTTTTAGCATTTTTTTTTGCATTTTTTTTGCATTTTTTTGTGGATTTTTTTGCATTTTTTTTAGCATTTTTTTGTGGATTTTTTTGCATTTTTTTTGCATTTTTTTGTGAATTTTTCTGCATTTTTTTTTTGCATTTTTTTGCATTTTTTTTGCATTTTTTTTGTGGATTTTCCTGCATTTTTTTTTGCATTTTTTTTTTGCATTTTTTTTTTGCATTTTTTTTTGCATTTTTTTGTGGATTTTTTCTGCATTTTTTTGTGGATTTTTTTGCATTTTTTTTGCATTTTTTTGTGGATTTTTTTGCATTTTTTTTTGCATTTTTTTTGTGGATTTTCCTGCATTTTTTTTGCATTTTTTTTTGCATTTTTTTTAGCATTTTTTTTGCATTTTTTTTGCATTTTTTTGTGGATTTTTTTTGCATTTTTTTTTGCATTTTTTTGTGGATTTTTTTGCATTTTTTTGTGGATTTTTTTGCATTTTTTTTGCATTTTTTTTTAGCATTTTTTTTTGCATTTTTTTGTGGATTTTTCTGCATTTTTTTTTTTGCATTTTTTGTGATTTTTTTTTGCATTTTTTTTAGCATTTTTTTTGCAATTTTTTGCATTTTTTTTGCATTTTTTTTGTGGATTTTTCTGCATTTTTTTTTGCATTTTTTGTGGTTTTTTCTGCATTTTTTTTTTTGCATTTTTTTGCATTTTTTTTGCATTTTTTTGTGGATTTTTTTGCATTTTTTTTGCATTTTTTTTTGCATTTTTTTGCATTTTTTTTTGCATTTTTTTGTGGATTTTCCTGCATTTTTTTTGCATTTTTTTTTTGCATTTTTTTTTGCATTTTTTTTTTGCATTTTTTTGTGGATTTTTTCTGCATTTTTTTGTGGATTTTTTTGCATTTTTTTTGCATTTTTTTGTGGATTTTTTTGCATTTTTTTTTGCATTTTTTTGTGGATTTTCCTGCATTTTTTTTTGCATTTTTTTTGCATTTTTTTTTAGCATTTTTTTTGCATTTTTTTTGCATTTTTTTGTGGATTTTTTTTGCATTTTTTTTGCATTTTTTTGTGGATTTTTTTTGCATTTTTTTGTGGATTTTTTTGCATTTTTTTTGCATTTTTTTTAGCATTTTTTTTGCATTTTTTTGTGGATTTTTCTGCATTTTTTTTTTTGCATTTTTTGTGATTTTTTTTGCATTTTTTTTAGCATTTTTTTTTGCAATTTTTTGCATTTTTTTTTGCATTTTTTTTGTGGATTTTTCTGCATTTTTTTTTGCATTTTTTGTGGTTTTTTTCTGCATTTTTTTTTTGCATTTTTTTGCATTTTTTTTGCATTTTTTTGTGGATTTTTTTGCATTTTTTTTGCATTTTTTTTGTGGATTTTTTTGCATTTTTTTTGTGGATTTTTTTTGCATTTTTTTTGCATTTTTTTTAGCATTTTTTTTGCATTTTTTTTGTGGATTTTTCTGCATTTTTTTTTTTGCATTTTTTTGTGATTTTTTTTGCATTTTTTTTAGCATTTTTTTTGCAATTTTTTGCATTTTTTTTGCATTTTTTTGTGGATTTTTTTGCATTTTTTTTTGCATTTTTTTGTGGATTTTTCTGCATTTTTTTTTGCATTTTTTTTTGCATTTTTTTTAGCATTTTTTTTTGCATTTTTTTTGCATTTTTTTGTGGATTTTTTTGCATTTTTTTTGCATTTTTTTGTGGATTTTTTTTGCATTTTTTTTTGCATTTTTTTGTGGATTTTTTTGCATTTTTTTTTGCATTTTTTTGTGGATTTTTCTGCATTTTTTTTTGCATTTTTTTTGCATTTTTTTTAGCATTTTTTTTGCATTTTTTTTTGCATTTTTTTGTGGATTTTTTTGCATTTTTTTTTAGCATTTTTTTGTGGATTTTTTTTGCATTTTTTTTGCATTTTTTTGTGGATTTTTTTGCATTTTTTTTTGCATTTTTTTTGTGAATTTTTCTGCATTTTTTTTTTGCATTTTTTTGCATTTTTTTTTGCATTTTTTTGTGGATTTTTCCTGCATTTTTTTTGCATTTTTTTTTTGCATTTTTTTTTTGCATTTTTTTTTGCATTTTTTTGTGGATTTTTCTGCATTTTTTTGTGGATTTTTTTGCATTTTTTTTGCATTTTTTTGTGGATTTTTTTGCATTTTTTTTTGCATTTTTTTGTGGATTTTCCTGCATTTTTTTTGCATTTTTTTTGCATTTTTTTTTTAGCATTTTTTTTGCATTTTTTTTTGCATTTTTTTGTGGATTTTTTTTGCATTTTTATTGCATTTTTTTGTGGATTTTTTTGCATTTTTTTGTGGATTTTTTTGCATTTTTTTTTGCATTTTTTTTAGCATTTTTTTTTGCATTTTTTTGTGGATTTTTCTGCATTTTTTTTTTTGCATTTTTTGTGATTTTTTTTTGCATTTTTTTTTTGCATTTTTTTTGCAATTTTTTGCATTTTTTTTGCATTTTTTTGTGGATTTTTTCTGCATTTTTTTGCATTTTTTTTGTGGATTTTTTCTGCATTTTTTTTGCATTTTTTTTAGCATTTTTTTTGCATTTTTTTGTGGATTTTTCTGCATTTTTTTTTTTGCATTTTTTGTGATTTTTTTTGCATTTTTTTTAGCATTTTTTTTGCAATTTTTTGCATTTTTTTTGCATTTTTTTGTGGATTTTTTTGCATTTTTTTTTGCATTTTTTTGTGGATTTTTCTGCATTTTTTTTTGCATTTTTTTTGCATTTTTTTTAGCATTTTTTTTGCATTTTTTTTGCATTTTTTTGTGGATTTTTTTGCATTTTTTTTGCATTTTTTTGTGGATTTTTTTTGCATTTTTTTTGCATTTTTTTGTGGATTTTTTTGCATTTTTTTTTGCATTTTTTTGTGGATTTTTCTGCATTTTTTTTTGCATTTTTTTTGCATTTTTTTTAGCATTTTTTTTGCATTTTTTTTGCATTTTTTTGTGGATTTTTTTGCATTTTTTTTAGCATTTTTTTGTGGATTTTTTTGCATTTTTTTTGCATTTTTTTGTGGATTTTTTTGCATTTTTTTTGCATTTTTTTGTGAATTTTTCTGCATTTTTTTTTGCATTTTTTTGCATTTTTTTTGCATTTTTTTGTGGATTTTCCTGCATTTTTTTTGCATTTTTTTTTGCATTTTTTTTTGCATTTTTTTTGCATTTTTTTGTGGATTTTTCTGCATTTTTTTGTGGATTTTTTTGCATTTTTTTTGCATTTTTTTGTGGATTTTTTTGCATTTTTTTTTGCATTTTTTTGTGGATTTTCCTGCATTTTTTTGCATTTTTTTTGCATTTTTTTTTAGCATTTTTTTTGCATTTTTTTTGCATTTTTTTGTGGATTTTTTTGCATTTTTTTTGCATTTTTTTGTGGATTTTTTTGCATTTTTTTGTGGATTTTTTTGCATTTTTTTTGCATTTTTTTTAGCATTTTTTTTGCATTTTTTTGTGGATTTTTCTGCATTTTTTTTTTGCATTTTTTGTGATTTTTTTTGCATTTTTTTTTGCATTTTTTTTGCAATTTTTTGCATTTTTTTTGCATTTTTTTGTGGATTTTTCTGCATTTTTTTGCATTTTTTTGTGGATTTTTCTGCATTTTTTTTGCATTTTTTTTAGCATTTTTTTTGCATTTTTTTGTGGATTTTTCTGCATTTTTTTTTTGCATTTTTTGTGATTTTTTTTGCATTTTTTTTAGCATTTTTTTTGCAATTTTTTGCATTTTTTTTGCATTTTTTTGTGGATTTTTCTGCATTTTTTTTTTGCATTTTTTGTGGTTTTTTCTGCATTTTTTTTTTGCATTTTTTTGCATTTTTTTTGCATTTTTTTGTGGATTTTTTTGCATTTTTTTTGCATTTTTTTGTGGATTTTTTTGCATTTTTTTTTGCATTTTTTTGTGGATTTTTCTGCATTTTTTTTGCATTTTTTTGTGGATTTTTTTGCATTTTTTTTGCATTTTTTTGTGGATTTTTCTGCATTTTTTTTTGCATTTTTTGTGATTTTTTTTGCATTTTTTTTTGCATTTTTTTTGCAATTTTTTGCATTTTTTTTGCATTTTTTTGTGGATTTTTCTGCATTTTTTTGCATTTTTTTGTGGATTTTTCTGCATTTTTTTTGCATTTTTTTTAGCATTTTTTTTGCATTTTTTTGTGGATTTTTCTGCATTTTTTTTTTGCATTTTTTGTGATTTTTTTTGCATTTTTTTTAGCATTTTTTTTGCAATTTTTTGCATTTTTTTTGCATTTTTTTGTGGATTTTTCTGCATTTTTTTTTGCATTTTTTGTGGTTTTTTCTGCATTTTTTTTTTGCATTTTTTTGCATTTTTTTTGCATTTTTTTGTGGATTTTTTTGCATTTTTTTTGCATTTTTTTGTGGATTTTTTTGCATTTTTTTTTGCATTTTTTTGTGGATTTTTCTGCATTTTTTTGCATTTTTTTGTGGATTTTTTTGCATTTTTTTTGCATTTTTTTGTGGATTTTTTTGCATTTTTTTTTGCATTTTTTTGTGGATTTTTCTGCATTTTTTTTTGCATTTTTTTTGCATTTTTTTTTGCATTTTTTTTGCATTTTTTTTGCATTTTTTTTAGCATTTTTTTTTGCATTTTTTTGCATTTTTTTTAGCATTTTTTTTGCAATTTTTTGCATTTTTTTTGCATTTTTTTGTGGATTTTTCTGCATTTTTTTTTGCATTTTTTGTGGTTTTTTCTGCATTTTTTTTTTGCATTTTTTTGCATTTTTTTTGCATTTTTTTGTGGATTTTTTTGCATTTTTTTTGCACTTTTTTGTGGATTTTTTTGCATTTTTTTTTGCATTTTTTTGTGGATTTTTCTGCATTTTTTTTTGCATTTTTTTTGCATTTTTTTTAGCATTTTTTTTGCATTTTTTTTGCATTTTTTTGTGGATTTTTTTGCATTTTTTTTGCATTTTTTTGTGGATTTTTTTGCATTTTTTTTTGCATTTTTTTGTGGATTTTTCTGCATTTTTTTTTGCATTTTTTTTGCATTTTTTTTTGCATTTTTTTTGCATTTTTTTGTGGATTTTTTTGCATTTTTTTTTGCATTTTTTGTGGTTTTTTTGCATTTTTTTTTGCATTTTTTTGTGGATTTTTTTGCATTTTTTTTTAGCATTTTTTTTGCATTTTTTTTGCATTTTTTTGTGGATTTTTTTGCATTTTTTTTGCATTTTTTTGTGGATTTTTTTGCATTTTTTGTGATTTTTTTTGCATTTTTTTTAGCATTTTTTTTGCAATTTTTTGCATTTTTTTTGCATTTTTTTGTGGATTTTTTTGCATTTTTTTTTGCATTTTTTTGTGGATTTTTCTGCATTTTTTTTTGCATTTTTTTTGCATTTTTTTTAGCATTTTTTTTGCATTTTTTTTGCATTTTTTTGTGGATTTTTTTGCATTTTTTTTGCATTTTTTTGTGGATTTTTTTGCATTTTTTTTGCATTTTTTTGTGGATTTTTTTGCATTTTTTTTTGCATTTTTTTGTGGATTTTTCTGCATTTTTTTTGCATTTTTTGTGGTTTTTTCTGCATTTTTTTTTTGCATTTTTTTGCATTTTTTTTGCATTTTTTTTTGCATTTTTTTTTGCATTTTTTTGCATTTTTTTTGCATTTTTTTTAGCATTTTTTTGTGGATTTTTTTGCATTTTTTTTGCATTTTTTTGTGGATTTTTTTGCATTTTTTTTGCATTTTTTTGTGGATTTTTTTGCATTTTTTTTTGCATTTTTTTGTGGATTTTCCTGCATTTTTTTTGCATTTTTTTTGCATTTTTTTTAGCATTTTTTTTGCATTTTTTTTGCATTTTTTTGCATTTTTTTGCATTTTTTTGTGGATTTTTTTGCATTTTTTTGTGGATTTTTTTGCATTTTTTTTGCATTTTTTTTAGCATTTTTTTTGCATTTTTTTGTGGATTTTTCTGCATTTTTTTTTGCATTTTTTGTGGTTTTTTCTGCATTTTTTTTTTGCATTTTTTTGCATTTTTTTTGCATTTTTTTGTGGATTTTTTTGCATTTTTTTTGCATTTTTTTGTGGATTTTTTTGCATTTTTTTGTGGATTTTTTTGCATTTTTTTTGCATTTTTTTTAGCATTTTTTTTGCATTTTTTTGTGGATTTTTCTGCATTTTTTTTGCATTTTTTTGTGGATTTTTTTGCATTTTTTTTGCATTTTTTTGTGGATTTTTTTGCATTTTTTTTTGCATTTTTTTGTGGATTTTTCTGCATTTTTTTTGCATTTTTTGTGGTTTTTTCTGCATTTTTTTTTTGCATTTTTTTGCATTTTTTTTGCATTTTTTTTTGCATTTTTTTTTGCATTTTTTTGCATTTTTTTTGCATTTTTTTTAGCATTTTTTTGTGGATTTTTTTGCATTTTTTTTGCATTTTTTTGTGGATTTTTTTGCATTTTTTTTGCATTTTTTTGTGGATTTTTTTGCATTTTTTTTTGCATTTTTTTGTGGATTTTCCTGCATTTTTTTTGCATTTTTTTTGCATTTTTTTTAGCATTTTTTTTGCATTTTTTTTGCATTTTTTTGCATTTTTTTGCATTTTTTTGTGGATTTTTTTGCATTTTTTTGTGGATTTTTTTGCATTTTTTTTGCATTTTTTTTAGCATTTTTTTTGCATTTTTTTGTGGATTTTTCTGCATTTTTTTTTGCATTTTTTGTGGTTTTTTCTGCATTTTTTTTTTGCATTTTTTTGCATTTTTTTTGCATTTTTTTGTGGATTTTTTTGCATTTTTTTTGCATTTTTTTGTGGATTTTTTTGCATTTTTTTGTGGATTTTTTTGCATTTTTTTTGCATTTTTTTTAGCATTTTTTTTTGCATTTTTTTGTGGATTTTTCTGCATTTTTTTTTTGCATTTTTTGTGATTTTTTTTTGCATTTTTTTTAGCATTTTTTTTGCAATTTTTTGCATTTTTTTTGCATTTTTTTGTGGATTTTTTTGCTTTTTTTTTTGCATTTTTTTGTGGATTTTTCTGCATTTTTTTTTGCATTTTTTTTGCATTTTTTTTAGCATTTTTTTTGCATTTTTTTTGCATTTTTTTGTGGATTTTTTTGCATTTTTTTTGCATTTTTTTGTGGATTTTTTTGCATTTTTTTTGCATTTTTTTGTGGATTTTTTTGCATTTTTTTTGCATTTTTTTGTGGATTTTTCTGCATTTTTTTTTGCATTTTTTTTGCATTTTTTTTAGCATTTTTTTTGCATTTTTTTTGCATTTTTTTGTGGATTTTTTTGCATTTTTTTTAGCATTTTTTTGTGGATTTTTTTGCATTTTTTTTGCATTTTTTGTGGATTTTTTTGCATTTTTTTTGCATTTTTTGTGAATTTTTCTGCATTTTTTTTTGCATTTTTTTGCATTTTTTTTGCATTTTTTTGTGGATTTTCCTGCATTTTTTTTGCATTTTTTTTTGCATTTTTTTTTGCATTTTTTTTTGCATTTTTTTGTGGATTTTTCTGCATTTTTTTGTGGATTTTTTTGCATTTTTTTTGCATTTTTTTGTGAATTTTTTTGCATTTTTTTTTGCATTTTTTTGTGGATTTTCCTGCATTTTTTTTGCATTTTTTTTGCATTTTTTTTTAGCATTTTTTTTGCATTTTTTTTGCATTTTTTTGTGGATTTTTTTGCATTTTTTTTGCATTTTTTTGTGGATTTTTTTGCATTTTTTTGTGGATTTTTTTGCATTTTTTTTGCATTTTTTTTAGCATTTTTTTTGCATTTTTTTGTGGATTTTTCTGCATTTTTTTTTTGCATTTTTTGTGATTTTTTTTGCATTTTTTTTTTGCATTTTTTTTGCAATTTTTTGCATTTTTTTTGCATTTTTTTGTGGATTTTTCTGCATTTTTTTGCATTTTTTTGTGGATTTTTCTGCATTTTTTTTGCATTTTTTTTAGCATTTTTTTTGCATTTTTTTGTGGATTTTTCTGCATTTTTTTTTTGCATTTTTTGTGATTTTTTTTGCATTTTTTTTAGCATTTTTTTTGCAATTTTTTGCATTTTTTTTGCATTTTTTTGTGGATTTTTCTGCATTTTTTTTTGCATTTTTTGTGGTTTTTTCTGCATTTTTTTTTTTGCATTTTTTTGCATTTTTTTTGCATTTTTTTGTGGATTTTTTTGCATTTTTTTTGCATTTTTTTGTGGATTTTTTTGCATTTTTTTTTGCATTTTTTTGTGGATTTTTCTGCATTTTTTTGCATTTTTTTGTGGATTTTTTTGCATTTTTTTTGCATTTTTTTGTGGATTTTTTTGCATTTTTTTTTGCATTTTTTTGTGGATTTTTCTGCATTTTTTTTGCATTTTTTTTGCATTTTTTTTTGCATTTTTTTTGCATTTTTTTTGCATTTTTTTTAGCATTTTTTTTTGCATTTTTTTTGCATTTTTTTGTGGATTTTTTTGCATTTTTTTTGCATTTTTTTGTGGATTTTTTTGCATTTTTTTTTGCATTTTTTTGTAGATTTTCCTGCATTTTTTTTGCATTTTTTTTGCATTTTTTTTTAGCATTTTTTTTGCATTTTTTTTTGCATTTTTTTGTGGATTTTTTTGCATTTTTTTTGCATTTTTTTGTGGATTTTTCTGCATTTTTTTTTTGCATTTTTTGTGATTTTTTTTGCATTTTTTTTAGCATTTTTTTTGCAATTTTTTGCATTTTTTTTGCATTTTTTTGTGGATTTTTCTGCATTTTTTTTGCATTTTTTGTGGTTTTTTCTGCATTTTTTTTTTGCATTTTTTTGCATTTTTTTTGCATTTTTTTGTGGATTTTTTTGCATTTTTTTTGCATTTTTTTGTGGATTTTTTTTGCATTTTTTTGTGGATTTTTCTGCATTTTTTTTTGCATTTTTTTTGCATTTTTTTTAGCATTTTTTTTTGCATTTTTTTGCATTTTTTTTAGCATTTTTTTTGCAATTTTTTGCATTTTTTTTGCATTTTTTTGTGGATTTTTCTGCATTTTTTTTTGCATTTTTTGTGGTTTTTTCTGCATTTTTTTTTTGCATTTTTTTGCATTTTTTTTGCATTTTTTTGTGGATTTTTTTGCATTTTTTTTGCATTTTTTTGTGGATTTTTTTGCATTTTTTTTTGCATTTTTTTGTGGATTTTTCTGCATTTTTTTTTGCATTTTTTTTGCATTTTTTTTAGCATTTTTTTTGCATTTTTTTGTGGATTTTTTTGCATTTTTTTTGCATTTTTTTGTGGATTTTTTTGCATTTTTTTTTGCATTTTTTTGTGGATTTTTCTGCATTTTTTTTTGCATTTTTTTTGCATTTTTTTTTGCATTTTTTTTGCATTTTTTTGTGGATTTTTTTGCATTTTTTTTTGCATTTTTTGTGGTTTTTTTGCATTTTTTTTTGCATTTTTTTGTGGATTTTTTTGCATTTTTTTTTAGCATTTTTTTTGCATTTTTTTTGCATTTTTTTGTGGATTTTTTTGCATTTTTTTTGCATTTTTTTGTGGATTTTTTTGCATTTTTTGTGATTTTTTTTGCATTTTTTTTAGCATTTTTTTTGCAATTTTTTGCATTTTTTTTGCATTTTTTTGTGGATTTTTTTGCATTTTTTTTTGCATTTTTTTGTGGATTTTTCTGCATTTTTTTTTGCATTTTTTTTGCATTTTTTTTAGCATTTTTTTTGCATTTTTTTTGCATTTTTTGTGGATTTTTTTGCATTTTTTTTGCATTTTTTTGTGGATTTTTTTGCATTTTTTTTGCATTTTTTTGTGGATTTTTTTGCATTTTTTTTGCATTTTTTTGTGGATTTTTCTGCATTTTTTTTGCATTTTTTGTGGTTTTTTCTGCATTTTTTTTTTGCATTTTTTTGCATTTTTTTTGCATTTTTTTTTGCATTTTTTTTTGCATTTTTTTGCATTTTTTTTGCATTTTTTTTAGCATTTTTTTGTGGATTTTTTTGCATTTTTTTTGCATTTTTTTGTGGATTTTTTTGCATTTTTTTTGCATTTTTTTGTGGATTTTTTTGCATTTTTTTTTGCATTTTTTTGTGGATTTTCCTGCATTTTTTTTGCATTTTTTTTGCATTTTTTTTAGCATTTTTTTTGCATTTTTTTTGCATTTTTTTGTGGATTTTTTTGCATTTTTTTGCATTTTTTTGTGGATTTTTTTGCATTTTTTTGTGGATTTTTTTGCATTTTTTTTGCATTTTTTTTAGCATTTTTTTTGCATTTTTTTGTGGATTTTTCTGCATTTTTTTTTTGCATTTTTTGTGATTTTTTTTGCATTTTTTTTAGCATTTTTTTTGCAATTTTTTGCATTTTTTTTGCATTTTTTTTGTGGATTTTTCTGCATTTTTTTTTGCATTTTTTGTGGTTTTTTCTGCATTTTTTTTTTGCATTTTTTTGCATTTTTTTTGCATTTTTTTGTGGATTTTTTTGCATTTTTTTTGCATTTTTTTGTGGATTTTTTTGCATTTTTTTGTGGATTTTTTTGCATTTTTTTTGCATTTTTTTTAGCATTTTTTTTGCATTTTTTTGTGGATTTTTCTGCATTTTTTTTTTGCATTTTTTGTGATTTTTTTTTGCATTTTTTTTAGCATTTTTTTTGCAATTTTTTGCATTTTTTTTGCATTTTTTTGTGGATTTTTTTGCTTTTTTTTTTGCATTTTTTTGTGGATTTTTCTGCATTTTTTTTTGCATTTTTTTTGCATTTTTTTTAGCATTTTTTTTGCATTTTTTTTGCATTTTTTTGTGGATTTTTTTGCATTTTTTTTGCATTTTTTTGTGGATTTTTTTGCATTTTTTTTGCATTTTTTTGTGGATTTTTTTGCATTTTTTTTTGCATTTTTTTGTGGATTTTTCTGCATTTTTTTTTGCATTTTTTTTGCATTTTTTTTAGCATTTTTTTTGCATTTTTTTTGCATTTTTTTGTGGATTTTTTTGCATTTTTTTTAGCATTTTTTTGTGGATTTTTTTGCATTTTTTTTGCATTTTTTTGTGGATTTTTTTGCATTTTTTTTGCATTTTTTTGTGAATTTTTCTGCATTTTTTTTTGCATTTTTTTGCATTTTTTTTGCATTTTTTTGTGGATTTTCCTGCATTTTTTTTGCATTTTTTTTTGCATTTTTTTTTGCATTTTTTTTTGCATTTTTTTGTGGATTTTTCTGCATTTTTTTGTGGATTTTTTTGCATTTTTTTTGCATTTTTTTGTGGATTTTTTTGCATTTTTTTTTGCATTTTTTTGTGGATTTTCCTGCATTTTTTTTGCATTTTTTTTGCATTTTTTTTTAGCATTTTTTTTGCATTTTTTTTGCATTTTTTTGTGGATTTTTTTGCATTTTTTTTGCATTTTTTTGTGGATTTTTTTGCATTTTTTTGTGGATTTTTTTGCATTTTTTTTGCATTTTTTTTAGCATTTTTTTTGCATTTTTTTGTGGATTTTTCTGCATTTTTTTTTTGCATTTTTTGTGATTTTTTTTGCATTTTTTTTTTGCATTTTTTTTGCAATTTTTTGCATTTTTTTTGCATTTTTTTGTGGATTTTTCTGCATTTTTTTGCATTTTTTTGTGGATTTTTCTGCATTTTTTTTGCATTTTTTTTAGCATTTTTTTTGCATTTTTTTGTGGATTTTTCTGCATTTTTTTTTTGCATTTTTTGTGATTTTTTTTGCATTTTTTTTAGCATTTTTTTTGCAATTTTTTGCATTTTTTTTGCATTTTTTTGTGGATTTTTCTGCATTTTTTTTTGCATTTTTTGTGGTTTTTTCTGCATTTTTTTTTTTGCATTTTTTTGCATTTTTTTTGCATTTTTTTGTGGATTTTTTTGCATTTTTTTTGCATTTTTTTGTGGATTTTTTTGCATTTTTTTTTGCATTTTTTTGTGGATTTTTCTGCATTTTTTTTGCATTTTTTTGTGGATTTTTTTGCATTTTTTTTGCATTTTTTTGTGGATTTTTTTGCATTTTTTTTGCATTTTTTTGTGGATTTTTCTGCATTTTTTTTGCATTTTTTTTGCATTTTTTTTTGCATTTTTTTTGCATTTTTTTTGCATTTTTTTTAGCATTTTTTTTTGCATTTTTTTTGCATTTTTTTGTGGATTTTTTTGCATTTTTTTTGCATTTTTTTGTGGATTTTTTTGCATTTTTTTTTGCATTTTTTTGTAGATTTTCCTGCATTTTTTTTGCATTTTTTTTGCATTTTTTTTTAGCATTTTTTTTGCATTTTTTTTGCATTTTTTTGTGGATTTTTTTGCATTTTTTTTGCATTTTTTTGTGGATTTTTCTGCATTTTTTTTTTGCATTTTTTGTGATTTTTTTTGCATTTTTTTTAGCATTTTTTTTGCAATTTTTTGCATTTTTTTTGCATTTTTTTGTGGATTTTTCTGCATTTTTTTTGCATTTTTTGTGGTTTTTTCTGCATTTTTTTTTTGCATTTTTTTGCATTTTTTTTGCATTTTTTTGTGGATTTTTTTGCATTTTTTTTGCATTTTTTTGTGGATTTTTTTTGCATTTTTTTGTGGATTTTTCTGCATTTTTTTTTGCATTTTTTTTGCATTTTTTTTAGCATTTTTTTTGCATTTTTTTTGCATTTTTTTGTGGATTTTTTTGCATTTTTTTTGCATTTTTTTGTGGATTTTTTTGCATTTTTTTTTGCATTTTTTTGTGGATTTTTCTGCATTTTTTTTTGCATTTTTTTTGCATTTTTTTTTGCATTTTTTTTGCATTTTTTTGTGGATTTTTTTGCATTTTTTTTGCATTTTTTGTGGTTTTTTTGCATTTTTTTTGCATTTTTTTGCATTTTTTTGTGGATTTTTCTGCATTTTTTTTTTGCATTTTTTTTGCATTTTTTTTAGCATTTTTTTTGCATTTTTTTTGCATTTTTTTGTGGATTTTTTTGCATTTTTTTTGCATTTTTTTGTGGATTTTTTTGCATTTTTTTTTGCATTTTTTTGTGGATTTTTCTGCATTTTTTTTTGCATTTTTTTTGCATTTTTTTTAGCATTTTTTTTGCATTTTTTTTGCATTTTTTTGTGGATTTTTTTGCATTTTTTTTGCATTTTTTTGTGGATTTTTTTGCATTTTTTTTGCATTTTTTTGTGGATTTTTTTGCATTTTTTTTTGCATTTTTTTGTGGATTTTTCTGCATTTTTTTTTGCATTTTTTTTGCATTTTTTTTAGCATTTTTTTTGCATTTTTTTTGCATTTTTTTGTGGATTTTTTTGCATTTTTTTTGCATTTTTTTGTGGATTTTTTTGCATTTTTTTTAGCATTTTTTTGTGGATTTTTTTGCATTTTTTTTGCATTTTTTTGTGGATTTTTTTGCATTTTTTTTGCATTTTTTTTTGCATTTTTTTTTGCATTTTTTTTGTGGATTTTTCTGCATTTTTTTTGCATTTTTTTTGCATTTTTTTTAGCATTTTTTTTGCATTTTTTTTGCATTTTTTTTGCATTTTTTTGCATTTTTTTTGCATTTTTTTTTGCATTTTTTTGTGGATTTTCCTGCATTTTTTTTGCATTTTTTTGTGGATTTTTTTGCATTTTTTTTTGCATTTTTTTTTGCATTTTTTTGTGGATTTTTCTGCATTTTTTTGTGGATTTTTTTGCATTTTTTTTTGCATTTTTTTGTGGATTTTTCTGCATTTTTTTTTGCATTTTTTGTGGTTTTTTCTGCATTTTTTTTTTGCATTTTTTTGCATTTTTTTTGCATTTTTTTTTGCATTTTTTTTTGCATTTTTTTGCATTTTTTTTGCATTTTTTTTAGCATTTTTTTGTGGATTTTTTTGCATTTTTTTTGCATTTTTTTTGCATTTTTTTGCATTTTTTTTTGCATTTTTTTTGTGGATTTTTCTGCATTTTTTTTGCATTTTTTTTGCATTTTTTTTAGCATTTTTTTTGCATTTTTTTGCATTTTTTTGTGGATTTTTTTGCATTTTTTTTGCATTTTTTTGTGGATTTTTTTGCATTTTTTTTGCATTTTTTTGTGGATTTTTCTGCATTTTTTTTTGCATTTTTTGTGGTTTTTTCTGCATTTTTTTTTTGCATTTTTTTGCATTTTTTTTGCATTTTTTTTTGCATTTTTTTTTGCATTTTTTTGCATTTTTTTGCATTTTTTTTAGCATTTTTTTGTGGATTTTTTTGCATTTTTTTTGCATTTTTTTGTGGATTTTTTTGCATTTTTTTTGCATTTTTTTGTGGATTTTTTTGCATTTTTTTTTGCATTTTTTTGTGGATTTTCCTGCATTTTTTTTGCATTTTTTTTGCATTTTTTTTAGCATTTTTTTTGCATTTTTTTTGCATTTTTTTGTGGATTTTTTTGCATTTTTTTTGCATTTTTTTGTGGATTTTTTTGCATTTTTTTGTGGATTTTTTTGCATTTTTTTTGCATTTTTTTTAGCATTTTTTTTGCATTTTTTTGTGGATTTTTCTGCTTTTTTTTTTTGCATTTTTTGTGATTTTTTTTGCATTTTTTTTAGCATTTTTTTTGCAATTTTTTGCATTTTTTTTGCATTTTTTTTGTGGATTTTTCTGCATTTTTTTTTGCATTTTTTGTGGTTTTTTCTGCATTTTTTTTTTGCATTTTTTTGCATTTTTTTTGCATTTTTTTGTGGATTTTTTTGCATTTTTTTTGCATTTTTTTGTGGATTTTTTTGCATTTTTTTGTGGATTTTTTTGCATTTTTTTTGCATTTTTTTTAGCATTTTTTTTGCATTTTTTTGTGGATTTTTCTGCATTTTTTTTTTGCATTTTTTGTGATTTTTTTTGCATTTTTTTTAGCATTTTTTTTGCAATTTTTTGCATTTTTTTTGCATTTTTTTGTGGATTTTTTTGCATTTTTTTTTGCATTTTTTTGTGGATTTTTCTGCATTTTTTTTTGCATTTTTTTTGCATTTTTTTTAGCATTTTTTTTTGCATTTTTTTGCATTTTTTTGTGGATTTTTTTGCATTTTTTTTGCATTTTTTTGTGGATTTTTTTGCATTTTTTTTTGCATTTTTTTGTGGATTTTTCTGCATTTTTTTTTGCATTTTTTTTGCATTTTTTTTAGCATTTTTTTTGCATTTTTTTTGCATTTTTTTGTGGATTTTTTTGCATTTTTTTTAGCATTTTTTTGTGGATTTTTTTGCATTTTTTTTGCATTTTTTTGTGGATTTTTTTGCATTTTTTTTGCATTTTTTTGTGAATTTTTCTGCATTTTTTTTTGCATTTTTTTGCATTTTTTTTGCATTTTTTTGTGGATTTTCCTGCATTTTTTTTGCATTTTTTTTTGCATTTTTTTTTGGCATTTTTTTTTGCATTTTTTTGTGGATTTTTCTGCATTTTTTTGTGGATTTTTTTGCATTTTTTTTGCATTTTTTTGTGGATTTTTTTGCATTTTTTTTTGCATTTTTTTGTGGATTTTCCTGCATTTTTTTTGCATTTTTTTTGCATTTTTTTTTAGCATTTTTTTTGCATTTTTTTTGCATTTTTTTGTGGATTTTTTTGCATTTTTTTGTGGATTTTTTTGTGGATTTTTTTGCATTTTTTTGTGGATTTTTTTGCATTTTTTTTGCATTTTTTTTAGCATTTTTTTTGCATTTTTTTGTGGATTTTTCTGCATTTTTTTTTTGCATTTTTTGTGATTTTTTTTGCATTTTTTTTTGCATTTTTTTTGCAATTTTTTGCATTTTTTTTGCATTTTTTTGTGGATTTTTCTGCATTTTTTTGCATTTTTTTGTGGATTTTTCTGCATTTTTTTTGCATTTTTTTTAGCATTTTTTTTGCATTTTTTTGTGGATTTTTCTGCATTTTTTTTTTGCATTTTTTGTGATTTTTTTTGCATTTTTTTTAGCATTTTTTTTGCAATTTTTTGCATTTTTTTTGCATTTTTTTGTGGATTTTTCTGCATTTTTTTTTGCATTTTTTGTGGTTTTTTCTGCATTTTTTTTTTGCATTTTTTTGCATTTTTTTTGCATTTTTTTGTGGATTTTTTTGCATTTTTTTTGCATTTTTTTGTGGATTTTTTTGCATTTTTTTTTGCATTTTTTTGTGGATTTTTCTGCATTTTTTTTGCATTTTTTTGTGGATTTTTTTGCATTTTTTTTGCATTTTTTTGTGGATTTTTTTGCATTTTTTTTTGCATTTTTTTTTGCATTTTTTTGTGGATTTTTCTGCATTTTTTTTTGCATTTTTTTTGCATTTTTTTTTGCATTTTTTTGTGGATTTTTTTTGCATTTTTTTTGCATTTTTTTGTGGATTTTTTTGCATTTTTTTTTGCATTTTTTTGTGGATTTTTCTGCATTTTTTTTTGCCTTTTTTTTGCATTTTTTTTAGCATTTTTTTTGCATTTTTTTTGCATTTTTTTGTGGATTTTTTTGCATTTTTTTTGCATTTTTTTGTGGATTTTTTTGCATTTTTTTTGCATTTTTTTGTGGATTTTTTTGCATTTTTTTTTGCATTTTTTTGTGGATTTTTCTGCATTTTTTTTTGCATTTTTTTTGCATTTTTTTTAGCATTTTTTTTGCATTTTTTTTGCATTTTTTTGTGGATTTTTTTGCATTTTTTTTGCATTTTTTTGTGGATTTTTTTGCATTTTTTTTAGCATTTTTTGTGGATTTTTTTGCATTTTTTTTGCATTTTTTTGTGGATTTTTTTGCATTTTTTTTGCATTTTTTTGTGGATTTTTCTGCATTTTTTTTTGCATTTTTTTGCATTTTTTTTGCATTTTTTTGTGGATTTTTTTGCATTTTTTTTGCATTTTTTTTTGCATTTTTTTTTGCATTTTTTTTGTGGATTTTTCTGCATTTTTTTTGCATTTTTTTTGCATTTTTTTTTAGCATTTTTTTTGCATTTTTTTTGCATTTTTTTTGCATTTTTTTGCATTTTTTTTGCATTTTTTTTTGCATTTTTTTGTGGATTTTCCTGCATTTTTTTTGCATTTTTTTGTGGATTTTTTTGCATTTTTTTTTGCATTTTTTTGTGGATTTTTCTGCATTTTTTTGTGGATTTTTTTGCATTTTTTTTTGCATTTTTTTGCGGATTTTTCTGCATTTTTTTTTGCATTTTTTGTGGTTTTTTCTGCATTTTTTTTTTGCATTTTTTTGCATTTTTTTGCATTTTTTTTTGCATTTTTTTTTGCATTTTTTTGCATTTTTTTTGCATTTTTTTTAGCATTTTTTTGTGGATTTTTTTGCATTTTTTTTGCATTTTTTTTGCATTTTTTTGCATTTTTTTTTGCATTTTTTTTGTGGATTTTTCTGCATTTTTTTTGCATTTTTTTTGCATTTTTTTTAGCATTTTTTTTGCATTTTTTTTGCATTTTTTTGTGGATTTTTTTTTGCATTTTTTTGCATTTTTTTTGCATTTTTTTTAGCATTTTTTTGTGGATTTTTTTGCATTTTTTTTGCATTTTTTTGTGGATTTTTTTGCATTTTTTTTGCATTTTTTTGTGAATTTTTCTGCATTTTTTTTTGCATTTTTTTGCATTTTTTTTGCATTTTTTTGTGGATTTTCCTGCATTTTTTTTGCATTTTTTTTTGCATTTTTTTTTTGCATTTTTTTTTGCATTTTTTTGTGGATTTTTCTGCATTTTTTTGTGGATTTTTTTGCATTTTTTTTGCATTTTTTTGTGGATTTTTTTGCATTTTTTTTTGCATTTTTTTGTGGATTTTCCTGCATTTTTTTTGCATTTTTTTTGCATTTTTTTTTAGCATTTTTTTTGCATTTTTTTTGCATTTTTTTGTGGATTTTTTTTGCATTTTTTTTGCATTTTTTTGTGGATTTTTTTGCATTTTTTTGTGGATTTTTTTGCATTTTTTTTGCATTTTTTTTAGCATTTTTTTTGCATTTTTTTGTGGATTTTTCTGCATTTTTTTTTTGCATTTTTTGTGATTTTTTTTGCATTTTTTTTTGCATTTTTTTTGCAATTTTTTGCATTTTTTTTGCATTTTTTTGTGGATTTTTCTGCATTTTTTTGCATTTTTTTGTGGATTTTTCTGCATTTTTTTTGCATTTTTTTTAGCATTTTTTTTGCATTTTTTTGTGGATTTTTCTGCATTTTTTTTTTGCATTTTTTGTGATTTTTTTTGCATTTTTTTAGCATTTTTTTTGCAATTTTTTGCATTTTTTTTGCATTTTTTTGTGGATTTTTCTGCATTTTTTTTTGCATTTTTTGTGGTTTTTTCTGCATTTTTTTTTTGCATTTTTTTGCATTTTTTTGCATTTTTTTGTGGATTTTTTTGCATTTTTTTTGCATTTTTTTGTGGATTTTTTTGCATTTTTTTTTGCATTTTTTTGTGGATTTTTCTGCATTTTTTTTGCATTTTTTTGTGGATTTTTTTGCATTTTTTTTGCATTTTTTTGTGGATTTTTTTGCATTTTTTTTTGCATTTTTTTGTGGATTTTTCTGCATTTTTTTTTGCATTTTTTTTGCATTTTTTTTTGCATTTTTTTGTGGATTTTTTTGCATTTTTTTTGCATTTTTTTGTGGATTTTTTTGCATTTTTTTTTGCATTTTTTTGTGGATTTTTCTGCATTTTTTTTTGCATTTTTTTTGCATTTTTTTTTGCATTTTTTTTGCATTTTTTTTGCATTTTTTTGTGGATTTTTTTGCATTTTTTTTGCATTTTTTTGTGGATTTTTTTGCATTTTTTTTGCATTTTTTTGTGGATTTTTTTGCATTTTTTTTTGCATTTTTTTGTGGATTTTTCTGCATTTTTTTTGCATTTTTTTTGCATTTTTTTTAGCATTTTTTTTGCATTTTTTTGCATTTTTTTGTGGATTTTTTTGCATTTTTTTTGCATTTTTTTGTGGATTTTTTTGCATTTTTTTTAGCATTTTTTTGTGGATTTTTTTGCATTTTTTTTGCATTTTTTGTGGATTTTTTTGCATTTTTTTTGCATTTTTTTGTGGATTTTTCTGCATTTTTTTTTGCATTTTTTTGCATTTTTTTTGCATTTTTTTGTGGATTTTTTTGCATTTTTTTTGCATTTTTTTTTGCATTTTTTTTTGCATTTTTTTTGTGGATTTTTCTGCATTTTTTTTGCATTTTTTTTGCATTTTTTTTAGCATTTTTTTTGCATTTTTTTTGCATTTTTTTTGCATTTTTTTGCATTTTTTTTGCATTTTTTTTTGCATTTTTTTGTGGATTTTCCTGCATTTTTTTTGCATTTTTTTGTGGATTTTTTTGCATTTTTTTTTGCATTTTTTTGTGGATTTTTCTGCATTTTTTTGTGGATTTTTTTGCATTTTTTTTTGCATTTTTTTGCGGATTTTTCTGCATTTTTTTTTGCATTTTTTGTGGTTTTTTCTGCATTTTTTTTTTGCATTTTTTTGCATTTTTTTTGCATTTTTTTTTGCATTTTTTTTTTGCATTTTTTTGCATTTTTTTTGCATTTTTTTTAGCATTTTTTTGTGGATTTTTTTGCATTTTTTTTGCATTTTTTTTGCATTTTTTTGCATTTTTTTTTGCATTTTTTTTGTGGATTTTTCTGCATTTTTTTTGCATTTTTTTTGCATTTTTTTTAGCATTTTTTTTGCATTTTTTTTGCATTTTTTTGTGGATTTTTTTGCATTTTTTTTGCATTTTTTTGTGGATTTTTTTGCATTTTTTTTTGCATTTTTTTGTGGATTTTTCTGCATTTTTTTTTGCATTTTTTGTGGTTTTTTCTGCATTTTTTTTTTGCATTTTTTTGCATTTTTTTTGCATTTTTTTTGCATTTTTTTTTGCATTTTTTTGCATTTTTTTTGCATTTTTTTTAGCATTTTTTTGTGGATTTTTTTGCATTTTTTTTGCATTTTTTTGTGGATTTTTTTGCATTTTTTTTGCATTTTTTTGTGGATTTTTTTGCATTTTTTTTTGCATTTTTTTGTGGATTTTCCTGCATTTTTTTTGCATTTTTTTTGCATTTTTTTTAGCATTTTTTTTGCATTTTTTTTGCATTTTTTTGTGGATTTTTTTGCATTTTTTTTGCATTTTTTTGTGGATTTTTTTGCATTTTTTTGTGGATTTTTTTGCATTTTTTTTGCATTTTTTTTAGCATTTTTTTTGCATTTTTTTGTGGATTTTTCTGCATTTTTTTTTTGCATTTTTTGTGATTTTTTTTGCATTTTTTTTAGCATTTTTTTTGCAATTTTTTGCATTTTTTTTGCATTTTTTTTGTGGATTTTTCTGCATTTTTTTTTGCATTTTTTGTGGTTTTTTCTGCATTTTTTTTTTGCATTTTTTTGCATTTTTTTTGCATTTTTTTGTGGATTTTTTTGCATTTTTTTTGCATTTTTTTGTGGATTTTTTTGCATTTTTTTGTGGATTTTTTTGCATTTTTTTGTGGATTTTTTTGCATTTTTTTTGCATTTTTTTTAGCATTTTTTTTGCATTTTTTTGTGGATTTTTCTGCATTTTTTTTTTGCATTTTTTGTGATTTTTTTTGCATTTTTTTTAGCATTTTTTTTGCAATTTTTTGCATTTTTTTTGCATTTTTTTGTGGATTTTTTTGCATTTTTTTTTGCATTTTTTTGTGGATTTTTCTGCATTTTTTTTGCATTTTTTTTGCATTTTTTTTAGCATTTTTTTTGCATTTTTTTTGCTTTTTTTTGTGGATTTTTTTGCATTTTTTTTGCATTTTTTTGTGGATTTTTTTGCATTTTTTTTGCATTTTTTTGTGGATTTTTTTGCATTTTTTTTTGCATTTTTTTGTGGATTTTTCTGCATTTTTTTTGCATTTTTTTTGCATTTTTTTTAGCATTTTTTTGCATTTTTTTTGCATTTTTTTGTGGATTTTTTTGCATTTTTTTTTGCATTTTTTTGTGGATTTTTCTGCATTTTTTTTTGCATTTTTTTTGCATTTTTTTAGCATTTTTTTTGCATTTTTTTTGCATTTTTTTGTGGATTTTTTTGCATTTTTTTTGCATTTTTTTGTGGATTTTTTTGCATTTTTTTTTGCATTTTTTTGTGGATTTTTCTGCATTTTTTTTTGCATTTTTTGTGGTTTTTTCTGCATTTTTTTTTTGCATTTTTTTGCATTTTTTTTGCATTTTTTTTTGCATTTTTTTTTGCATTTTTTTGCATTTTTTTTGCATTTTTTTTAGCATTTTTTTGTGGATTTTTTTGCATTTTTTTTGCATTTTTTTGTGGATTTTTTTGCATTTTTTTTGCATTTTTTTGTGGATTTTTTTGCATTTTTTTTTGCATTTTTTTGTGGATTTTCCTGCATTTTTTTTGCATTTTTTTTGCATTTTTTTTAGCATTTTTTTTGCATTTTTTTTGCATTTTTTTGTGGATTTTTTTGCATTTTTTTTGCATTTTTTTGTGGATTTTTTTGCATTTTTTTGTGGATTTTTTTGCATTTTTTTTGCATTTTTTTTAGCATTTTTTTTGCATTTTTTTGTGGATTTTTCTGCATTTTTTTTTTGCATTTTTTGTGATTTTTTTTGCATTTTTTTTAGCATTTTTTTTGCAATTTTTTGCATTTTTTTTGCATTTTTTTTGTGGATTTTTCTGCATTTTTTTTTGCATTTTTTGTGGTTTTTTCTGCATTTTTTTTTTTGCATTTTTTTGCATTTTTTTTTGCATTTTTTTGTGGATTTTTCTGCATTTTTTTTGCATTTTTTTGTGGATTTTTTTGCATTTTTTTTGCATTTTTTTGTGGATTTTTTTGCATTTTTTTTTGCATTTTTTTGTGGATTTTTCTGCATTTTTTTTTGCATTTTTTTTGCATTTTTTTTTGCATTTTTTTGTGGATTTTTTTGCATTTTTTTTGCATTTTTTTGTGGATTTTTTTGCATTTTTTTTTGCATTTTTTTGTGGATTTTTCTGCATTTTTTTTTGCATTTTTTTTGCATTTTTTTTAGCATTTTTATTGCATTTTTTTTGCATTTTTTTGTGGATTTTTTTGCATTTTTTTTGCATTTTTTTGTGGATTTTTTTGCATTTTTTTTGCATTTTTTTGTGGATTTTTTTGCATTTTTTTTTGCATTTTTTTGTGGATTTTTCTGCATTTTTTTTGCATTTTTTTTGCATTTTTTTTAGCATTTTTTTTGCATTTTTTTTGCATTTTTTTGTGGATTTTTTTGCATTTTTTTTGCATTTTTTTGTGGATTTTTTTGCATTTTTTTTAGCATTTTTTTGTGGATTTTTTTGCATTTTTTTTGCATTTTTTTGTGGATTTTTTTGCATTTTTTTTGCATTTTTTTGTGGATTTTTCTGCATTTTTTTTTGCATTTTTTTGCATTTTTTTTGCATTTTTTTGTGGATTTTTTTGCATTTTTTTTGCATTTTTTTTTGCATTTTTTTTTGCATTTTTTTTGTGGATTTTTCTGCATTTTTTTTGCATTTTTTTTGCATTTTTTTTAGCATTTTTTTTGCATTTTTTTTGCATTTTTTTTGCATTTTTTTGCATTTTTTTTTTGCATTTTTTGTGGTTTTTTCTGCATTTTTTTTTTGCATTTTTTTGCATTTTTTTTGCATTTTTTTTTGCATTTTTTTTTGCATTTTTTTGCATTTTTTTTGCATTTTTTTTAGCATTTTTTTTAGCATTTTTTTTGCATTTTTTTGTGGATTTTTTTGCATTTTTTTTGCATTTTTTTGTGGATTTTTTTGCATTTTTTTTTGCATTTTTTTGTGGATTTTCCTGCATTTTTTTTGCATTTTTTTTGCATTTTTTTTAGCATTTTTTTTGCATTTTTTTTGCATTTTTTTGTGGATTTTTTTGCATTTTTTTTGCATTTTTTTGTGGATTTTTTTGCATTTTTTTGTGGATTTTTTTGCATTTTTTTTGCATTTTTTTTAGCATTTTTTTTGCATTTTTTTGTGGATTTTTCTGCATTTTTTTTTGCATTTTTTTTGCATTTTTTTTAGCATTTTTTTTGCATTTTTTTTGCATTTTTTTGTGGATTTTTTTGCATTTTTTTTGCATTTTTTTGTGGATTTTTTTGCATTTTTTTTGCATTTTTTTGTGGATTTTTTTGCATTTTTTTTTGCATTTTTTTGTGGATTTTTCTGCATTTTTTTTTGCATTTTTTTTGCATTTTTTTTAGCATTTTTTTTGCATTTTTTTTGCATTTTTTTGTGGATTTTTTTGCATTTTTTTTGCATTTTTTTGTGGATTTTTTTGCATTTTTTTTAGCATTTTTTTGTGGATTTTTCTGCATTTTTTTGTGGATTTTTTTGCATTTTTTTTGCATTTTTTTGTGGATTTTTTTGCATTTTTTTTGCATTTTTTTGTGGATTTTCCTGCATTTTTTTTGCATTTTTTTTGCATTTTTTTTTAGCATTTTTTTTGCATTTTTTTTGCATTTTTTTGTGGATTTTTTTGCATTTTTTTTGCATTTTTTTGTGGATTTTTTTGCATTTTTTTGTGGATTTTTTTGCATTTTTTTTGCATTTTTTTTAGCATTTTTTTTGCATTTTTTTGTGGATTTTTCTGCATTTTTTTTTTGCATTTTTTGTGATTTTTTTTGCATTTTTTTTTGCATTTTTTTTGCAATTTTTTGCATTTTTTTTGCATTTTTTTGTGGATTTTTCTGCATTTTTTTGCATTTTTTTGTGGATTTTTCTGCATTTTTTTTGCATTTTTTTTAGCATTTTTTTTGCATTTTTTTGTGGATTTTTCTGCATTTTTTTTTTGCATTTTTTGTGATTTTTTTTGCATTTTTTTTAGCATTTTTTTTGCAATTTTTTGCATTTTTTTTGCATTTTTTTGTGGATTTTTCTGCATTTTTTTTTGCATTTTTTGTGGTTTTTTCTGCATTTTTTTTTTGCATTTTTTTGCATTTTTTTTGCATTTTTTTGTGGATTTTTTTGCATTTTTTTTGCATTTTTTTGTGGATTTTTTTGCATTTTTTTTTGCATTTTTTTGTGGATTTTCCTGCATTTTTTTTGCATTTTTTTTGCATTTTTTTTAGCATTTTTTTTGCATTTTTTTTGCATTTTTTTGTGGATTTTTTTGCATTTTTTTTGCATTTTTTTGTGGATTTTTTTGCATTTTTTTGTGGATTTTTTTGCATTTTTTTTGCATTTTTTTTAGCATTTTTTTTGCATTTTTTTGTGGATTTTTCTGCATTTTTTTTTGCATTTTTTTTGCATTTTTTTTAGCATTTTTTTTGCATTTTTTTTGCATTTTTTTGTGGATTTTTTTGCATTTTTTTTGCATTTTTTTGTGGATTTTTTTGCATTTTTTTTGCATTTTTTTGTGGATTTTTTTGCATTTTTTTTTGCATTTTTTTGTGGATTTTTCTGCATTTTTTTTTGCATTTTTTTTGCATTTTTTTTAGCATTTTTTTTGCATTTTTTTTGCATTTTTTTGTGGATTTTTTTGCATTTTTTTTGCATTTTTTTGTGGATTTTTTTGCATTTTTTTTAGCATTTTTTTGTGGATTTTTCTGCATTTTTTTGTGGATTTTTTTGCATTTTTTTTGCATTTTTTTGTGGATTTTTTTGCATTTTTTTTGCATTTTTTTGTGGATTTTCCTGCATTTTTTTTGCATTTTTTTTGCATTTTTTTTAGCATTTTTTTTGCATTTTTTTTGCATTTTTTTGTGGATTTTTTTGCATTTTTTTTGCATTTTTTTGTGGATTTTTTTGCATTTTTTTGTGGATTTTTTTGCATTTTTTTTGCATTTTTTTTAGCATTTTTTTTGCATTTTTTTGTGGATTTTTCTGCATTTTTTTTTTGCATTTTTTGTGATTTTTTTTGCATTTTTTTTTGCATTTTTTTTGCAATTTTTTGCATTTTTTTTGCATTTTTTTGTGGATTTTTCTGCATTTTTTTGCATTTTTTTGTGGATTTTTCTGCATTTTTTTTGCATTTTTTTTAGCATTTTTTTTGCATTTTTTTGTGGATTTTTCTGCATTTTTTTTTTGCATTTTTTGTGATTTTTTTTGCATTTTTTTTAGCATTTTTTTTGCAATTTTTTGCATTTTTTTTGCATTTTTTTGTGGATTTTTCTGCATTTTTTTTTGCATTTTTTGTGGTTTTTTCTGCATTTTTTTTTTGCATTTTTTTGCATTTTTTTTGCATTTTTTTGTGGATTTTTTTGCATTTTTTTTGCATTTTTTTGTGGATTTTTTTGCATTTTTTTTTGCATTTTTTTGTGGATTTTTCTGCATTTTTTTTGCATTTTTTTGTGGATTTTTTTGCATTTTTTTTGCATTTTTTTGTGGATTTTTTTGCATTTTTTTTTGCATTTTTTTGTGGATTTTTCTGCATTTTTTTTTGCATTTTTTTTGCATTTTTTTTTGCATTTTTTTGTGGATTTTTTTGCATTTTTTTTGCATTTTTTTGTGGATTTTTTTGCATTTTTTTTTGCATTTTTTTGTGGATTTTTCTGCATTTTTTTTTGCATTTTTTTTGCATTTTTTTTAGCATTTTTTTTGCATTTTTTTTGCATTTTTTTGTGGATTTTTTTGCATTTTTTTTGCATTTTTTTGTGGATTTTATTGCATTTTTTTTGCATTTTTTTGTGGATTTTTTTGCATTTTTTTTTGCATTTTTTTGTGGATTTTTCTGCATTTTTTTTTGCATTTTTTTTGCATTTTTTTTAGCATTTTTTTTGCATTTTTTTGCATTTTTTTGTGGATTTTTTTGCATTTTTTTTGCATTTTTTTGTGGATTTTTTTGCATTTTTTTTAGCATTTTTTTGTGGATTTTTTTGCATTTTTTTTGCATTTTTTTGTGGATTTTTTTGCATTTTTTTTGCATTTTTTTGTGGATTTTTCTGCATTTTTTTTTGCATTTTTTTGCATTTTTTTTGCATTTTTTTGTGGATTTTTTTGCATTTTTTTTGCATTTTTTTTTGCATTTTTTTTTGCATTTTTTTTGTGGATTTTTCTGCATTTTTTTGCATTTTTTTTGCATTTTTTTTAGCATTTTTTTTGCATTTTTTTTTGCATTTTTTTTGCATTTTTTTGCATTTTTTTTGCATTTTTTTTTGCATTTTTTTGTGGATTTTCCTGCATTTTTTTTGCATTTTTTTGTGGATTTTTTTGCATTTTTTTTTGCATTTTTTTGTGGATTTTTCTGCATTTTTTTGTGGATTTTTTTGCATTTTTTTTTGCATTTTTTTGCGGATTTTTCTGCATTTTTTTTTGCATTTTTTGTGGTTTTTTCTGCATTTTTTTTTTGCATTTTTTTGCATTTTTTTTGCATTTTTTTTTGCATTTTTTTTTGCATTTTTTTGCATTTTTTTTGCATTTTTTTTAGCATTTTTTTGTGGATTTTTTTGCATTTTTTTTGCATTTTTTTTGCATTTTTTTGCATTTTTTTTTGCATTTTTTTTGTGGATTTTTCTGCATTTTTTTTGCATTTTTTTTGCATTTTTTTTAGCATTTTTTTTGCATTTTTTTTGCATTTTTTTGTGGATTTTTTTGCATTTTTTTTGCATTTTTTTGTGGATTTTTTTGCATTTTTTTTGCATTTTTTTGTGGATTTTTCTGCATTTTTTTTTGCATTTTTTGTGGTTTTTTCTGCATTTTTTTTTTGCATTTTTTTGCATTTTTTTTGCATTTTTTTTTGCATTTTTTTTTGCATTTTTTTGCATTTTTTTTGCATTTTTTTTAGCATTTTTTTGTGGATTTTTTTGCATTTTTTTTGCATTTTTTTGTGGATTTTTTTGCATTTTTTTTGCATTTTTTTGTGGATTTTTTTGCATTTTTTTTTGCATTTTTTTGTGGATTTTCCTGCATTTTTTTTGCATTTTTTTTGCATTTTTTTTAGCATTTTTTTTGCATTTTTTTTGCATTTTTTTGTGGATTTTTTTGCATTTTTTTTGCATTTTTTTGTGGATTTTTTTGCATTTTTTTGTGGATTTTTTTGCATTTTTTTTGCATTTTTTTTAGCATTTTTTTTGCATTTTTTTGTGGATTTTTCTGCATTTTTTTTTTGCATTTTTTGTGATTTTTTTTGCATTTTTTTTAGCATTTTTTTTTGCAATTTTTTGCATTTTTTTTGCATTTTTTTTGTGGATTTTTCTGCATTTTTTTTTGCATTTTTTGTGGTTTTTTTTGCATTTTTTTTAGCATTTTTTTTGCAATTTTTTGCATTTTTTTTGCATTTTTTTTGTGGATTTTTTTGCATTTTTTTTGCATTTTTTTTTGCATTTTTTTTTGCATTTTTTTTGTGGATTTTTCTGCATTTTTTTTGCATTTTTTTTGCATTTTTTTTAGCATTTTTTTTGCATTTTTTTTGCATTTTTTTTGCATTTTTTTGCATTTTTTTTGCATTTTTTTTTGCATTTTTTTGTGGATTTTCCTGCATTTTTTTTGCATTTTTTTGTGGATTTTTTTGCATTTTTTTTTGCATTTTTTTGTGGATTTTTCTGCATTTTTTTGTGGATTTTTTTGCATTTTTTTTTGCATTTTTTTGCGGATTTTTCTGCATTTTTTTTTGCATTTTTTGTGGTTTTTTCTGCATTTTTTTTTTGCATTTTTTTGCATTTTTTTTGCATTTTTTTTTGCATTTTTTTTTGCATTTTTTTGCATTTTTTTTGCATTTTTTTTAGCATTTTTTTGTGGATTTTTTTTGCATTTTTTTTGCATTTTTTTTGCATTTTTTTGCATTTTTTTTTGCATTTTTTTTGTGGATTTTTCTGCATTTTTTTTGCATTTTTTTTGCATTTTTTTTAGCATTTTTTTTGCATTTTTTTTGCATTTTTTTGTGGATTTTTTTGCATTTTTTTTGCATTTTTTTGTGGATTTTTTTGCATTTTTTTTTGCATTTTTTTGTGGATTTTTCTGCATTTTTTTTTGCATTTTTTGTGGTTTTTTCTGCATTTTTTTTTGCATTTTTTTGCATTTTTTTTGCATTTTTTTTTGCATTTTTTTTTGCATTTTTTTGCATTTTTTTTGCATTTTTTTTAGCATTTTTTTGTGGATTTTTTTGCATTTTTTTTGCATTTTTTTGTGGATTTTTTTGCATTTTTTTTGCATTTTTTTGTGGATTTTTTTGCATTTTTTTTTGCATTTTTTTGTGGATTTTCCTGCATTTTTTTTGCATTTTTTTTGCATTTTTTTGTGGATTTTTTTTGCATTTTTTTTGCATTTTTTTGTGGATTTTTTTGCATTTTTTTTGCATTTTTTTGTGGATTTTTTTGCATTTTTTTGTGGATTTTTTTGCATTTTTTTTGCATTTTTTTTAGCATTTTTTTTGCATTTTTTTGTGGATTTTTCTGCATTTTTTTTTTGCATTTTTTGTGATTTTTTTTGCATTTTTTTTAGCATTTTTTTTGCAATTTTTTGCATTTTTTTTGCATTTTTTTTGTGGATTTTTCTGCATTTTTTTTTGCATTTTTTGTGGTTTTTTCTGCATTTTTTTTTTGCATTTTTTTGCATTTTTTTTGCATTTTTTTGTGGATTTTTTTGCATTTTTTTTGCATTTTTTTGTGGATTTTTTTGCATTTTTTTGTGGATTTTTTTGCATTTTTTTTGCATTTTTTTTAGCATTTTTTTTGCATTTTTTTGTGGATTTTTCTGCATTTTTTTTTTGCATTTTTTGTGATTTTTTTTGCATTTTTTTTAGCATTTTTTTTGCAATTTTTTGCATTTTTTTTGCATTTTTTTGTGGATTTTTCTGCATTTTTTTTTGCATTTTTTTTGCATTTTTTTTAGCATTTTTTTTGCATTTTTTTTGCATTTTTTTGTGGATTTTTTTGCATTTTTTTTGCATTTTTTTGTGGATTTTTTTGCATTTTTTTTTGCATTTTTTTGTGGATTTTTCTGCATTTTTTTTTGCATTTTTTGTGGTTTTTTCTGCATTTTTTTTTTGCATTTTTTTGCATTTTTTTTGCATTTTTTTTTGCATTTTTTTTTGCATTTTTTTGCATTTTTTTTGCATTTTTTTTAGCATTTTTTTGTGGATTTTTTTGCATTTTTTTTGCATTTTTTTGTGGATTTTTTTGCATTTTTTTTGCATTTTTTTGTGGATTTTTTTGCATTTTTTTTTGCATTTTTTTGTGGATTTTCCTGCATTTTTTTTGCATTTTTTTTGCATTTTTTTTAGCATTTTTTTTGCATTTTTTTTGCATTTTTTTGTGGATTTTTTTGCATTTTTTTTGCATTTTTTTGTGGATTTTTTTGCATTTTTTTGTGGATTTTTTTGCATTTTTTTTGCATTTTTTTTAGCATTTTTTTTGCATTTTTTTGTGGATTTTTCTGCATTTTTTTTTTGCATTTTTTGTGATTTTTTTTGCATTTTTTTTAGCATTTTTTTTGCAATTTTTTGCATTTTTTTTGCATTTTTTTTGTGGATTTTTCTGCATTTTTTTTTGCATTTTTTGTGGTTTTTTCTGCATTTTTTTTTTGCATTTTTTTGCATTTTTTTTTGCATTTTTTTGTGGATTTTTCTGCATTTTTTTTGCATTTTTTTGTGGATTTTTTTGCATTTTTTTTGCATTTTTTTGTGGATTTTTTTGCATTTTTTTTTGCATTTTTTTGTGGATTTTTCTGCATTTTTTTTTGCATTTTTTTTGCATTTTTTTTGCATTTTTTTGTGGATTTTTTTGCATTTTTTTTGCATTTTTTTGTGGATTTTTTTGCATTTTTTTTTGCATTTTTTTGTGGATTTTTCTGCATTTTTTTTTGCATTTTTTTTGCATTTTTTTTAGCATTTTTATTGCATTTTTTTTGCATTTTTTTGTGGATTTTTTTGCATTTTTTTGCATTTTTTTGTGGATTTTTTTGCATTTTTTTTGCATTTTTTTGTGGATTTTTTTGCATTTTTTTTTGCATTTTTTTGTGGATTTTTCTGCATTTTTTTTTGCATTTTTTTTGCATTTTTTTTAGCATTTTTTTTGCATTTTTTTTGCATTTTTTTGTGGATTTTTTTGCATTTTTTTTGCATTTTTTTGTGGATTTTTTTGCATTTTTTTTAGCATTTTTTTGTGGATTTTTTTGCATTTTTTTTGCATTTTTTTGTGGATTTTTTTGCATTTTTTTTGCATTTTTTTGTGGATTTTTCTGCATTTTTTTGCATTTTTTTTGCATTTTTTTGTGGATTTTTTTGCATTTTTTTTGCATTTTTTTTTGCATTTTTTTTTGCATTTTTTTTGTGGATTTTTCTGCATTTTTTTTGCATTTTTTTTGCATTTTTTTTAGCATTTTTTTTGCATTTTTTTTGCATTTTTTTTGCATTTTTTTGCATTTTTTTTGCATTTTTTTTTGCATTTTTTTGTGGATTTTCCTGCATTTTTTTTGCATTTTTTTGTGGATTTTTTTGCATTTTTTTTTGCATTTTTTTGTGGATTTTTCTGCATTTTTTTGTGGATTTTTTTGCATTTTTTTTTGCATTTTTTTGTGGATTTTTCTGCATTTTTTTTTGCATTTTTTGTGGTTTTTTCTGCATTTTTTTTTTGCATTTTTTTGCATTTTTTTTGCATTTTTTTTTGCATTTTTTTTTGCATTTTTTTGCATTTTTTTTGCATTTTTTTTAGCATTTTTTTGTGGATTTTTTTGCATTTTTTTTGCATTTTTTTTGCATTTTTTTGCATTTTTTTTGCATTTTTTTTGTGGATTTTTCTGCATTTTTTTTGCATTTTTTTTGCATTTTTTTTAGCATTTTTTTTGCATTTTTTTTGCATTTTTTTGTGGATTTTTTTGCATTTTTTTTGCATTTTTTTGTGGATTTTTTTGCATTTTTTTTTGCATTTTTTTGTGGATTTTTCTGCATTTTTTTTTGCATTTTTTGTGGTTTTTTCTGCATTTTTTTTTTGCATTTTTTTGCATTTTTTTTGCATTTTTTTTTGCATTTTTTTTTGCATTTTTTTGCATTTTTTTTGCATTTTTTTTAGCATTTTTTTGTGGATTTTTTTGCATTTTTTTTGCATTTTTTTGTGGATTTTTTTGCATTTTTTTTGCATTTTTTTGTGGATTTTTTTGCATTTTTTTTTGCATTTTTTTGTGGATTTTCCTGCATTTTTTTTGCATTTTTTTTGCATTTTTTTTAGCATTTTTTTTGCATTTTTTTTGCATTTTTTTGTGGATTTTTTAGCATTTTTTTTGCATTTTTTTGTGGATTTTTTTGCATTTTTTTGTGGATTTTTTTGCATTTTTTTTGCATTTTTTTTAGCATTTTTTTTGCATTTTTTTGTGGATTTTTCTGCATTTTTTTTTTGCATTTTTTGTGATTTTTTTTGCATTTTTTTTAGCATTTTTTTTGCAATTTTTTGCATTTTTTTTGCATTTTTTTTGTGGATTTTTCTGCATTTTTTTTTGCATTTTTTGTGGTTTTTTCTGCATTTTTTTTTTGCATTTTTTTGCATTTTTTTTGCATTTTTTTGTGGATTTTTTTGCATTTTTTTTGCATTTTTTTGTGGATTTTTTTGCATTTTTTTGTGGATTTTTTTGCATTTTTTTTGCATTTTTTTTAGCATTTTTTTTGCATTTTTTTGTGGATTTTTCTGCATTTTTTTTTTGCATTTTTTGTGATTTTTTTTGCATTTTTTTTAGCATTTTTTTTGCAATTTTTTGCATTTTTTTTGCATTTTTTTGTGGATTTTTTTGCATTTTTTTTTGCATTTTTTTGTGGATTTTTCTGCATTTTTTTTTGCATTTTTTTTGCATTTTTTTTAGCATTTTTTTTGCATTTTTTTTGCATTTTTTTGTGGATTTTTTTGCATTTTTTTTGCATTTTTTTGTGGATTTTTTTGCATTTTTTTTGCATTTTTTTGTGGATTTTTTTGCATTTTTTTTTGCATTTTTTTGTGGATTTTTCTGCATTTTTTTTTGCATTTTTTTGCATTTTTTTTAGCATTTTTTTTGCATTTTTTTTGCATTTTTTTGTGGATTTTTTTGCATTTTTTTTAGCATTTTTTTGTGGATTTTTTTGCATTTTTTTTGCATTTTTTTGTGGATTTTTTTGCATTTTTTTGCATTTTTTTGTGAATTTTTCTGCATTTTTTTTTGCATTTTTTTGCATTTTTTTTGCATTTTTTTGTGGATTTTCCTGCATTTTTTTTGCATTTTTTTTTGCATTTTTTTTTGCATTTTTTTTTGCATTTTTTTGTGGATTTTTCTGCATTTTTTTGTGGATTTTTTTGCATTTTTTTTGCATTTTTTTGTGGATTTTTTTGCATTTTTTTTTGCATTTTTTTGTGGATTTTCCTGCATTTTTTTTGCATTTTTTTTGCATTTTTTTTTAGCATTTTTTTTGCATTTTTTTTGCATTTTTTTGTGGATTTTTTTGCATTTTTTTGCATTTTTTTGTGGATTTTTTTGCATTTTTTTGTGGATTTTTTTGCATTTTTTTTGCATTTTTTTTAGCATTTTTTTTGCATTTTTTTGTGGATTTTTCTGCATTTTTTTTTTGCATTTTTTGTGATTTTTTTTGCATTTTTTTTTGCATTTTTTTTGCAATTTTTTGCATTTTTTTTGCATTTTTTTGTGGATTTTTCTGCATTTTTTTGCATTTTTTTGTGGATTTTTCTGCATTTTTTTTGCATTTTTTTTAGCATTTTTTTTGCATTTTTTTGTGGATTTTTCTGCATTTTTTTTTTGCATTTTTTGTGATTTTTTTTGCATTTTTTTTAGCATTTTTTTTGCAATTTTTTGCATTTTTTTTGCATTTTTTTGTGGATTTTTCTGCATTTTTTTTTGCATTTTTTGTGGTTTTTTCTGCATTTTTTTTTTGCATTTTTTTGCATTTTTTTTGCATTTTTTTGTGGATTTTTTTGCATTTTTTTTGCATTTTTTTGTGGATTTTTTTGCATTTTTTTTTGCATTTTTTTGTGGATTTTTCTGCATTTTTTTTGCATTTTTTTGTGGATTTTTTTGCATTTTTTTTGCATTTTTTTGTGGATTTTTTTGCATTTTTTTTTGCATTTTTTTGTGGATTTTTCTGCATTTTTTTTGCATTTTTTTTGCATTTTTTTTTTGCATTTTTTTTGCATTTTTTTTGCATTTTTTTTAGCATTTTTTTTTGCATTTTTTTTGCATTTTTTTTTGCATTTTTTTGCATTTTTTTTGCATTTTTTTTTGCATTTTTTGTGGATTTTCCTGCATTTTTTTTGCATTTTTTTGTGGATTTTTTTGCATTTTTTTTTGCATTTTTTTGTGGATTTTTCTGCATTTTTTTGTGGATTTTTTTGCATTTTTTTTGCATTTTTTTGTGGATTTTTTTTGCATTTTTTTTGCATTTTTTTGTAGATTTTCCTGCATTTTTTTTGCATTTTTTTTGCATTTTTTTTTAGCATTTTTTTTGCATTTTTTTGCATTTTTTTGTGGATTTTTTTGCATTTTTTTTGCATTTTTTTGTGGATTTTCCTGCATTTTTTTTGCATTTTTTTTTGCATTTTTTTTTGCATTTTTTTTTGCATTTTTTTGTGGATTTTTCTGCATTTTTTTGTGGATTTTTTTGCATTTTTTTTGCATTTTTTTGTGGATTTTTTTGCATTTTTTTTTGCATTTTTTTGTGGATTTTCCTGCATTTTTTTTGCATTTTTTTTGCATTTTTTTTTAGCATTTTTTTTGCATTTTTTTTGCATTTTTTTGTGGATTTTTTTGCATTTTTTTTGCATTTTTTTGTGGATTTTTTTGCATTTTTTTTGCATTTTTTTGTGGATTTTTTTGCATTTTTTTTTGCATTTTTTTGTGGATTTTCCTGCATTTTTTTTGCATTTTTTTTGCATTTTTTTTTAGCATTTTTTTTGCATTTTTTTTGCATTTTTTTGTGGATTTTTTTGCATTTTTTTTGCATTTCTTTGTGGATTTTTTTGCATTTTTTTGTGGATTTTTTTGCATTTTTTTTGCATTTTTTTTAGCATTTTTTTTGCATTTTTTTGTGGATTTTTCTGCATTTTTTTTTTGCATTTTTTGTGATTTTTTTTGCATTTTTTTTTGCATTTTTTTTGCAATTTTTTGCATTTTTTTTGCATTTTTTTGTGGATTTTTCTGCATTTTTTTGCATTTTTTTGTGGATTTTTCTGCATTTTTTTTGCATTTTTTTTAGCATTTTTTTTGCATTTTTTTGTGGATTTTTCTGCATTTTTTTTTTGCATTTTTTGTGATTTTTTTTGCATTTTTTTTAGCATTTTTTTTGCAATTTTTTGCATTTTTTTTGCATTTTTTTGTGGATTTTTCTGCATTTTTTTTTGCATTTTTTGTGGTTTTTTCTGCATTTTTTTTTTTGCATTTTTTTGCATTTTTTTTGCATTTTTTTTGCATTTTTTTGTGGATTTTTTTGCATTTTTTTTGCATTTTTTTGTGGATTTTTTTGCATTTTTTTTGCATTTTTTTGTGGATTTTTTTGCATTTTTTTTTGCATTTTTTTGTGGATTTTCCTGCATTTTTTTTGCATTTTTTTGCATTTTTTTTTAGCATTTTTTTTGCATTTTTTTTGCATTTTTTTGTGGATTTTTTTGCATTTTTTTTGCATTTTTTTGTGGATTTTTTTGCATTTTTTTGTGGATTTTTTTGCATTTTTTTTGCATTTTTTTTAGCATTTTTTTTGCATTTTTTTGTGGATTTTTCTGCATTTTTTTTTTGCATTTTTTGTGATTTTTTTTGCATTTTTTTTTGCATTTTTTTTGCAATTTTTTGCATTTTTTTTGCATTTTTTTGTGGATTTTTCTGCATTTTTTTGCATTTTTTTGTGGATTTTTCTGCATTTTTTTTTCATTTTTTTTAGCATTTTTTTTGCATTTTTTTGTGGATTTTTCTGCATTTTTTTTTTGCATTTTTTGTGATTTTTTTTGCATTTTTTTTAGCATTTTTTTTGCAATTTTTTGCATTTTTTTTGCATTTTTTTGTGGATTTTTCTGCATTTTTTTTTGCATTTTTTGTGGTTTTTTCTGCATTTTTTTTTTGCATTTTTTTGCATTTTTTTTGCATTTTTTTGTGGATTTTTTTGCATTTTTTTTGCATTTTTTTGTGGATTTTTTTGCATTTTTTTTTGCATTTTTTTGTGGATTTTTCTGCATTTTTTTTGCATTTTTTTGTGGATTTTTTTGCATTTTTTTTGCATTTTTTTGTGGATTTTTTTGCATTTTTTTTTGCATTTTTTTGTGGATTTTTCTGCATTTTTTTTGCATTTTTTTTGCATTTTTTTTTTGCATTTTTTTTGCATTTTTTTTGCATTTTTTTTAGCATTTTTTTTGCATTTTTTTTGCATTTTTTTTTGCATTTTTTTGCATTTTTTTTGCATTTTTTTTTGCATTTTTTTGTGGATTTTCCTGCATTTTTTTTGCATTTTTTTGTGGATTTTTTTGCATTTTTTTTTGCATTTTTTTGTGGATTTTTCTGCATTTTTTTGTGGATTTTTTTGCATTTTTTTTGCATTTTTTTGTGGATTTTTTTGCATTTTTTTTAGCATTTTTTTTGCAATTTTTTGCATTTTTTTTGCATTTTTTTGTGGATTTTTCTGCATTTTTTTTTGCATTTTTTGTGGTTTTTTCTGCATTTTTTTTTTTGCATTTTTTTGCATTTTTTTTGCATTTTTTTGTGGATTTTTTTGCATTTTTTTTGCATTTTTTTGTGGATTTTTTTGCATTTTTTTTTGCATTTTTTTGTGGATTTTTCTGCATTTTTTTTGCATTTTTTTGTGGATTTTTTTGCATTTTTTTTGCATTTTTTTTGCATTTTTTTGTGGATTTTCCTGCATTTTTTTTGCATTTTTTTTGCATTTTTTTTAGCATTTTTTTTGCATTTTTTTTGCATTTTTTTGTGGATTTTTTTGCATTTTTTTTGCATTTTTTTGTGGATTTTTTTGCATTTTTTTGTGGATTTTTTTGCATTTTTTTTGCATTTTTTTTAGCATTTTTTTTGCATTTTTTTGTGGATTTTTCTGCATTTTTTTTTTGCATTTTTTGTGATTTTTTTTGCATTTTTTTTAGCATTTTTTTTGCAATTTTTTGCATTTTTTTTGCATTTTTTTTGTGGATTTTTCTGCATTTTTTTTTGCATTTTTTGTGGTTTTTCTGCATTTTTTTTTTGCATTTTTTTGCATTTTTTTTGCATTTTTTTGTGGATTTTTTTGCATTTTTTTTGCATTTTTTTGTGGATTTTTTTGCATTTTTTTGTGGATTTTTTTGCATTTTTTTTGCATTTTTTTTAGCATTTTTTTTGCATTTTTTTGTGGATTTTTCTGCATTTTTTTTTTGCATTTTTTGTGATTTTTTTGCATTTTTTTTAGCATTTTTTTTGCAATTTTTTGCATTTTTTTTGCATTTTTTTGTGGATTTTTTTGCATTTTTTTTTGCATTTTTTTGTGGATTTTTCTGCATTTTTTTTTGCATTTTTTTGCATTTTTTTTAGCATTTTTTTTGCATTTTTTTTGCATTTTTTTGTGGATTTTTTTGCATTTTTTTTTGCATTTTTTTGTGGATTTTTTTGCATTTTTTTTGCATTTTTTTGTGGATTTTTTTGCATTTTTTTTTGCATTTTTTTGTGGATTTTTCTGCATTTTTTTTTGCATTTTTTTTGCATTTTTTTTAGCATTTTTTTTGCATTTTTTTTGCATTTTTTTGTGGATTTTTTTGCATTTTTTTTAGCATTTTTTTGTGGATTTTTTTGCATTTTTTTTGCATTTTTTTGTGGATTTTTTTGCATTTTTTTTGCATTTTTTTGTGAATTTTTCTGCATTTTTTTTTGCATTTTTTTGCATTTTTTTTGCATTTTTTTGTGGATTTTCCTGCATTTTTTTTGCATTTTTTTTTGCATTTTTTTTTGCATTTTTTTTTGCATTTTTTTGTGGATTTTTCTGCATTTTTTTGTGGATTTTTTTGCATTTTTTTTTGCATTTTTTTGTGGATTTTTTTGCATTTTTTTTTGCATTTTTTTGTGGATTTTCCTGCATTTTTTTTGCATTTTTTTTGCATTTTTTTTTAGCATTTTTTTTGCATTTTTTTTGCATTTTTTTGTGGATTTTTTTGCATTTTTTTTGCATTTTTTTGTGGATTTTTTTGCATTTTTTTGTGGATTTTTTTGCATTTTTTTTGCATTTTTTTTAGCATTTTTTTTGCATTTTTTTGTGGATTTTTCTGCATTTTTTTTTTGCATTTTTTGTGATTTTTTTTGCATTTTTTTTTGCATTTTTTTTGCAATTTTTTGCATTTTTTTTGCATTTTTTTGTGGATTTTTCTGCATTTTTTTGCATTTTTTTGTGGATTTTTCTGCATTTTTTTTGCATTTTTTTTAGCATTTTTTTTGCATTTTTTTGTGGATTTTTCTGCATTTTTTTTTTGCATTTTTTGTGATTTTTTTTGCATTTTTTTTAGCATTTTTTTTGCAATTTTTTGCATTTTTTTTGCATTTTTTTGTGGATTTTTCTGCATTTTTTTTTGCATTTTTTGTGGTTTTTTCTGCATTTTTTTTTTGCATTTTTTTGCATTTTTTTTGCATTTTTTTGTGGATTTTTTTGCATTTTTTTTGCATTTTTTTGTGGATTTTTTTGCATTTTTTTTTGCATTTTTTTGTGGATTTTTCTGCATTTTTTTTGCATTTTTTTGTGGATTTTTTTGCATTTTTTTTGCATTTTTTTGTGGATTTTTTTGCATTTTTTTTTGCATTTTTTTGTGGATTTTTCTGCATTTTTTTTTGCATTTTTTTTGCATTTTTTTTTGCATTTTTTTGTGGATTTTTTTGCATTTTTTTTGCATTTTTTTGTGGATTTTTTTGCATTTTTTTTTGCATTTTTTTGTGGATTTTTCTGCATTTTTTTTTGCATTTTTTTTGCATTTTTTTTAGCATTTTTTTTGCATTTTTTTTGCATTTTTTTGTGGATTTTTTTGCATTTTTTTTGCATTTTTTTGTGGATTTTTTTGCATTTTTTTTGCATTTTTTTGTGGATTTTTTTGCATTTTTTTTTGCATTTTTTTGTGGATTTTTCTGCATTTTTTTTTGCATTTTTTTTGCATTTTTTTTAGCATTTTTTTTGCATTTTTTTTGCATTTTTTTGTGGATTTTTTTGCATTTTTTTTGCATTTTTTTGTGGATTTTTTTGCATTTTTTTTAGCATTTTTTTGTGGATTTTTTTGCATTTTTTTGCATTTTTTTGTGGATTTTTTTGCATTTTTTTTGCATTTTTTTGTGGATTTTTCTGCATTTTTTTTTGCATTTTTTTGCATTTTTTTTGCATTTTTTTGTGGATTTTTTTGCATTTTTTTTGCATTTTTTTTTGCATTTTTTTTTGCATTTTTTTTGTGGATTTTTCTGCATTTTTTTTGCATTTTTTTTGCATTTTTTTTAGCATTTTTTTTGCATTTTTTTTGCATTTTTTTTGCATTTTTTTGCATTTTTTTTGCATTTTTTTTTGCATTTTTTTGTGGATTTTCCTGCATTTTTTTTGCATTTTTTTGTGGATTTTTTTGCATTTTTTTTTGCATTTTTTTGTGGATTTTTCTGCATTTTTTTGTGGATTTTTTTGCATTTTTTTTGCATTTTTTTGTGGATTTTTCTGCATTTTTTTTTGCATTTTTTGTGGTTTTTTCTGCATTTTTTTTTTGCATTTTTTTGCATTTTTTTTGCATTTTTTTTTGCATTTTTTTTTGCATTTTTTTTGTGGATTTTTCTGCATTTTTTTTGCATTTTTTTGCATTTTTTTTAGCATTTTTTTTTGCATTTTTTTTGCATTTTTTTGTGGATTTTTTTGCATTTTTTTTGCATTTTTTTGTGGATTTTTTTGCATTTTTTTTTGCATTTTTTTGTGGATTTTTCTGCATTTTTTTTTGCATTTTTTGTGGTTTTTTCTGCATTTTTTTTTTGCATTTTTTTGCATTTTTTTTGCATTTTTTTTTGCATTTTTTTTTGCATTTTTTTGCATTTTTTTTGCATTTTTTTTAGCATTTTTTTGTGGATTTTTTTGCATTTTTTTTGCATTTTTTTGTGGATTTTTTTGCATTTTTTTTGCATTTTTTTGTGGATTTTTTTGCATTTTTTTTTGCATTTTTTTGTGGATTTTCCTGCATTTTTTTTGCATTTTTTTTGCATTTTTTTTAGCATTTTTTTGCATTTTTTTTGCATTTTTTTGTGGATTTTTTTGCATTTTTTTTGCATTTTTTTGTGGATTTTTTTGCATTTTTTTGTGGATTTTTCTGCATTTTTTTTGCATTTTTTTTAGCATTTTTTTTGCATTTTTTTGTGGATTTTTCTGCATTTTTTTTTTGCATTTTTTGTGATTTTTTTTGCATTTTTTTTAGCATTTTTTTTGCAATTTTTTGCATTTTTTTTGCATTTTTTTGTGGATTTTTCTGCATTTTTTTTTGCATTTTTTGTGGTTTTTTCTGCATTTTTTTTTTGCATTTTTTTGCATTTTTTTTGCATTTTTTTGTGGATTTTTTTGCATTTTTTTTGCATTTTTTTGTGGATTTTTTTGCATTTTTTTTTGCATTTTTTTGTGGATTTTTCTGCATTTTTTTGCATTTTTTTGTGGATTTTTTTGCATTTTTTTGCATTTTTTTGTGGATTTTTTTGCATTTTTTTTTGCATTTTTTTGTGGATTTTTCTGCATTTTTTTTTGCATTTTTTTTGCATTTTTTTTTGCATTTTTTTGTGGATTTTTTTGCATTTTTTTTGCATTTTTTGTGGATTTTTTTGCATTTTTTTTTGCATTTTTTTGTGGATTTTTCTGCATTTTTTTTTGCATTTTTTTTGCATTTTTTTTAGCATTTTTTTTGCATTTTTTTTGCATTTTTTTGTGGATTTTTTTGCATTTTTTTTGCATTTTTTTGTGGATTTTTTTGCATTTTTTTTGCATTTTTTTGTGGATTTTTTTGCATTTTTTTTTGCATTTTTTTGTGGATTTTTCTGCATTTTTTTTTGCATTTTTTTTGCATTTTTTTTAGCATTTTTTTTGCATTTTTTTTGCATTTTTTTGTGGATTTTTTTGCATTTTTTTTGCATTTTTTTGTGGATTTTTTTGCATTTTTTTTAGCATTTTTTTGTGGATTTTTTTGCATTTTTTTTGCATTTTTTTGTGGATTTTTTTGCATTTTTTTTGCATTTTTTTGTGGATTTTTCTGCATTTTTTTTTTGCATTTTTTTGCATTTTTTTTGCATTTTTTTGTGGATTTTTTTGCATTTTTTTTGCATTTTTTTTAGCATTTTTTTTGTGGATTTTTCTGCATTTTTTTTGCATTTTTTTTGCATTTTTTTTAGCATTTTTTTTGCATTTTTTTTGCATTTTTTTTGCATTTTTTTGCATTTTTTTTGCATTTTTTTTTGCATTTTTTTGTGGATTTTCCTGCATTTTTTTTGCATTTTTTTGTGGATTTTTTTGCATTTTTTCTTGCATTTTTTTGTGGATTTTTCTGCATTTTTTTGTGGATTTTTTTGCATTTTTTTTTGCATTTTTTTGTGGATTTTTCTGCATTTTTTTTTGCATTTTTTGTGGTTTTTTCTGCATTTTTTTTTTGCATTTTTTTGCATTTTTTTTGCATTTTTTTTTGCATTTTTTTTTGCATTTTTTTGCATTTTTTTTGCATTTTTTTTAGCATTTTTTTGTGGATTTTTTTGCATTTTTTTTGCATTTTTTTGTGGATTTTTTTGCATTTTTTTTGCATTTTTTTGTGGATTTTTTTGCATTTTTTTTTGCATTTTTTTGTGGATTTTCCTGCATTTTTTTTGCATTTTTTTTGCATTTTTTTTAGCATTTTTTTTGCATTTTTTTTGCATTTTTTTGTGGATTTTTTTTGCATTTTTTTTGCATTTTTTTGTGGATTTTTTTGCATTTTTTTGTGGATTTTTTTGCATTTTTTTTGCATTTTTTTTAGCATTTTTTTTGCATTTTTTTGTGGATTTTTCTGCATTTTTTTTTTGCATTTTTTGTGATTTTTTTTGCATTTTTTTTAGCATTTTTTTTGCAATTTTTTGCATTTTTTTTGCATTTTTTTTGTGGATTTTTCTGCATTTTTTTTTGCATTTTTTGTGGTTTTTTCTGCATTTTTTTTTTGCATTTTTTTGCATTTTTTTTGCATTTTTTTGTGGATTTTTTTGCATTTTTTTTGCATTTTTTTGTGGATTTTTTTGCATTTTTTTGTGGATTTTTTTGCATTTTTTTTGCATTTTTTTTAGCATTTTTTTTGCATTTTTTTGTGGATTTTTCTGCATTTTTTTTTTGCATTTTTTGTGATTTTTTTTGCATTTTTTTTAGCATTTTTTTTGCAATTTTTTGCATTTTTTTTGCATTTTTTTGTGGATTTTTTTGCATTTTTTTTTGCATTTTTTTGTGGATTTTTCTGCATTTTTTTTTGCATTTTTTTTGCATTTTTTTTAGCATTTTTTTTGCATTTTTTTTGCATTTTTTTGTGGATTTTTTTGCATTTTTTTTGCATTTTTTTGTGGATTTTTTTGCATTTTTTTTGCATTTTTTTGTGGATTTTTTTGCATTTTTTTTTGCATTTTTTTGTGGATTTTTCTGCATTTTTTTTTGCATTTTTTTTGCATTTTTTTTAGCATTTTTTTTGCATTTTTTTGCATTTTTTTGTGGATTTTTTTGCATTTTTTTTAGCATTTTTTTGTGGATTTTTTTGCATTTTTTTTGCATTTTTTTGTGGATTTTTTGCATTTTTTTTGCATTTTTTTGTGAATTTTTCTGCATTTTTTTTTGCATTTTTTTGCATTTTTTTTGCATTTTTTTGTGGATTTTCCTGCATTTTTTTTGCATTTTTTTTTGCATTTTTTTTTGCATTTTTTTTTGCATTTTTTTGTGGATTTTTCTGCATTTTTTTGTGGATTTTTTTGCATTTTTTTTGCATTTTTTTGTGGATTTTTTTGCATTTTTTTTTGCATTTTTTTGTGGATTTTCCTGCATTTTTTTTGCATTTTTTTTGCATTTTTTTTTAGCATTTTTTTTGCATTTTTTTTGCATTTTTTTGTGGATTTTTTTGCATTTTTTTTGCATTTTTTTGTGGATTTTTTTGCATTTTTTTTGCATTTTTTTGTGAATTTTTCTGCATTTTTTTTTGCATTTTTTTGCATTTTTTTTTGCATTTTTTTGTGGATTTTCCTGCATTTTTTTTGCATTTTTTTTTGCATTTTTTTTTCATTTTTTTTTGCATTTTTTTGTGGATTTTTCTGCATTTTTTTGTGGATTTTTTTGCATTTTTTTTTGCATTTTTTTGTGGATTTTCCTGCATTTTTTTTGCATTTTTTTTGCATTTTTTTTTAGCATTTTTTTTGCATTTTTTTTGCATTTTTTTGTGGATTTTTTTGCATTTTTTTTGCATTTTTTTGCATTTTTTTTGCATTTTTTTGTGGATTTTTTTGCATTTTTTTTGCATTTTTTTGTGGATTTTTTTGCATTTTTTTTTGCATTTTTTTGTGGATTTTTCTGCATTTTTTTTGCATTTTTTTTGCATTTTTTTTAGCATTTTTTTTGCATTTTTTTTGCATTTTTTTGTGGATTTTTTTGCATTTTTTTTGCATTTTTTTGTGGATTTTTTTGCATTTTTTTTTGCATTTTTTTGTGGATTTTTCTGCATTTTTTTTTGCATTTTTTGTGGTTTTTTCTGCATTTTTTTTTTGCATTTTTTTGCATTTTTTTTGCATTTTTTTTTGCATTTTTTTTTGCATTTTTTTGCATTTTTTTTGCATTTTTTTTAGCATTTTTTTGTGGATTTTTTTGCATTTTTTTTGCATTTTTTTGTGGATTTTTTTGCATTTTTTTTGCATTTTTTTGTGGATTTTTTTGCATTTTTTTTTGCATTTTTTTGTGGATTTTCCTGCATTTTTTTTTGCATTTTTTTTGCATTTTTTTTAGCATTTTTTTTTGCATTTTTTTTGCATTTTTTGTGGATTTTTTTGCATTTTTTTTGCATTTTTTTTGCATTTTTTTGTGGATTTTTTTGCATTTTTTTGTGGATTTTTTTGCATTTTTTTGCATTTTTTTTTAGCATTTTTTTTGCATTTTTTTGTGGATTTTTCTGCATTTTTTTTTTGCATTTTTTGTGATTTTTTTTGCATTTTTTTTAGCATTTTTTTTGCAATTTTTTGCATTTTTTTTGCATTTTTTTTGTGGATTTTTCTGCATTTTTTTTTGCATTTTTTGTGGTTTTTTCTGCATTTTATTTTTTGCATTTTTTTGCATTTTTTTTGCATTTTTTTGTGGATTTTTTTGCATTTTTTTTGCATTTTTTTGTGGATTTTTTTGCATTTTTTTGTGGATTTTTTTGCATTTTTTTTGCATTTTTTTTAGCATTTTTTTTGCATTTTTTTGTGGATTTTTCTGCATTTTTTTTTTGCATTTTTTGTGATTTTTTTTGCATTTTTTTTAGCATTTTTTTTGCAATTTTTTGCATTTTTTTTGCATTTTTTTGTGGATTTTTTTGCATTTTTTTTTGCATTTTTTTGTGGATTTTTCTGCATTTTTTTTGCATTTTTTTTGCATTTTTTTTAGCATTTTTTTTGCATTTTTTTTGCATTTTTTTGTGGATTTTTTTGCATTTTTTTTGCATTTTTTTGTGGATTTTTTTGCATTTTTTTTGCATTTTTTTGTGGATTTTTTTGCATTTTTTTTTGCATTTTTTTGTGGATTTTTCTGCATTTTTTTTTGCATTTTTTTTGCATTTTTTTTAGCATTTTTTTTGCATTTTTTTTGCATTTTTTTGTGGATTTTTTTGCATTTTTTTAGCATTTTTTTGTGGATTTTTTTGCATTTTTTTTGCATTTTTTTGTGGATTTTTTTGCATTTTTTTTGCATTTTTTTGTGAATTTTTCTGCATTTTTTTTTGCATTTTTTTGCATTTTTTTTGCATTTTTTTGTGGATTTTCCTGCATTTTTTTTGCATTTTTTTTTGCATTTTTTTTTGCATTTTTTTTTGCATTTTTTTGTGGATTTTTCTGCATTTTTTTGTGGATTTTTTTGCATTTTTTTTGCATTTTTTTGTGGATTTTTTTGCATTTTTTTTTGCATTTTTTTGTGGATTTTCCTGCATTTTTTTTGCATTTTTTTTGCATTTTTTTTAGCATTTTTTTTGCATTTTTTTTGCATTTTTTTGTGGATTTTTTTGCATTTTTTTTGCATTTTTTTGTGGATTTTTTTGCATTTTTTTGTGGATTTTTTTGCATTTTTTTTGCATTTTTTTTAGCATTTTTTTTGCATTTTTTTGTGGATTTTTCTGCATTTTTTTTTTTTTGCATTTTTTGTGATTTTTTTTGCATTTTTTTTAGCATTTTTTTTGCAATTTTTTGCATTTTTTTTGCATTTTTTTTGTGGATTTTTCTGCATTTTTTTTTGCATTTTTTGTGGTTTTTTCTGCATTTTTTTTTTGCATTTTTTTGCATTTTTTTTGCATTTTTTTGTGGATTTTTTTGCATTTTTTTTGCATTTTTTTTTGCATTTTTTTGCATTTTTTTTGCATTTTTTTGTGGATTTTCCTGCATTTTTTTTGCATTTTTTTTGCATTTTTTTTTGCATTTTTTTTTGCATTTTTTTGTGGATTTTCCTGCATTTTTTTTGCATTTTTTTTGCATTTTTTTTTAGCATTTTTTTTGCATTTTTTTTGCATTTTTTTGTGGATTTTTTTGCATTTTTTTTGCATTTTTTTGTGGATTTTTTTGCATTTTTTTGTGGATTTTTTTGCATTTTTTTTGCATTTTTTTTAGCATTTTTTTTGCATTTTTTTGTGGATTTTTCTGCATTTTTTTTTTGCATTTTTTTTGCATTTTTTTTTGCATTTTTTTGCATTTTTTTTGCATTTTTTTGTGGATTTTCCTGCATTTTTTTTGCATTTTTTTTGCATTTTTTTTTGCATTTTTTTTTGCATTTTTTTGTGGATTTTCCTGCATTTTTTTTGCATTTTTTTTGCATTTTTTTTTAGCATTTTTTTTGCATTTTTTTTGCATTTTTTTGTGGATTTTTTTGCATTTTTTTTGCATTTTTTTGTGGATTTTTTTGCATTTTTTTGTGGATTTTTTTGCATTTTTTTTGCATTTTTTTTAGCATTTTTTTTTGCATTTTTTTGTGGATTTTTCTGCATTTTTTTTTTGCATTTTTTGTGATTTTTTTTGCATTTTTTTTAGCATTTTTTTTGCATTTTTTTTAGCATTTTTTTTGCATTTTTTTGTGGATTTTTCTGCATTTTTTTTTTTTTGCATTTTTTGTGATTTTTTTTGCATTTTTTTTAGCATTTTTTTTGCAATTTTTTGCATTTTTTTTGCATTTTTTTTGTGGATTTTTCTGCATTTTTTTTTGCATTTTTTGTGGTTTTTTCTGCATTTTTTTTTTGCATTTTTTTGCATTTTTTTTGCATTTTTTTGTGGATTTTTTTGCATTTTTTTTGCATTTTTTTTTGCATTTTTTTGCATTTTTTTTGCATTTTTTTGTGGATTTTCCTGCATTTTTTTTGCATTTTTTTTGCATTTTTTTTTGCATTTTTTTTTGCATTTTTTTGTGGATTTTCCTGCATTTTTTTTGCATTTTTTTTGCATTTTTTTTTAGCATTTTTTTTGCATTTTTTTTGCATTTTTTTGTGGATTTTTTTGCATTTTTTTTGCATTTTTTTGTGGATTTTTTTGCATTTTTTTGTGGATTTTTTTGCATTTTTTTTGCATTTTTTTTAGCATTTTTTTTGCATTTTTTTGTGGATTTTTCTGCATTTTTTTTTTGCATTTTTTGTGATTTTTTTTGCATTTTTTTTAGCATTTTTTTTGCAATTTTTTGCATTTTTTTTGCATTTTTTTTGTGGATTTTTCTGCATTTTTTTTTGCATTTTTTGTGGTTTTTTCTGCATTTTTTTTTTGCATTTTTTTGCATTTTTTTTGCATTTTTTTGTGGATTTTTTTGCATTTTTTTTGCATTTTTTTGTGGATTTTTTTGCATTTTTTTGTGGATTTTTTTGCATTTTTTTTGCATTTTTTTTAGCATTTTTTTTGCATTTTTTTGTGGATTTTTCTGCATTTTTTTTTTGCATTTTTTGTGATTTTTTTTGCATTTTTTTTAGCATTTTTTTTGCATTTTTTTGCATTTTTTTTGCATTTTTTTGTGGATTTTTTTGCATTTTTTTTTGCATTTTTTTGTGGATTTTTCTGCATTTTTTTTTGCATTTTTTTTGCATTTTTTTTAGCATTTTTTTTGCATTTTTTTTGCATTTTTTTGTGGATTTTTTTGCATTTTTTTTGCATTTTTTTGTGGATTTTTTTGCATTTTTTTTGCATTTTTTTGTGGATTTTTTTGCATTTTTTTTTGCATTTTTTTGTGGATTTTTCTGCATTTTTTTTTGCATTTTTTTTGCATTTTTTTTAGCATTTTTTTTGCATTTTTTTTGCATTTTTTTGTGGATTTTTTTGCATTTTTTTTAGCATTTTTTTGTGGATTTTTTTGCATTTTTTTTGCATTTTTTTGTGGATTTTTTTGCATTTTTTTTGCATTTTTTTGTGAATTTTTCTGCATTTTTTTTTGCATTTTTTTGCATTTTTTTTGCATTTTTTTGTGGATTTTCCTGCATTTTTTTTGCATTTTTTTTTGCATTTTTTTTTGCATTTTTTTTTGCATTTTTTTGTGGATTTTTCTGCATTTTTTTGTGGATTTTTTTGCATTTTTTTTGCATTTTTTTGTGGATTTTTTTGCATTTTTTTTTGCATTTTTTTGTGGATTTTCCTGCATTTTTTTTGCATTTTTTTTGCATTTTTTTTTAGCATTTTTTTTGCATTTTTTTTGCATTTTTTTGTGGATTTTTTTTGCATTTTTTTAGCATTTTTTTGTGGATTTTTTTGCATTTTTTTGTGGATTTTTTTGCATTTTTTTGTGGATTTTTCTGCATTTTTTTTTTGCATTTTTTGTGATTTTTTTTGCATTTTTTTTTGCATTTTTTTTGCAATTTTTTGCATTTTTTTTGCATTTTTTTGTGGATTTTTCTGCATTTTTTTGCATTTTTTTGTGGATTTTTCTGCATTTTTTTTGCATTTTTTTTAGCATTTTTTTTGCATTTTTTTGTGGATTTTTCTGCATTTTTTTTTTGCATTTTTTGTGATTTTTTTTGCATTTTTTTTAGCATTTTTTTTGCAATTTTTTGCATTTTTTTTGCATTTTTTTGTGGATTTTTTTGCATTTTTTTTTGCATTTTTTTGTGGATTTTTCTGCATTTTTTTTTGCATTTTTTTTGCATTTTTTTTAGCATTTTTTTTGCATTTTTTTTGCATTTTTTTGTGGATTTTTTTGCATTTTTTTTGCATTTTTTTGTGGATTTTTTTGCATTTTTTTTGCATTTTTTTGTGGATTTTTTTGCATTTTTTTTTGCATTTTTTTGTGGATTTTTCTGCATTTTTTTTTGCATTTTTTTTGCATTTTTTTAGCATTTTTTTTGCATTTTTTTTGCATTTTTTTGTGGATTTTTTTGCATTTTTTTTTAGCATTTTTTTGTGGATTTTTTTGCATTTTTTTTGCATTTTTTTGTGGATTTTTTTGCATTTTTTTTGCATTTTTTTGTGAATTTTTCTGCATTTTTTTTTTGCATTTTTTTGCATTTTTTTTGCATTTTTTTGTGGATTTTCCTGCATTTTTTTTGCATTTTTTTTTGCATTTTTTTTTGCATTTTTTTTGCATTTTTTTGTGGATTTTTCTGCATTTTTTTGTGGATTTTTTTGCATTTTTTTTGCATTTTTTTGTGGATTTTTTTGCATTTTTTTTTGCATTTTTTTGTGGATTTTCCTGCATTTTTTTTGCATTTTTTTTGCATTTTTTTTTAGCATTTTTTTTGCATTTTTTTTGCATTTTTTTGTGGATTTTTTTGCATTTTTTTTGCATTTTTTTGTGGATTTTTTTGCATTTTTTTGTGGATTTTTTTGCATTTTTTTTGCATTTTTTTTAGCATTTTTTTTGCATTTTTTTGTGGATTTTTCTGCATTTTTTTTTTGCATTTTTTGTGATTTTTTTTGCATTTTTTTTTGCATTTTTTTTGCAATTTTTTGCATTTTTTTTGCATTTTTTTGTGGATTTTTCTGCATTTTTTTGCATTTTTTTGTGGATTTTTCTGCATTTTTTTTGCATTTTTTTTAGCATTTTTTTTGCATTTTTTTGTGGATTTTTCTGCATTTTTTTTTTGCATTTTTTGTGATTTTTTTTGCATTTTTTTTAGCATTTTTTTTGCAATTTTTTGCATTTTTTTTGCATTTTTTTGTGGATTTTTCTGCATTTTTTTTTGCATTTTTTGTGGTTTTTTCTGCATTTTTTTTTTGCATTTTTTTGCATTTTTTTTGCATTTTTTTGTGGATTTTTTTGCATTTTTTTTGCATTTTTTTGTGGATTTTTTTGCATTTTTTTTTGCATTTTTTTGTGGATTTTTCTGCATTTTTTTGCATTTTTTTGTGGATTTTTTTGCATTTTTTTTGCATTTTTTTGTGGATTTTTCTGCATTTTTTTTTTGCATTTTTTGTGATTTTTTTTGCATTTTTTTTTGCATTTTTTTTGCAATTTTTTGCATTTTTTTTGCATTTTTTTGTGGATTTTTCTGCATTTTTTTGCATTTTTTTGTGGATTTTTCTGCATTTTTTTTGCATTTTTTTTAGCATTTTTTTTGCATTTTTTTGTGGATTTTTCTGCATTTTTTTTTTGCATTTTTTGTGATTTTTTTTGCATTTTTTTTAGCATTTTTTTTGCAATTTTTTGCATTTTTTTTGCATTTTTTTGTGGATTTTTCTGCATTTTTTTTTGCATTTTTTGTGGTTTTTTCTGCATTTTTTTTTTGCATTTTTTTGCATTTTTTTTGCATTTTTTTGTGGATTTTTTTGCATTTTTTTTGCATTTTTTTGTGGATTTTTTTGCATTTTTTTTTGCATTTTTTTGTGGATTTTTTTGCATTTTTTTTTGCATTTTTTTGTGGATTTTCCTGCATTTTTTTTGCATTTTTTTTGCATTTTTTTTAGCATTTTTTTTGCATTTTTTTTGCATTTTTTTGTGGATTTTTTTGCATTTTTTTTGCATTTTTTTGTGGATTTTTTTGCATTTTTTTGTGGATTTTTTTGCATTTTTTTTGCATTTTTTTTAGCATTTTTTTTGCATTTTTTTGTGGATTTTTCTGCATTTTTTTTTTGCATTTTTTGTGATTTTTTTTGCATTTTTTTTAGCATTTTTTTTGCAATTTTTTGCATTTTTTTTGCATTTTTTTTGTGGATTTTTCTGCATTTTTTTTTGCATTTTTTGTGGTTTTTTCTGCATTTTTTTTTTGCATTTTTTTGCATTTTTTTTGCATTTTTTTGTGGATTTTTTTGCATTTTTTTTGCATTTTTTTGTGGATTTTTTTGCATTTTTTTGTGGATTTTTTTGCATTTTTTTTGCATTTTTTTTAGCATTTTTTTTGCATTTTTTTGTGGATTTTTCTGCATTTTTTTTTGCATTTTTTGTGATTTTTTTTGCATTTTTTTTAGCATTTTTTTTGCAATTTTTTGCATTTTTTTTGCATTTTTTTGTGGATTTTTTTGCATTTTTTTTTGCATTTTTTTGTGGATTTTTCTGCATTTTTTTTGCATTTTTTTTGCATTTTTTTTAGCATTTTTTTTGCATTTTTTTTGCATTTTTTTGTGGATTTTTTTGCATTTTTTTTGCATTTTTTTGTGGATTTTTTTGCATTTTTTGCATTTTTTTGTGGATTTTTTTTGCATTTTTTTGTGGATTTTTCTGCATTTTTTTTTGCATTTTTTTTGCATTTTTTTTAGCATTTTTTTTGCATTTTTTTTGCATTTTTTTGTGGATTTTTTTTAGCATTTTTTTGTGGATTTTTTTGCATTTTTTTTGCATTTTTTTGTGGATTTTTTTGCATTTTTTTTGCATTTTTTTGTGAATTTTTCTGCATTTTTTTTTGCATTTTTTTGCATTTTTTTTGCATTTTTTTGTGGATTTTCCTGCATTTTTTTTGCATTTTTTTTTGCATTTTTTTTTGCATTTTTTTTTGCATTTTTTTGTGGATTTTTCTGCATTTTTTTGTGGATTTTTTTGCATTTTTTTTGCATTTTTTTGTGGATTTTTTTGCATTTTTTTTTGCATTTTTTTGTGGATTTTCCTGCATTTTTTTTGCAATTTTTTTGCATTTTTTTTTAGCATTTTTTTTGCATTTTTTTTGCATTTTTTTGTGGATTTTTTTGCATTTTTTTTGCATTTTTTTGTGGATTTTTTTGCATTTTTTTGTGGATTTTTTTGCATTTTTTTTGCATTTTTTTTAGCATTTTTTTTGCATTTTTTTGTGGATTTTTCTGCATTTTTTTTTTGCATTTTTTGTGATTTTTTTTGCATTTTTTTTTGCATTTTTTTTGCAATTTTTTGCATTTTTTTTGCATTTTTTTGTGGATTTTTCTGCATTTTTTTGCATTTTTTTGTGGATTTTTCTGCATTTTTTTTGCATTTTTTTTAGCATTTTTTTTGCATTTTTTTGTGGATTTTTCTGCATTTTTTTTTTGCATTTTTTGTGATTTTTTTTTGCATTTTTTTTAGCATTTTTTTTGCATTTTTTTGCATTTTTTTTGCATTTTTTTGTGGATTTTTCTGCATTTTTTTTTGCATTTTTTGTGGTTTTTTCTGCATTTTTTTTTTGCATTTTTTTGCATTTTTTTTGCATTTTTTTGTGGATTTTTTTGCATTTTTTTTGCATTTTTTTGTGGATTTTTTTGCATTTTTTTTTGCATTTTTTTGTGGATTTTTCTGCATTTTTTTTGCATTTTTTTGTGGATTTTTTTGCATTTTTTTTGCATTTTTTTGTGGATTTTTTTGCATTTTTTTTTGCATTTTTTTGTGGATTTTTCTGCATTTTTTTTTGCATTTTTTTTGCATTTTTTTTTGCATTTTTTTTGCATTTTTTTTGCATTTTTTTTAGCATTTTTTTTTGCATTTTTTTTGCATTTTTTTTGCATTTTTTTGCATTTTTTTTGCATTTTTTTTTGCATTTTTTTGTGGATTTTCCTGCATTTTTTTGCATTTTTTTGTGGATTTTTTTGCATTTTTTTTTGCATTTTTTTGTGGATTTTTCTGCATTTTTTTGTGGATTTTTTTGCATTTTTTTTGCATTTTTTTGTGGATTTTTTTGCATTTTTTTTTGCATTTTTTTGTAGATTTTTTTGTAGATTTTCCTGCATTTTTTTTGCATTTTTTTGTGGATTTTTTTGCATTTTTTTGTGGATTTTTTTGCATTTTTTTTGCATTTTTTTTAGCATTTTTTTTGCATTTTTTTGTGGATTTTTCTGCATTTTTTTTTTGCATTTTTTGTGATTTTTTTTGCATTTTTTTTAGCATTTTTTTTGCAATTTTTTGCATTTTTTTTGCATTTTTTTGTGGATTTTTTTGCATTTTTTTTTGCATTTTTTTGTGGATTTTTCTGCATTTTTTTTTGCATTTTTTTTGCATTTTTTTTAGCATTTTTTTTGCATTTTTTTTGCATTTTTTTGTGGATTTTTTTGCATTTTTTTTGCATTTTTTTGTTGATTTTTTTGCATTTTTTTTGCATTTTTTTGTGAATTTTTTTGCATTTTTTTTTGCATTTTTTTGTGGATTTTTCTGCATTTTTTTTTGCATTTTTTTTGCATTTTTTTTAGCATTTTTTTTGCATTTTTTTTGCATTTTTTTGTGGATTTTTTTGCATTTTTTTTAGCATTTTTTTGTGGATTTTTTTGCATTTTTTTTGCATTTTTTTGTGGATTTTTTTGCATTTTTTTTGCATTTTTTTGTGAATTTTTCTGCATTTTTTTTTGCATTTTTTTGCATTTTTTTTGCATTTTTTTATGGATTTTCCTGCATTTTTTTTGCATTTTTTTTTGCATTTTTTTTTGCATTTTTTTTTGCATTTTTTTGTGGATTTTTCTGCATTTTTTTGTGGATTTTTTTGCATTTTTTTTGCATTTTTTTGTGGATTTTTTTGCATTTTTTTTTGCATTTTTTTGTGGATTTTCCTGCATTTTTTTTGCATTTTTTTTGCATTTTTTTTTAGCATTTTTTTTGCATTTTTTTTGCATTTTTTTGTGGATTTTTTTGCATTTTTTTTGCATTTTTTTGTGGATTTTTTTGCATTTTTTTGTGGATTTTTTTGCATTTTTTTTGCATTTTTTTTAGCATTTTTTTTGCATTTTTTTGTGGATTTTTCTGCATTTTTTTTTTGCATTTTTTGTGATTTTTTTTGCATTTTTTTTTGCATTTTTTTTGCAATTTTTTGCATTTTTTTTGCATTTTTTTGTGGATTTTTCTGCATTTTTTTGCATTTTTTTGTGGATTTTTCTGCATTTTTTTTGCATTTTTTTTAGCATTTTTTTTGCATTTTTTTGTGGATTTTTCTGCATTTTTTTTTTGCATTTTTTGTGATTTTTTTTTGCATTTTTTTTAGCATTTTTTTTGCAATTTTTTGCATTTTTTTTGCATTTTTTTGTGGATTTTTCTGCATTTTTTTTTGCATTTTTTGTGGTTTTTTCTGCATTTTTTTTTTGCATTTTTTTGCATTTTTTTTGCATTTTTTTGTGGATTTTTTTGCATTTTTTTTGCATTTTTTTGTGGATTTTTTTGCATTTTTTTTTGCATTTTTTGTGGATTTTTCTGCATTTTTTTTGCATTTTTTTGTGGATTTTTTTGCATTTTTTTTGCATTTTTTTGTGGATTTTTTTGCATTTTTTTTTGCATTTTTTTGTGGATTTTTCTGCATTTTTTTTTGCATTTTTTTTGCATTTTTTTTTGCATTTTTTTTGCATTTTTTTTGCATTTTTTTTAGCATTTTTTTTTGCATTTTTTTTGCATTTTTTTTTGCATTTTTTTGCATTTTTTTTGCATTTTTTTTTGCATTTTTTTGTGGATTTTCCTGCATTTTTTTTGCATTTTTTTGTGGATTTTTTTGCATTTTTTTTTGCATTTTTTTGTGGATTTTTCTGCATTTTTTTGTGGATTTTTTTGCATTTTTTTTGCATTTTTTTGTGGATTTTTTTGCATTTTTTTTTGCATTTTTTTGTAGATTTTCCTGCATTTTTTTTGCATTTTTTTTGCATTTTTTTTTAGCATTTTTTTTGCATTTTTTTTGCATTTTTTTGTGATTTTTTTTGCATTTTTTTTAGCATTTTTTTTTGCAATTTTTTGCATTTTTTTTGCATTTTTTTGTGGATTTTACTGCATTTTTTTTTGCATTTTTTGTGGTTTTTTCTGCATTTTTTTTTTGCATTTTTTTGCATTTTTTTTGCATTTTTTTGTGGATTTTTTTGCATTTTTTTTGCATTTTTTTGTGGATTTTTTTGCATTTTTTTTTGCATTTTTTTGTGGATTTTTCTGCATTTTTTTTTGCATTTTTTTTGCATTTTTTTTAGCATTTTTTTTGCATTTTTTTGTGGATTTTTTTGCATTTTTTTTGCATTTTTTTGTGGATTTTTTTGCATTTTTTTTTGCATTTTTTTGTGGATTTTTCTGCATTTTTTTTTGCATTTTTTTTGCATTTTTTTTTGCATTTTTTTTGCATTTTTTTGTGGATTTTTTTGCATTTTTTTTTGCATTTTTTGTGGTTTTTTTGCATTTTTTTTTGCATTTTTTTGCATTTTTTTGCATTTTTTTGTGGATTTTTCTGCATTTTTTTTTTGCATTTTTTTTGCATTTTTTTTGCATTTTTTTTAGCATTTTTTTTGCATTTTTTTTGCATTTTTTTGTGGATTTTTTTGCATTTTTTTTGCATTTTTTTGTGGATTTTTTTGCATTTTTTTTTGCATTTTTTTGTGGATTTTTCTGCATTTTTTTTTGCATTTTTTTTGCATTTTTTTTAGCATTTTTTTTGCATTTTTTTTGCATTTTTTTGTGGATTTTTTTGCATTTTTTTTGCATTTTTTTGTGGATTTTTTTGCATTTTTTTTGCATTTTTTTGTGGATTTTTTTGCATTTTTTTTTGCATTTTTTTGTGGATTTTTCTGCATTTTTTTTTGCATTTTTTTTGCATTTTTTTTAGCATTTTTTTTGCATTTTTTTTGCATTTTTTTGTGGATTTTTTTGCATTTTTTTTGCATTTTTTTGTGGATTTTTTTGCATTTTTTTTAGCATTTTTTTGTGGATTTTTTTGCATTTTTTTTGCATTTTTTTGTGGATTTTTTTGCATTTTTTTTGCATTTTTTTTTGCATTTTTTTTTGCATTTTTTTTGTGGATTTTTCTGCATTTTTTTTGCATTTTTTTTGCATTTTTTTTAGCATTTTTTTTGCATTTTTTTTGCATTTTTTTTGCATTTTTTTGCATTTTTTTTGCATTTTTTTTTGCATTTTTTTGTGGATTTTCCTGCATTTTTTTTGCATTTTTTTGTGGATTTTTTTGCATTTTTTTTTGCATTTTTTTGTGGATTTTTTTGCATTTTTTTTGCATTTTTTTTGCATTTTTTTGTGGATTTTTTTGCATTTTTTTTGCATTTTTTTGTGGATTTTTTTGCATTTTTTTTTGCATTTTTTGTGGATTTTTCTGCATTTTTTTTTGCATTTTTTTTGCATTTTTTTTAGCATTTTTTTTGCATTTTTTTTGCATTTTTTTGTGGATTTTTTTGCATTTTTTTTGCATTTTTTTGTGGATTTTTTTGCATTTTTTTTGCATTTTTTTGTGGATTTTTTTGCATTTTTTTTTGCATTTTTTTGTGGATTTTTCTGCATTTTTTTTTGCATTTTTTTTGCATTTTTTTTAGCATTTTTTTTGCATTTTTTTTGCATTTTTTTGTGGATTTTTTAGCATTTTTTTTGCATTTTTTTGTGGATTTTTTTGCATTTTTTTTAGCATTTTTTTGTGGATTTTTTTGCATTTTTTTTGCATTTTTTTGTGGATTTTTTTGCATTTTTTTTGCATTTTTTTTTGCATTTTTTTTTGCATTTTTTTTGTGGATTTTTCTGCATTTTTTTTGCATTTTTTTTGCATTTTTTTTAGCATTTTTTTTGCATTTTTTTTGCATTTTTTTTGCATTTTTTTGCATTTTTTTTGCATTTTTTTTTGCATTTTTTTGTGGATTTTCCTGCATTTTTTTTGCATTTTTTTGTGGATTTTTTTGCATTTTTTTTTGCATTTTTTTGTGGATTTTTTTGCATTTTTTTTTGCATTTTTTTTGCATTTTTTTGCATTTTTTTTAGCATTTTTTTGTGGATTTTTTTGCATTTTTTTTGCATTTTTTTTGCATTTTTTTGCATTTTTTTTTGCATTTTTTTTGTGGATTTTTCTGCATTTTTTTTGCATTTTTTTTGCATTTTTTTTAGCATTTTTTTTGCATTTTTTTTTGCATTTTTTTTTGCATTTTTTTTGTGGATTTTTCTGCATTTTTTTTGCATTTTTTTTGCATTTTTTTTAGCATTTTTTTTGCATTTTTTTTGCATTTTTTTTGCATTTTTTTGCATTTTTTTTGCATTTTTTTTTGCATTTTTTTGTGGATTTTCCTGCATTTTTTTTGCATTTTTTTGTGGATTTTTTTGCATTTTTTTTTGCATTTTTTTGTGGATTTTTTTGCATTTTTTTTGCATTTTTTTTGCATTTTTTTGCATTTTTTTTAGCATTTTTTTGTGGATTTTTTTGCATTTTTTTTGCATTTTTTTTGCATTTTTTTGCATTTTTTTTTGCATTTTTTTTGTGGATTTTTCTGCATTTTTTTTGCATTTTTTTTGCATTTTTTTTTGCATTTTTTTTGCATTTTTTTGTGGATTTTTCTGCATTTTTTTTTGCATTTTTTGTGGTTTTTTCTGCATTTTTTTTTTGCATTTTTTTGCATTTTTTTTGCATTTTTTTTTGCATTTTTTTTTGCATTTTTTTGCATTTTTTTTGCATTTTTTTTAGCATTTTTTTGTGGATTTTTTTGCATTTTTTTTGCATTTTTTTGTGGATTTTTTTGCATTTTTTTTGCATTTTTTTGTGGATTTTTTTGCATTTTTTTTTGCATTTTTTTGTGGATTTTCCTGCATTTTTTTTGCATTTTTTTTGCATTTTTTTTAGCATTTTTTTTGCATTTTTTTTGCATTTTTTTGTGGATTTTTTTGCATTTTTTTTGCATTTTTTTGTGGATTTTTTTGCATTTTTTTGTGGATTTTTTTGCATTTTTTTTGCATTTTTTTTAGCATTTTTTTTGCATTTTTTTGTGGATTTTTCTGCATTTTTTTTTTGCATTTTTTGTGATTTTTTTTGCATTTTTTTTAGCATTTTTTTTTGCAATTTTTTGCATTTTTTTTGCATTTTTTTTGTGGATTTTTCTGCATTTTTTTTTGCATTTTTTGTGGTTTTTTCTGCATTTTTTTTTTGCATTTCTTTGCATTTTTTTTGCATTTTTTTGTGGATTTTTTTGCATTTTTTTTGCATTTTTTTGTGGATTTTTTTGCATTTTTTTGTGGATTTTTTTGCATTTTTTTTGCATTTTTTTTAGCATTTTTTTTGCATTTTTTTGTGGATTTTTCTGCATTTTTTTTTTGCATTTTTTGTGATTTTTTTTGCATTTTTTTTAGCATTTTTTTTGCAATTTTTTGCATTTTTTTTGCATTTTTTTGTGGATTTTTTTGCATTTTTTTTTGCATTTTTTTGTGGATTTTTCTGCATTTTTTTTTGCATTTTTTTTGCATTTTTTTTAGCATTTTTTTTGCATTTTTTTTGCATTTTTTTGTGGATTTTTTTGCATTTTTTTTGCATTTTTTTGTGGATTTTTTTGCATTTTTTTTGCATTTTTTTGTGGATTTTTTTGCATTTTTTTTTGCATTTTTTTGTGGATTTTTCTGCATTTTTTTTTGCATTTTTTTTGCATTTTTTTTAGCATTTTTTTTGCATTTTTTTTGCATTTTTTTGTGGATTTTTTTGCATTTTTTTTAGCATTTTTTTGTGGATTTTTTTGCATTTTTTTTGCATTTTTTTGTGGATTTTTTTGCATTTTTTTTGCATTTTTTTGTGAATTTTTCTGCATTTTTTTTTGCATTTTTTTTGCATTTTTTTTGCATTTTTTTGTGGATTTTCCTGCATTTTTTTTGCATTTTTTTTTGCATTTTTTTTTGCATTTTTTTTGCATTTTTTTGTGGATTTTTCTGCATTTTTTTGTGGATTTTTTTGCATTTTTTTTGCATTTTTTTGTGGATTTTTTTGCATTTTTTTTTGCATTTTTTTGTGGATTTTCCTGCATTTTTTTTGCATTTTTTTTTGCATTTTTTTTTAGCATTTTTTTTGCATTTTTTTTGCATTTTTTTGTGGATTTTTTTGCATTTTTTTTGCATTTTTTTGTGGATTTTTTTGCATTTTTTTTGCATTTTTTTTAGCATTTTTTTTGCATTTTTTTGTGGATTTTTCTGCATTTTTTTTTTGCATTTTTTGTGGTTTTTTCTGCATTTTTTTTTTGCATTTTTTTGCATTTTTTTTGCATTTTTTTTTGCATTTTTTTTTGCATTTTTTTGCATTTTTTTTGCATTTTTTTTAGCATTTTTTTGTGGATTTTTTTGCATTTTTTTTGCATTTTGTTGTGGATTTTTTTGCATTTTTTTTGCATTTTTTTGTGGATTTTTTTGCATTTTTTTTTGCATTTTTTTGTGGATTTTCCTGCATTTTTTTGCATTTTTTTTGCATTTTTTTTAGCATTTTTTTTGCATTTTTTTGTGGATTTTTTTGCATTTTTTTTGCATTTTTTTGTGGATTTTTTTGCATTTTTTTGTGGATTTTTTTGCATTTTTTTTGCATTTTTTTTAGCATTTTTTTTGCATTTTTTTGTGGATTTTTCTGCATTTTTTTTTTGCATTTTTTGTGATTTTTTTTGCATTTTTTTTAGCATTTTTTTTGCAATTTTTTGCATTTTTTTTGCATTTTTTTTGTGGATTTTTCTGCATTTTTTTTTGCATTTTTTGTGGTTTTTTCTGCATTTTTTTTTTGCATTTTTTTGCATTTTTTTTGCATTTTTTTGTGGATTTTTTTGCATTTTTTTTGCATTTTTTTGTGGATTTTTTTGCATTTTTTTGTGGATTTTTTTGCATTTTTTTTGCATTTTTTTTAGCATTTTTTTTGCATTTTTTTGTGGATTTTTCTGCATTTTTTTTTTGCATTTTTTGTGATTTTTTTTGCATTTTTTTTAGCATTTTTTTTGCAATTTTTTGCATTTTTTTTGCATTTTTTTGTGGATTTTTTTGCATTTTTTTTTGCATTTTTTTGTGGATTTTTCTGCATTTTTTTTTGCATTTTTTTTGCATTTTTTTTAGCATTTTTTTTGCATTTTTTTTGCATTTTTTTGTGGATTTTTTTGCATTTTTTTTGCATTTTTTTGTGGATTTTTTTGCATTTTTTTTGCATTTTTTTGTGGATTTTTTTGCATTTTTTTTGCATTTTTTTGTGGATTTTTCTGCATTTTTTTTTGCATTTTTTTTGCATTTTTTTTAGCATTTTTTTTGCATTTTTTTTGCATTTTTTTGTGGATTTTTTTGCATTTTTTTTAGCATTTTTTTGTGGATTTTTTTGCATTTTTTTTGCATTTTTTTGTGGATTTTTTTGCATTTTTTTTGCATTTTTTTGTGAATTTTTCTGCATTTTTTTTTGCATTTTTTTGCATTTTTTTTGCATTTTTTTGTGGATTTTCCTGCATTTTTTTTGCATTTTTTTTTGCATTTTTTTTTGCATTTTTTTTTGCATTTTTTTGTGGATTTTTCTGCATTTTTTTGTGGATTTTTTTGCATTTTTTTTGCATTTTTTTGTGGATTTTTTTGCATTTTTTTTTGCATTTTTTTGTGGATTTTCCTGCATTTTTTTTGCATTTTTTTTGCATTTTTTTTTAGCATTTTTTTTGCATTTTTTTTGCATTTTTTTGTGGATTTTTTTGCATTTTTTTTGCATTTTTTTGTGGATTTTTTTGCATTTTTTTTGCATTTTTTTGTGGATTTTTTTGCATTTTTTTTGCATTTTTTTGTGGATTTTTCTGCATTTTTTTTTGCATTTTTTTTGCATTTTTTTTAGCATTTTTTTTGCATTTTTTTTGCATTTTTTTGTGGATTTTTTTGCATTTTTTTTAGCATTTTTTTGTGGATTTTTTTGCATTTTTTTTGCATTTTTTTGTGGATTTTTTTGCATTTTTTTTGCATTTTTTTGTGAATTTTTCTGCATTTTTTTTTGCATTTTTTTGCATTTTTTTTGCATTTTTTTGTGGATTTTCCTGCATTTTTTTTGCATTTTTTTTTGCATTTTTTTTTGCATTTTTTTTTGCATTTTTTTGTGGATTTTTCTGCATTTTTTTGTGGATTTTTTTGCATTTTTTTTGCATTTTTTTGTGGATTTTTTTGCATTTTTTTTTGCATTTTTTTGTGGATTTTCCTGCATTTTTTTTGCATTTTTTTTGCATTTTTTTTAGCATTTTTTTTGCATTTTTTTTGCATTTTTTTGTGGATTTTTTTGCATTTTTTTTGCATTTTTTTGTGGATTTTTTTGCATTTTTTTGTGGATTTTTTTGCATTTTTTTTGCATTTTTTTTAGCATTTTTTTTGCATTTTTTTGTGGATTTTTCTGCATTTTTTTTTTGCATTTTTTGTGATTTTTTTTGCATTTTTTTTTGCATTTTTTTTGCAATTTTTTGCATTTTTTTTGCATTTTTTTGTGGATTTTTCTGCATTTTTTTGCATTTTTTTGTGGATTTTTCTGCATTTTTTTTGCATTTTTTTTAGCATTTTTTTTGCATTTTTTTGTGGATTTTTCTGCATTTTTTTTTTGCATTTTTTGTGATTTTTTTTGCATTTTTTTTAGCATTTTTTTTGCATTTTTTTGCATTTTTTTTGCATTTTTTTGTGGATTTTTTTGCATTTTTTTTGCATTTTTTTGTGGATTTTTTTGCATTTTTTTTGCATTTTTTTGTGGATTTTTCTGCATTTTTTTTGCATTTTTTTGTGGATTTTTTTGCATTTTTTTTGCATTTTTTTGTGGATTTTTTTGCATTTTTTTTTGCATTTTTTTGTGGATTTTCCTGCATTTTTTTTTGCATTTTTTTTGCATTTTTTTTTGCATTTTTTTTGCATTTTTTTTGCATTTTTTTTAGCATTTTTTTTTGCATTTTTTTTGCATTTTTTTTTGCATTTTTTTGCATTTTTTTGCATTTTTTTTTGCATTTTTTTGTGGATTTTCCTGCATTTTTTTTGCATTTTTTTGTGGATTTTTTTGCATTTTTTTTTGCATTTTTTTGTGGATTTTTCTGCATTTTTTTGTGGATTTTTTTGCATTTTTTTTGCATTTTTTTGTGGATTTTTTTGCATTTTTTTTTGCATTTTTTGTAGATTTTCCTGCATTTTTTTTGCATTTTTTTTGCATTTTTTTTTAGCATTTTTTTTGCATTTTTTTTGCATTTTTTTGTGGATTTTTTTGCATTTTTTTTGCATTTTTTTGTGGATTTTTCTGCATTTTTTTTTTGCATTTTTTGTGATTTTTTTTGCATTTTTTTTAGCATTTTTTTTGCAATTTTTTGCATTTTTTTTGCATTTTTTTGTGGATTTTTCTGCATTTTTTTTTGCATTTTTTGTGGTTTTTTCTGCATTTTTTTTTTGCATTTTTTTGCATTTTTTTTGCATTTTTTTGTGGATTTTTTTGCATTTTTTTTGCATTTTTTTGTGGATTTTTTTGCATTTTTTTTTGCATTTTTTTGTGGATTTTTCTGCATTTTGTTTTGCATTTTTTTTGCATTTTTTTTAGCATTTTTTTTGCATTTTTTTTGCATTTTTTTGTGGATTTTTTTGCATTTTTTTTGCATTTTTTTGTGGATTTTTTTGCATTTTTTTTTGCATTTTTTTGTGGATTTTTCTGCATTTTTTTTGCATTTTTTGTGGTTTTTTCTGCATTTTTTTTTTGCATTTTTTTGCATTTTTTTTGCATTTTTTTTTGCATTTTTTTTTTGCATTTTTTTGCATTTTTTTTGCATTTTTTTTAGCATTTTTTTGTGGATTTTTTTGTGGATTTTTTTGCATTTTTTTTTGCATTTTTTTGTGGATTTTTCTGCATTTTGTTTTGCATTTTTTTTGCATTTTTTTTAGCATTTTTTTTGCATTTTTTTTGCATTTTTTTTTGGATTTTTTTGCATTTTTTTTGCATTTTTTTGTGGATTTTTTTGCATTTTTTTTTGCATTTTTTTGTGGATTTTTCTGCATTTTTTTTTGCATTTTTTGTGGTTTTTTCTGCATTTTTTTTTTGCATTTTTTTGCATTTTTTTTGCATTTTTTTTTGCATTTTTTTTTGCATTTTTTTGCATTTTTTTTGCATTTTTTTTAGCATTTTTTTGTGGATTTTTTTGCATTTTTTTTGCATTTTTTTGTGGATTTTTTTGCATTTTTTTTGCATTTTTTTGTGGATTTTTTTGCATTTTTTTTTGCATTTTTTTGTGGATTTTCCTGCATTTTTTTTGCATTTTTTTTGCATTTTTTTTAGCATTTTTTTTGCATTTTTTTTGCATTTTTTTGTGGATTTTTTTGCATTTTTTTTGCATTTTTTTGTGGATTTTTTTGCATTTTTTTGTGGATTTTTTTGCATTTTTTTTGCATTTTTTTTAGCATTTTTTTTGCATTTTTTTGTGGATTTTTCTGCATTTTTTTTTTGCATTTTTTGTGATTTTTTTTGCATTTTTTTTAGCATTTTTTTTGCAATTTTTTGCATTTTTTTTGCATTTTTTTTGTGGATTTTTCTGCATTTTTTTTTGCATTTTTTGTGGTTTTTTCTGCATTTTTTTTTTGCATTTTTTTGCATTTTTTTTGCATTTTTTTGTGGATTTTTTTGCATTTTTTTTGCATTTTTTTGTGGATTTTTTTGCATTTTTTTGTGGATTTTTTTGCATTTTTTTTGCATTTTTTTTAGCATTTTTTTTGCATTTTTTTGTGGATTTTTCTGCATTTTTTTTTTGCATTTTTTGTGATTTTTTTTGCATTTTTTTTAGCATTTTTTTTGCAATTTTTTGCATTTTTTTTGCATTTTTTTGTGGATTTTTTTGCATTTTTTTTTGCATTTTTTTGTGGATTTTTCTGCATTTTTTTTTGCATTTTTTTTGCATTTTTTTTAGCATTTTTTTTGCATTTTTTTTGCATTTTTTTGTGGATTTTTTTGCATTTTTTTTGCATTTTTTTGTGGATTTTTTTGCATTTTTTTTGCATTTTTTTGTGGATTTTTTTGCATTTTTTTTTGCATTTTTTTGTGGATTTTTCTGCATTTTTTTTTGCATTTTTTTTGCATTTTTTTTAGCATTTTTTTTGCATTTTTTTGCATTTTTTTGTGGATTTTTTTGCATTTTTTTTAGCATTTTTTTGTGGATTTTTTTGCATTTTTTTTGCATTTTTTTGTGGATTTTTTGCATTTTTTTTGCATTTTTTTGTGAATTTTTCTGCATTTTTTTTTGCATTTTTTTGCATTTTTTTTGCATTTTTTTGTGGATTTTCCTGCATTTTTTTTGCATTTTTTTTTGCATTTTTTTTTGCATTTTTTTGTGGATTTTTCTGCATTTTTTTGTGGATTTTTTTGCATTTTTTTTGCATTTTTTTGTGGATTTTTTTGCATTTTTTTTTGCATTTTTTTGTGGATTTTCCTGCATTTTTTTTGCATTTTTTTTGCATTTTTTTTTAGCATTTTTTTTGCATTTTTTTTGCATTTTTTTGTGGATTTTTTTGCATTTTTTTTGCATTTTTTTGTGGATTTTTTTGCATTTTTTTTGCATTTTTTTGTGAATTTTTCTGCATTTTTTTTTGCATTTTTTTGCATTTTTTTTTGCATTTTTTTGTGGATTTTCCTGCATTTTTTTTGCATTTTTTTTTGCATTTTTTTTTCATTTTTTTTTGCATTTTTTTGTGGATTTTTCTGCATTTTTTTGTGGATTTTTTTGCATTTTTTTTTGCATTTTTTTGTGGATTTTCCTGCATTTTTTTTGCATTTTTTTTGCATTTTTTTTTAGCATTTTTTTTGCATTTTTTTTGCATTTTTTTGTGGATTTTTTTGCATTTTTTTTGCATTTTTTTGCATTTTTTTTGCATTTTTTTGTGGATTTTTTTGCATTTTTTTTGCATTTTTTTGTGGATTTTTTTGCATTTTTTTTTGCATTTTTTTGTGGATTTTTCTGCATTTTTTTTTGCATTTTTTTTGCATTTTTTTTAGCATTTTTTTTGCATTTTTTTTGCATTTTTTTGTGGATTTTTTTGCATTTTTTTTGCATTTTTTTGTGGATTTTTTTGCATTTTTTTTTGCATTTTTTTGTGGATTTTTCTGCATTTTTTTTTGCATTTTTTGTGGTTTTTTCTGCATTTTTTTTTTGCATTTTTTTGCATTTTTTTTGCATTTTTTTTTGCATTTTTTTTTGCATTTTTTTGCATTTTTTTTGCATTTTTTTTAGCATTTTTTTGTGGATTTTTTTGCATTTTTTTTGCATTTTTTTGTGGATTTTTTTGCATTTTTTTTGCATTTTTTTGTGGATTTTTTTGCATTTTTTTTTGCATTTTTTTGTGGATTTTCCTGCATTTTTTTTTGCATTTTTTTTGCATTTTTTTTAGCATTTTTTTTTGCATTTTTTTTGCATTTTTTGTGGATTTTTTTGCATTTTTTTTGCATTTTTTTTGCATTTTTTTGTGGATTTTTTTGCATTTTTTTGTGGATTTTTTTGCATTTTTTTTGCATTTTTTTTAGCATTTTTTTTGCATTTTTTTGTGGATTTTTCTGCATTTTTTTTTTGCATTTTTTGTGATTTTTTTTGCATTTTTTTTAGCATTTTTTTTGCAATTTTTTGCATTTTTTTTGCATTTTTTTTGTGGATTTTTCTGCATTTTTTTTTGCATTTTTTGTGGTTTTTTCTGCATTTTATTTTTTGCATTTTTTTGCATTTTTTTTGCATTTTTTTGTGGATTTTTTTGCATTTTTTTTGCATTTTTTTGTGGATTTTTTTGCATTTTTTTGTGGATTTTTTTGCATTTTTTTTGCATTTTTTTTAGCATTTTTTTTGCATTTTTTTGTGGATTTTTCTGCATTTTTTTTTTGCATTTTTTGTGATTTTTTTTGCATTTTTTTTAGCATTTTTTTTGCAATTTTTTGCATTTTTTTTGCATTTTTTTGTGGATTTTTTTGCATTTTTTTTTGCATTTTTTTGTGGATTTTTCTGCATTTTTTTTTGCATTTTTTTTGCATTTTTTTTAGCATTTTTTTTGCATTTTTTTTGCATTTTTTTGTGGATTTTTTTGCATTTTTTTTGCATTTTTTTGTGGATTTTTTTGCATTTTTTTTGCATTTTTTTGTGGATTTTTTTGCATTTTTTTTTGCATTTTTTTGTGGATTTTTCTGCATTTTTTTTTGCATTTTTTTTGCATTTTTTTTAGCATTTTTTTTGCATTTTTTTTGCATTTTTTTGTGGATTTTTTTGCATTTTTTTTAGCATTTTTTTGTGGATTTTTTTGCATTTTTTTTGCATTTTTTTGTGGATTTTTTTGCATTTTTTTTGCATTTTTTTGTGAATTTTTCTGCATTTTTTTTTGCATTTTTTTGCATTTTTTTTGCATTTTTTTGTGGATTTTCCTGCATTTTTTTTGCATTTTTTTTTGCATTTTTTTTTGCATTTTTTTTTGCATTTTTTTGTGGATTTTTCTGCATTTTTTTGTGGATTTTTTTGCATTTTTTTTGCATTTTTTTGTGGATTTTTTTGCATTTTTTTTTGCATTTTTTTGTGGATTTTCCTGCATTTTTTTTGCATTTTTTTTGCATTTTTTTTAGCATTTTTTTTGCATTTTTTTTGCATTTTTTTGTGGATTTTTTTGCATTTTTTTTGCATTTTTTTGTGGATTTTTTTGCATTTTTTTGTGGATTTTTTTGCATTTTTTTTGCATTTTTTTTAGCATTTTTTTTGCATTTTTTTGTGGATTTTTCTGCATTTTTTTTTTTTTGCATTTTTTGTGATTTTTTTTGCATTTTTTTTAGCATTTTTTTTGCAATTTTTTGCATTTTTTTTGCATTTTTTTTGTGGATTTTTCTGCATTTTTTTTTGCATTTTTTGTGGTTTTTTCTGCATTTTTTTTTTGCATTTTTTTGCATTTTTTTTGCATTTTTTTGTGGATTTTTTTGCATTTTTTTTGCATTTTTTTTTGCATTTTTTTGCATTTTTTTTGCATTTTTTTGTGGATTTTCCTGCATTTTTTTTGCATTTTTTTTGCATTTTTTTTTGCATTTTTTTTTGCATTTTTTTGTGGATTTTCCTGCATTTTTTTTGCATTTTTTTTGCATTTTTTTTTTAGCATTTTTTTTGCATTTTTTTTGCATTTTTTTGTGGATTTTTTTGCATTTTTTTTGCATTTTTTTGTGGATTTTTTTGCATTTTTTTGTGGATTTTTTTGCATTTTTTTTGCATTTTTTTTAGCATTTTTTTTGCATTTTTTTGTGGATTTTTCTGCATTTTTTTTTTGCATTTTTTGTGATTTTTTTTGCATTTTTTTTAGCATTTTTTTTGCAATTTTTTGCATTTTTTTTGCATTTTTTTTGTGGATTTTTCTGCATTTTTTTTTGCATTTTTTGTGGTTTTTTCTGCATTTTTTTTTTGCATTTTTTTGCATTTTTTTTGCATTTTTTTGTGGATTTTTTTGCATTTTTTTTGCATTTTTTTGTGGATTTTTTTGCATTTTTTTGTGGATTTTTTTGCATTTTTTTTGCATTTTTTTTAGCATTTTTTTTGCATTTTTTTGTGGATTTTTCTGCATTTTTTTTTTGCATTTTTTGTGATTTTTTTTGCATTTTTTTTAGCATTTTTTTTGCAATTTTTTGCATTTTTTTTGCATTTTTTTGTGGATTTTTTTGCATTTTTTTTTGCATTTTTTTGTGGATTTTTCTGCATTTTTTTTTGCATTTTTTTTGCATTTTTTTTAGCATTTTTTTTGCATTTTTTTTGCATTTTTTTGTGGATTTTTTTGCATTTTTTTTGCATTTTTTTGTGGATTTTTTTGCATTTTTTTTGCATTTTTTTGTGGATTTTTTTGCATTTTTTTTTGCATTTTTTTGTGGATTTTTCTGCATTTTTTTTTGCATTTTTTTTGCATTTTTTTTAGCATTTTTTTTGCATTTTTTTTGCATTTTTTTGTGGATTTTTTTGCATTTTTTTTAGCATTTTTTTGTGGATTTTTTTGCATTTTTTTTGCATTTTTTTGTGGATTTTTTTGCATTTTTTTTGCATTTTTTTGTGAATTTTTCTGCATTTTTTTTTGCATTTTTTTGCATTTTTTTTGCATTTTTTTGTGGATTTTCCTGCATTTTTTTTGCATTTTTTTTTGCATTTTTTTTTGCATTTTTTTTTGCATTTTTTTGTGGATTTTTCTGCATTTTTTTGTGGATTTTTTTGCATTTTTTTTGCATTTTTTTGTGGATTTTTTTGCATTTTTTTTTGCATTTTTTTGTGGATTTTCCTGCATTTTTTTTGCATTTTTTTTGCATTTTTTTTTAGCATTTTTTTTGCATTTTTTTTGCATTTTTTTGTGGATTTTTTTTGCATTTTTTTAGCATTTTTTTGTGGATTTTTTTGCATTTTTTTGTGGATTTTTTTGCATTTTTTTTGCATTTTTTTTAGCATTTTTTTTGCATTTTTTTGTGGATTTTTCTGCATTTTTTTTTTGCATTTTTTGTGATTTTTTTTGCATTTTTTTTTGCATTTTTTTTGCAATTTTTTGCATTTTTTTTGCATTTTTTTGTGGATTTTTCTGCATTTTTTTGCATTTTTTTGTGGATTTTTCTGCATTTTTTTTGCATTTTTTTTAGCATTTTTTTTGCATTTTTTTGTGGATTTTTCTGCATTTTTTTTTTGCATTTTTTGTGATTTTTTTTGCATTTTTTTTAGCATTTTTTTTGCAATTTTTTGCATTTTTTTTGCATTTTTTTGTGGATTTTTTTGCATTTTTTTTTGCATTTTTTTGTGGATTTTTCTGCATTTTTTTTTGCATTTTTTTTGCATTTTTTTTAGCATTTTTTTTGCATTTTTTTTGCATTTTTTTGTGGATTTTTTTGCATTTTTTTTGCATTTTTTTGTGGATTTTTTTGCATTTTTTTTGCATTTTTTTGTGGATTTTTTTGCATTTTTTTTTGCATTTTTTTGTGGATTTTTCTGCATTTTTTTTTGCATTTTTTTTGCATTTTTTTTAGCATTTTTTTTGCATTTTTTTTGCATTTTTTTGTGGATTTTTTTGCATTTTTTTTTAGCATTTTTTTGTGGATTTTTTTGCATTTTTTTTGCATTTTTTTGTGGATTTTTTTGCATTTTTTTTGCATTTTTTTGTGAATTTTTCTGCATTTTTTTTTTGCATTTTTTTGCATTTTTTTTGCATTTTTTTGTGGATTTTCCTGCATTTTTTTTGCATTTTTTTTTGCATTTTTTTTTGCATTTTTTTTGCATTTTTTTGTGGATTTTTCTGCATTTTTTTGTGGATTTTTTTGCATTTTTTTTGCATTTTTTTGTGGATTTTTTTGCATTTTTTTTTGCATTTTTTTGTGGATTTTCCTGCATTTTTTTTGCATTTTTTTTGCATTTTTTTTTAGCATTTTTTTTGCATTTTTTTTGCATTTTTTTGTGGATTTTTTTGCATTTTTTTTGCATTTTTTTGTGGATTTTTTTGCATTTTTTTGTGGATTTTTTTGCATTTTTTTTGCATTTTTTTTAGCATTTTTTTTGCATTTTTTTGTGGATTTTTCTGCATTTTTTTTTTGCATTTTTTGTGATTTTTTTTGCATTTTTTTTTGCATTTTTTTTGCAATTTTTTGCATTTTTTTTGCATTTTTTTGTGGATTTTTCTGCATTTTTTTGCATTTTTTTGTGGATTTTTCTGCATTTTTTTTGCATTTTTTTTAGCATTTTTTTTGCATTTTTTTGTGGATTTTTCTGCATTTTTTTTTTGCATTTTTTGTGATTTTTTTTGCATTTTTTTTAGCATTTTTTTTGCAATTTTTTGCATTTTTTTTGCATTTTTTTGTGGATTTTCTGCATTTTTTTTTGCATTTTTTGTGGTTTTTTCTGCATTTTTTTTTTGCATTTTTTTGCATTTTTTTTGCATTTTTTTGTGGATTTTTTTGCATTTTTTTTGCATTTTTTTGTGGATTTTTTTGCATTTTTTTTTGCATTTTTTTGTGGATTTTTCTGCATTTTTTTGCATTTTTTTGTGGATTTTTTTGCATTTTTTTTGCATTTTTTTGTGGATTTTTCTGCATTTTTTTTTTGCATTTTTTGTGATTTTTTTTGCATTTTTTTTTGCATTTTTTTTGCAATTTTTTGCATTTTTTTTGCATTTTTTTGTGGATTTTTCTGCATTTTTTTGCATTTTTTTGTGGATTTTTCTGCATTTTTTTTGCATTTTTTTTAGCATTTTTTTTGCATTTTTTTGTGGATTTTTCTGCATTTTTTTTTTGCATTTTTTGTGATTTTTTTTGCATTTTTTTTAGCATTTTTTTTGCAATTTTTTGCATTTTTTTTGCATTTTTTTGTGGATTTTTCTGCATTTTTTTTTGCATTTTTTGTGGTTTTTTCTGCATTTTTTTTTTGCATTTTTTTGCATTTTTTTTGCATTTTTTTGTGGATTTTTTTGCATTTTTTTTGCATTTTTTTGTGGATTTTTTTGCATTTTTTTTTGCATTTTTTTGTGGATTTTTCTGCATTTTTTTGCATTTTTTTGTGGATTTTTTTGCATTTTTTTTGCATTTTTTTGTGGATTTTTTTGCATTTTTTTTTGCATTTTTTTGTGGATTTTTCTGCATTTTTTTTTGCATTTTTTTTGCATTTTTTTTTGCATTTTTTTTGCATTTTTTTTGCATTTTTTTTAGCATTTTTTTTTGCATTTTTTTTGCATTTTTTTTAGCATTTTTTTTGCAATTTTTTGCATTTTTTTTGCATTTTTTTGTGGATTTTTCTGCATTTTTTTTTGCATTTTTTGTGGTTTTTTCTGCATTTTTTTTTTGCATTTTTTTGCATTTTTTTTGCATTTTTTTGTGGATTTTTTTGCATTTTTTTTGCATTTTTTTGTGGATTTTTTTGCATTTTTTTTGCATTTTTTTGTGGATTTTTCTGCATTTTTTTTGCATTTTTTTGTGGATTTTTTTGCATTTTTTTTGCATTTTTTTGTGGATTTTTTTGCATTTTTTTTTGCATTTTTTTGTGGATTTTCCTGCATTTTTTTTTGCATTTTTTTTGCATTTTTTTTTGCATTTTTTTTGCATTTTTTTTGCATTTTTTTTAGCATTTTTTTTTGCATTTTTTTTGCATTTTTTTTTGCATTTTTTTGCATTTTTTTTGCATTTTTTTTTGCATTTTTTTGTGGATTTTCCTGCATTTTTTTTGCATTTTTTTGTGGATTTTTTTGCATTTTTTTTTGCATTTTTTTGTGGATTTTTCTGCATTTTTTTGTGGATTTTTTTGCATTTTTTTTGCATTTTTTTGTGGATTTTTTTGCATTTTTTTTGCATTTTTTTGTAGATTTTCCTGCATTTTTTTTGCATTTTTTTTGCATTTTTTTTTAGCATTTTTTTTGCATTTTTTTTGCATTTTTTTGTGGATTTTTTTGCATTTTTTTTTGCATTTTTTTGTGGATTTTTCTGCATTTTTTTTTTGCATTTTTTGTGATTTTTTTTGCATTTTTTTTAGCATTTTTTTTGCAATTTTTTGCATTTTTTTTGCATTTTTTTGTGGATTTTTCTGCATTTTTTTTTGCATTTTTTGTGGTTTTTTCTGCATTTTTTTTTTGCATTTTTTTGCATTTTTTTTGCATTTTTTTGTGGATTTTTTTGCATTTTTTTTGCATTTTTTTGTGGATTTTTTTGCATTTTTTTTTGCATTTTTTTGTGGATTTTTCTGCATTTTGTTTTGCATTTTTTTTGCATTTTTTTTAGCATTTTTTTTGCATTTTTTTTGCATTTTTTTGTGGATTTTTTTGCATTTTTTTTGCATTTTTTTGTGGATTTTTTTGCATTTTTTTTTGCATTTTTTTGTGGATTTTTCTGCATTTTTTTTTGCATTTTTTGTGGTTTTTTCTGCATTTTTTTTTTGCATTTTTTTGCATTTTTTTTGCATTTTTTTTTGCATTTTTTTTTGCATTTTTTTGCATTTTTTTTGCATTTTTTTTAGCATTTTTTTGTGGATTTTTTTGTGGATTTTTTTGCATTTTTTTTTGCATTTTTTTGTGGATTTTTCTGCATTTTGTTTTGCATTTTTTTTGCATTTTTTTTAGCATTTTTTTTGCATTTTTTTTGCATTTTTTTGTGGATTTTTTTGCATTTTTTTTGCATTTTTTTGTGGATTTTTTTGCATTTTTTTTTGCATTTTTTTGTGGATTTTTCTGCATTTTTTTTTGCATTTTTTGTGGTTTTTTCTGCATTTTTTTTTTGCATTTTTTTGCATTTTTTTTGCATTTTTTTTTGCATTTTTTTTTGCATTTTTTTGCATTTTTTTTGCATTTTTTTTAGCATTTTTTTGTGGATTTTTTTGCATTTTTTTTGCATTTTTTTGTGGATTTTTTTGCATTTTTTTTGCATTTTTTTGTGGATTTTTTTGCATTTTTTTTTGCATTTTTTTGTGGATTTTCCTGCATTTTTTTTGCATTTTTTTTGCATTTTTTTTAGCATTTTTTTTGCATTTTTTTTGCATTTTTTTGTGGATTTTTTTGCATTTTTTTTGCATTTTTTTGTGGATTTTTTTGCATTTTTTTGTGGATTTTTTTGCATTTTTTTTGCATTTTTTTTAGCATTTTTTTTGCATTTTTTTGTGGATTTTTCTGCATTTTTTTTTTGCATTTTTTGTGATTTTTTTTGCATTTTTTTTAGCATTTTTTTTGCAATTTTTTGCATTTTTTTTGCATTTTTTTGTGGATTTTTCTGCATTTTTTTTTGCATTTTTTGTGGTTTTTTCTGCATTTTTTTTTTGCATTTTTTTGCATTTTTTTTGCATTTTTTTGTGGATTTTTTTGCATTTTTTTTGCATTTTTTTGTGGATTTTTTTGCATTTTTTTGTGGATTTTTTTGCATTTTTTTTGCATTTTTTTTAGCATTTTTTTTGCATTTTTTTGTGGATTTTTCTGCATTTTTTTTTTGCATTTTTTGTGATTTTTTTTGCATTTTTTTTAGCATTTTTTTTGCAATTTTTTGCATTTTTTTTGCATTTTTTTGTGGATTTTTTTGCATTTTTTTTTGCATTTTTTTGTGGATTTTTCTGCATTTTTTTTTGCATTTTTTTTGCATTTTTTTTAGCATTTTTTTTGCATTTTTTTTTGCATTTTTTTGTGGATTTTTTTGCATTTTTTTTGCATTTTTTTGTGGATTTTTTTGCATTTTTTTGCATTTTTTTGTGGATTTTTTTGCATTTTTTTTTGCATTTTTTTGTGGATTTTTCTGCATTTTTTTTTGCATTTTTTTTGCATTTTTTTTAGCATTTTTTTTGCATTTTTTTTGCATTTTTTTGTGGATTTTTTTGCATTTTTTTTAGCATTTTTTTGTGGATTTTTTTGCATTTTTTTTGCATTTTTTTGTGGATTTTTTGCATTTTTTTTGCATTTTTTTGTGAATTTTTCTGCATTTTTTTTTGCATTTTTTTGCATTTTTTTTGCATTTTTTTGTGGATTTTCCTGCATTTTTTTTGCATTTTTTTTTGCATTTTTTTTTGCATTTTTTTTTGCATTTTTTTGTGGATTTTTCTGCATTTTTTTGTGGATTTTTTTGCATTTTTTTTGCATTTTTTTGTGGATTTTTTTGCATTTTTTTTGCATTTTTTTGTGGATTTTCCTGCATTTTTTTTGCATTTTTTTTGCATTTTTTTTTAGCATTTTTTTTTTGCATTTTTTTTGCATTTTTTTGTGGATTTTTTTGCATTTTTTTTGCATTTTTTTGTGGATTTTTTTGCATTTTTTTGCATTTTTTTGTGAATTTTTCTGCATTTTTTTTTGCATTTTTTTGCATTTTTTTTTGCATTTTTTTGTGGATTTTCCTGCATTTTTTTTGCATTTTTTTTTGCATTTTTTTTTGCATTTTTTTTTGCATTTTTTTGTGGATTTTTCTGCATTTTTTTGTGGATTTTTTTGCATTTTTTTTGCATTTTTTTGTGGATTTTCCTGCATTTTTTTTGCATTTTTTTTGCATTTTTTTTTAGCATTTTTTTTGCATTTTTTTTGCATTTTTTTGTGGATTTTTTTGCATTTTTTTTGCATTTTTTTGCATTTTTTTTGCATTTTTTTGTGGATTTTTTTGCATTTTTTTTGCATTTTTTTGTGGATTTTTTTGCATTTTTTTTTGCATTTTTTTGTGGATTTTTCTGCATTTTTTTTTGCATTTTTTTTGCATTTTTTTAGCATTTTTTTTGCATTTTTTTTGCATTTTTTTGTGGATTTTTTTGCATTTTTTTTGCATTTTTTTGTGGATTTTTTTGCATTTTTTTTTGCATTTTTTTGTGGATTTTTCTGCATTTTTTTGTGGATTTTTTTGCATTTTTTTTGCATTTTTTTGTGGATTTTCCTGCATTTTTTTTGCATTTTTTTTGCATTTTTTTTTAGCATTTTTTTTGCATTTTTTTTGCATTTTTTTGTGGATTTTTTTGCATTTTTTTTGCATTTTTTTGCATTTTTTTTGCATTTTTTTGTGGATTTTTTTGCATTTTTTTAGCATTTTTTTGTGGATTTTTTTGCATTTTTTTTTGCATTTTTTTGTGGATTTTTCTGCATTTTTTTTTGCATTTTTTTTGCATTTTTTTAGCATTTTTTTTGCATTTTTTTTGCATTTTTTTGTGGATTTTTTTGCATTTTTTTTGCATTTTTTTGTGGATTTTTTTGCATTTTTTTTTGCATTTTTTTGTGGATTTTTCTGCATTTTTTTTTGCATTTTTTGTGGTTTTTTCTGCATTTTTTTTTTGCATTTTTTTGCATTTTTTTTGCATTTTTTTTTGCATTTTTTTTTGCATTTTTTTGCATTTTTTTTGCATTTTTTTTAGCATTTTTTTGTGGATTTTTTTGCATTTTTTTTGCATTTTTTTGTGGATTTTTTTGCATTTTTTTTGCATTTTTTTGTGGATTTTTTTGCATTTTTTTTTGCATTTTTTTGTGGATTTTCCTGCATTTTTTTTTGCATTTTTTTTGCATTTTTTTTAGCATTTTTTTTTGCATTTTTTTTGCATTTTTTTGTGGATTTTTTTGCATTTTTTTTGCATTTTTTTTGCATTTTTTTGTGGATTTTTTTGCATTTTTTTGTGGATTTTTTTGCATTTTTTTTGCATTTTTTTTAGCATTTTTTTTGCATTTTTTTGTGGATTTTTCTGCATTTTTTTTTTGCATTTTTTGTGATTTTTTTTGCATTTTTTTTAGCATTTTTTTTGCAATTTTTTGCATTTTTTTTGCATTTTTTTTGTGGATTTTTCTGCATTTTTTTTTGCATTTTTTGTGGTTTTTTCTGCATTTTTTTTTTTGCATTTTTTTGCATTTTTTTTGCATTTTTTTGTGGATTTTTTTGCATTTTTTTTGCATTTTTTTGTGGATTTTTTTGCATTTTTTTGTGGATTTTTTTGCATTTTTTTTGCATTTTTTTTAGCATTTTTTTTGCATTTTTTTGTGGATTTTTCTGCATTTTTTTTTTGCATTTTTTGTGATTTTTTTTGCATTTTTTTTAGCATTTCTTTTGCAATTTTTTGCATTTTTTTTGCATTTTTTTGTGGATTTTTTTGCATTTTTTTTTGCATTTTTTTGTGGATTTTTCTGCATTTTTTTTTGCATTTTTTTTGCATTTTTTTTAGCATTTTTTTTGCATTTTTTTTGCATTTTTTTGTGGATTTTTTTGCATTTTTTTTGCATTTTTTTTAGCATTTTTTTTGCATTTTTTTGTGGATTTTTCTGCATTTTTTTTTTGCATTTTTTGTGATTTTTTTTGCATTTTTTTTAGCATTTTTTTTGCAATTTTTTGCATTTTTTTTGCATTTTTTTGTGGATTTTTTTGCATTTTTTTTTGCATTTTTTTGTGGATTTTTCTGCATTTTTTTTTGCATTTTTTTTGCATTTTTTTTAGCATTTTTTTTGCATTTTTTTTGCATTTTTTTGTGGATTTTTTTGCATTTTTTTTGCATTTTTTTGTGGATTTTTTTGCATTTTTTTTGCATTTTTTTGTGGATTTTTTTGCATTTTTTTTTGCATTTTTTTGTGGATTTTTCTGCATTTTTTTTTGCATTTTTTTTGCATTTTTTTTAGCATTTTTTTTGCATTTTTTTTGCATTTTTTTGTGGATTTTTTTGCATTTTTTTTAGCATTTTTTTGTGGATTTTTTTGCATTTTTTTTGCATTTTTTTGTGAATTTTTCTGCATTTTTTTTTGCATTTTTTTGCATTTTTTTTGCATTTTTTTGTGGATTTTCCTGCATTTTTTTTGCATTTTTTTTTGCATTTTTTTTTGCATTTTTTTTTGCATTTTTTTGTGGATTTTTCTGCATTTTTTTGTGGATTTTTTTGCATTTTTTTTGCATTTTTTTGTGGATTTTTTTGCATTTTTTTTTGCATTTTTTTGTGGATTTTCCTGCATTTTTTTTGCATTTTTTTTGCATTTTTTTTAGCATTTTTTTTGCATTTTTTTTGCATTTTTTTGTGGATTTTTTTGCATTTTTTTTGCATTTTTTTGTGGATTTTTTTGCATTTTTTTGTGGATTTTTTTGCATTTTTTTTGCATTTTTTTTAGCATTTTTTTTGCATTTTTTTGTGGATTTTTCTGCATTTTTTTTTTGCATTTTTTGTGATTTTTTTTGCATTTTTTTTAGCATTTTTTTTGCAATTTTTTGCATTTTTTTTGCATTTTTTTTGTGGATTTTTCTGCATTTTTTTTTGCATTTTTTGTGGTTTTTTCTGCATTTTTTTTTTGCATTTTTTTGCATTTTTTTTGCATTTTTTTGTGGATTTTTTTGCATTTTTTTTGCATTTTTTTTTGCATTTTTTTGCATTTTTTTTGCATTTTTTTGTGGATTTTCCTGCATTTTTTTTGCATTTTTTTTTGCATTTTTTTTTGCATTTTTTTTTGCATTTTTTTGTGGATTTTTCTGCATTTTTTTGTGGATTTTTTTGCATTTTTTTTGCATTTTTTTGTGGATTTTTTTGCATTTTTTTTTGCATTTTTTTGTGGATTTTCCTGCATTTTTTTTGCATTTTTTTTGCATTTTTTTTTAGCATTTTTTTTGCATTTTTTTTGCATTTTTTTGTGGATTTTTTTGCATTTTTTTTGCATTTTTTTGTGGATTTTTTTGCATTTTTTTGTGGATTTTTTTGCATTTTTTTTGCATTTTTTTTAGCATTTTTTTTGCATTTTTTTGTGGATTTTTCTGCATTTTTTTTTTGCATTTTTTGTGATTTTTTTTGCATTTTTTTTAGCATTTTTTTTGCAATTTTTTGCATTTTTTTTGCATTTTTTTTGTGGATTTTTCTGCATTTTTTTTTGCATTTTTTGTGGTTTTTTCTGCATTTTTTTTTTGCATTTTTTTGCATTTTTTTTGCATTTTTTTGTGGATTTTTTTGCATTTTTTTTGCATTTTTTTGTGGATTTTTTTGCATTTTTTTGTGGATTTTTTTGCATTTTTTTTGCATTTTTTTTAGCATTTTTTTTGCATTTTTTTGTGGATTTTTCTGCATTTTTTTTTTGCATTTTTTGTGATTTTTTTTGCATTTTTTTTAGCATTTTTTTTGCAATTATTTGCATTTTTTTTGCATTTTTTTGTGGATTTTTTTGCATTTTTTTTTGCATTTTTTTGTGGATTTTTCTGCATTTTTTTTGCATTTTTTTTGCATTTTTTTTAGCATTTTTTTTGCATTTTTTTGCATTTTTTTGTGGATTTTTTTGCATTTTTTTTGCATTTTTTTGTGGATTTTTTTGCATTTTTTTTGCATTTTTTTGTGGATTTTTTTGCATTTTTTTTTGCATTTTTTTGTGGATTTTTCTGCATTTTTTTTTGCATTTTTTTTGCATTTTTTTAGCATTTTTTTTGCATTTTTTTTGCATTTTTTTGTGGATTTTTTTGCATTTTTTTTAGCATTTTTTTGTGGATTTTTTTGCATTTTTTTTGCATTTTTTTGTGGATTTTTTTGCATTTTTTTTGCATTTTTTTGTGAATTTTTCTGCATTTTTTTTTGCATTTTTTTGCATTTTTTTTGCATTTTTTTGTGGATTTTCCTGCATTTTTTTTGCATTTTTTTTTGCATTTTTTTTTGCATTTTTTTTTGCATTTTTTTGTGGATTTTTCTGCATTTTTTTGTGGATTTTTTTGCATTTTTTTTGCATTTTTTTGTGGATTTTTTTGCATTTTTTTTTGCATTTTTTTGTGGATTTTCCTGCATTTTTTTTGCATTTTTTTTGCATTTTTTTTTAGCATTTTTTTTGCATTTTTTTTGCATTTTTTTGTGGATTTTTTTGCATTTTTATTGCATTTTTTTGTGGATTTTTTTGCATTTTTTTGTGGATTTTTTTGCATTTTTTTTGCATTTTTTTTAGCATTTTTTTTGCATTTTTTTGTGGATTTTTCTGCATTTTTTTTTTGCATTTTTTGTGATTTTTTTTGCATTTTTTTTTGCATTTTTTTTGCAATTTTTTGCATTTTTTTTGCATTTTTTTGTGGATTTTTCTGCATTTTTTTGCATTTTTTTGTGGATTTTTCTGCATTTTTTTTGCATTTTTTTTAGCATTTTTTTTGCATTTTTTTGTGGATTTTTCTGCATTTTTTTTTTGCATTTTTTGTGATTTTTTTTGCATTTTTTTTAGCATTTTTTTTGCAATTTTTTGCATTTTTTTTGCATTTTTTTGTGGATTTTTTTGCATTTTTTTTTGCATTTTTTTGTGGATTTTTCTGCATTTTTTTTTGCATTTTTTTTGCATTTTTTTTAGCATTTTTTTTGCATTTTTTTTGCATTTTTTTGTGGATTTTTTTGCATTTTTTTTGCATTTTTTTGTGGATTTTTTTGCATTTTTTTTGCATTTTTTTGTGGATTTTTTTGCATTTTTTTTTGCATTTTTTTGTGGATTTTTCTGCATTTTTTTTTGCATTTTTTTTGCATTTTTTTTAGCATTTTTTTTGCATTTTTTTTGCATTTTTTTGTGGATTTTTTTGCATTTTTTTTTAGCATTTTTTTGTGGATTTTTTTGCATTTTTTTGCATTTTTTTGTGGATTTTTTTGCATTTTTTTTGCATTTTTTTGTGAATTTTTCTGCATTTTTTTTTGCATTTTTTTGCATTTTTTTTGCATTTTTTTGTGGATTTTCCTGCATTTTTTTTGCATTTTTTTTTGCATTTTTTTTTGCATTTTTTTTGCATTTTTTTGTGGATTTTTCTGCATTTTTTTGTGGATTTTTTTGCATTTTTTTTGCATTTTTTTGTGGATTTTTTTGCATTTTTTTTTGCATTTTTTTGTGGATTTTCCTGCATTTTTTTTGCATTTTTTTTGCATTTTTTTTTAGCATTTTTTTTGCATTTTTTTTGCATTTTTTTGTGGATTTTTTTGCATTTTTTTTGCATTTTTTTGTGGATTTTTTTGCATTTTTTTGTGGATTTTTTTGCATTTTTTTTGCATTTTTTTTAGCATTTTTTTTGCATTTTTTTGTGGATTTTTCTGCATTTTTTTTTTGCATTTTTTGTGATTTTTTTTGCATTTTTTTTTGCATTTTTTTTGCAATTTTTTGCATTTTTTTTGCATTTTTTTGTGGATTTTTCTGCATTTTTTTGCATTTTTTTGTGGATTTTTCTGCATTTTTTTTGCATTTTTTTTAGCATTTTTTTTGCATTTTTTTGTGGATTTTTCTGCATTTTTTTTTTGCATTTTTTGTGATTTTTTTTGCATTTTTTTTAGCATTTTTTTTGCAATTTTTTGCATTTTTTTTGCATTTTTTTGTGGATTTTTCTGCATTTTTTTTTGCATTTTTTGTGGTTTTTTCTGCATTTTTTTTTTGCATTTTTTTGCATTTTTTTTGCATTTTTTTGTGGATTTTTTTGCATTTTTTTTGCATTTTTTTGTGGATTTTTTTGCATTTTTTTTTGCATTTTTTTGTGGATTTTTCTGCATTTTTTTTGCATTTTTTTGTGGATTTTTTTGCATTTTTTTTGCATTTTTTTGTGGATTTTTCTGCATTTTTTTTTTGCATTTTTTGTGATTTTTTTTGCATTTTTTTTTGCATTTTTTTTGCAATTTTTTGCATTTTTTTTTGCATTTTTTTGTGGATTTTTCTGCATTTTTTTGCATTTTTTTGTGGATTTTTCTGCATTTTTTTTGCATTTTTTTTAGCATTTTTTTTGCATTTTTTTGTGGATTTTTCTGCATTTTTTTTTTGCATTTTTTGTGATTTTTTTTGCATTTTTTTTAGCATTTTTTTTGCAATTTTTTGCATTTTTTTTGCATTTTTTTGTGGATTTTTCTGCATTTTTTTTTGCATTTTTTGTGGTTTTTTCTGCATTTTTTTTTTGCATTTTTTTGCATTTTTTTTGCATTTTTTTGTGGATTTTTTTGCATTTTTTTTGCATTTTTTTGTGGATTTTTTTGCATTTTTTTTTGCATTTTTTTGTGGATTTTTCTGCATTTTTTTGCATTTTTTTGTGGATTTTTTTGCATTTTTTTTGCATTTTTTTGTGGATTTTTTTGCATTTTTTTTTGCATTTTTTTGTGGATTTTTCTGCATTTTTTTTTGCATTTTTTTTGCATTTTTTTTTGCATTTTTTTTGTATTTTTTTTGCATTTTTTTTAGCATTTTTTTTTGCATTTTTTTGCATTTTTTTTAGCATTTTTTTTGCAATTTTTTGCATTTTTTTTGCATTTTTTTGTGGATTTTTCTGCATTTTTTTTTGCATTTTTTGTGGTTTTTTCTGCATTTTTTTTTTGCATTTTTTTGCATTTTTTTTGCATTTTTTTGTGGATTTTTTTGCATTTTTTTTGCATTTTTTTGTGGATTTTTTTGCATTTTTTTTTGCATTTTTTTGTGGATTTTTCTGCATTTTTTTTTGCATTTTTTTTGCATTTTTTTTAGCATTTTTTTTGCATTTTTTTTGCATTTTTTTGTGGATTTTTTTGCATTTTTTTTGCATTTTTTTGTGGATTTTTTTGCATTTTTTTTTGCATTTTTTTGTGGATTTTTCTGCATTTTTTTTTGCATTTTTTTTGCATTTTTTTTTGCATTTTTTTTGCATTTTTTTGTGGATTTTTTTGCATTTTTTTTTGCATTTTTTGTGGTTTTTTTGCATTTTTTTTTGCATTTTTTTGTGGATTTTTTTGCATTTTTTTTTAGCATTTTTTTTGCATTTTTTTTGCATTTTTTTGTGGATTTTTTTGCATTTTTTTTGCATTTTTTTGTGGATTTTTTTGCATTTTTTGTGATTTTTTTTGCATTTTTTTTAGCATTTTTTTTGCAATTTTTTGCATTTTTTTTGCATTTTTTTGTGGATTTTTTTGCATTTTTTTTTGCATTTTTTTGTGGATTTTTCTGCATTTTTTTTTGCATTTTTTTTGCATTTTTTTTAGCATTTTTTTTGCATTTTTTTTGCATTTTTTTGTGGATTTTTTTGCATTTTTTTTGCATTTTTTTGTGGATTTTTTTGCATTTTTTTTGCATTTTTTTGTGGATTTTTTTGCATTTTTTTTTGCATTTTTTTGTGGATTTTTCTGCATTTTTTTTGCATTTTTTGTGGTTTTTTCTGCATTTTTTTTTTGCATTTTTTTGCATTTTTTTTGCATTTTTTTTTGCATTTTTTTTTGCATTTTTTTGCATTTTTTTTGCATTTTTTTTAGCATTTTTTTGTGGATTTTTTTGCATTTTTTTTGCATTTTTTTGTGGATTTTTTTGCATTTTTTTTGCATTTTTTTGTGGATTTTTTTGCATTTTTTTTTGCATTTTTTTGTGGATTTTCCTGCATTTTTTTTGCATTTTTTTTGCATTTTTTTTAGCATTTTTTTTGCATTTTTTTTGCATTTTTTTGTGGATTTTTTTGCATTTTTTTGCATTTTTTTGTGGATTTTTTTGCATTTTTTTGTGGATTTTTTTGCATTTTTTTTGCATTTTTTTTAGCATTTTTTTTGCATTTTTTTGTGGATTTTTCTGCATTTTTTTTTTGCATTTTTTGTGATTTTTTTTGCATTTTTTTTAGCATTTTTTTTGCAATTTTTTGCATTTTTTTTGCATTTTTTTTGTGGATTTTTCTGCATTTTTTTTTGCATTTTTTGTGGTTTTTTCTGCATTTTTTTTTTGCATTTTTTTGCATTTTTTTTGCATTTTTTTGTGGATTTTTTTGCATTTTTTTTGCATTTTTTTGTGGATTTTTTTGCATTTTTTTGTGGATTTTTTTGCATTTTTTTTGCATTTTTTTTAGCATTTTTTTTGCATTTTTTTGTGGATTTTTCTGCATTTTTTTTTTGCATTTTTTGTGATTTTTTTTTGCATTTTTTTTAGCATTTTTTTTGCAATTTTTTGCATTTTTTTTGCATTTTTTTGTGGATTTTTTTGCTTTTTTTTTTGCATTTTTTTGTGGATTTTTCTGCATTTTTTTTTGCATTTTTTTTGCATTTTTTTTAGCATTTTTTTTGCATTTTTTTTGCATTTTTTTGTGGATTTTTTTGCATTTTTTTTGCATTTTTTTGTGGATTTTTTTGCATTTTTTTTGCATTTTTTTGTGGATTTTTTTGCATTTTTTTTTGCATTTTTTTGTGGATTTTTCTGCATTTTTTTTTGCATTTTTTTTGCATTTTTTTTAGCATTTTTTTTGCATTTTTTTTGCATTTTTTTGTGGATTTTTTTGCATTTTTTTTAGCATTTTTTTGTGGATTTTTTTGCATTTTTTTTGCATTTTTTTGTGGATTTTTTTGCATTTTTTTTGCATTTTTTTGTGAATTTTTCTGCATTTTTTTTTGCATTTTTTTGCATTTTTTTTGCATTTTTTTGTGGATTTTCCTGCATTTTTTTTGCATTTTTTTTTGCATTTTTTTTTGCATTTTTTTTTGCATTTTTTTGTGGATTTTTCTGCATTTTTTTGTGGATTTTTTTGCATTTTTTTTGCATTTTTTTGTGAATTTTTTTGCATTTTTTTTTGCATTTTTTTGTGGATTTTCCTGCATTTTTTTTGCATTTTTTTTGCATTTTTTTTTAGCATTTTTTTTGCATTTTTTTTGCATTTTTTTGTGGATTTTTTTGCATTTTTTTTGCATTTTTTTGTGGATTTTTTTGCATTTTTTTGTGGATTTTTTTGCATTTTTTTTGCATTTTTTTTAGCATTTTTTTTGCATTTTTTTGTGGATTTTTCTGCATTTTTTTTTTGCATTTTTTGTGATTTTTTTTGCATTTTTTTTTTGCATTTTTTTTGCAATTTTTTGCATTTTTTTTGCATTTTTTTGTGGATTTTTCTGCATTTTTTTGCATTTTTTTGTGGATTTTTCTGCATTTTTTTTGCATTTTTTTTAGCATTTTTTTTGCATTTTTTTGTGGATTTTTCTGCATTTTTTTTTTGCATTTTTTGTGATTTTTTTTGCATTTTTTTTAGCATTTTTTTTGCAATTTTTTGCATTTTTTTTGCATTTTTTTGTGGATTTTTCTGCATTTTTTTTTGCATTTTTTGTGGTTTTTTCTGCATTTTTTTTTTTGCATTTTTTTGCATTTTTTTTGCATTTTTTTGTGGATTTTTTTGCATTTTTTTTGCATTTTTTTGTGGATTTTTTTGCATTTTTTTTTGCATTTTTTTGTGGATTTTTCTGCATTTTTTTGCATTTTTTTGTGGATTTTTTTGCATTTTTTTTGCATTTTTTTGTGGATTTTTTTGCATTTTTTTTTGCATTTTTTTGTGGATTTTTCTGCATTTTTTTTGCATTTTTTTTGCATTTTTTTTTGCATTTTTTTTGCATTTTTTTTGCATTTTTTTTAGCATTTTTTTTTGCATTTTTTTTGCATTTTTTTGTGGATTTTTTTGCATTTTTTTTGCATTTTTTTGTGGATTTTTTTGCATTTTTTTTTGCATTTTTTTGTAGATTTTCCTGCATTTTTTTTGCATTTTTTTTGCATTTTTTTTTAGCATTTTTTTTGCATTTTTTTTGCATTTTTTTGTGGATTTTTTTGCATTTTTTTTGCATTTTTTTGTGGATTTTTCTGCATTTTTTTTTTGCATTTTTTGTGATTTTTTTTGCATTTTTTTTAGCATTTTTTTTGCAATTTTTTGCATTTTTTTTGCATTTTTTTGTGGATTTTTCTGCATTTTTTTTGCATTTTTTGTGGTTTTTTCTGCATTTTTTTTTTGCATTTTTTTGCATTTTTTTTGCATTTTTTTGTGGATTTTTTTGCATTTTTTTTGCATTTTTTTGTGGATTTTTTTTGCATTTTTTTGTGGATTTTTCTGCATTTTTTTTTGCATTTTTTTTGCATTTTTTTTAGCATTTTTTTTTGCATTTTTTTGCATTTTTTTTAGCATTTTTTTTGCAATTTTTTGCATTTTTTTTGCATTTTTTTGTGGATTTTTCTGCATTTTTTTTTGCATTTTTTGTGGTTTTTTCTGCATTTTTTTTTTGCATTTTTTTGCATTTTTTTTGCATTTTTTTGTGGATTTTTTTGCATTTTTTTTGCATTTTTTTGTGGATTTTTTTGCATTTTTTTTTGCATTTTTTTGTGGATTTTTCTGCATTTTTTTTTGCATTTTTTTTGCATTTTTTTTAGCATTTTTTTTGCATTTTTTTTGCATTTTTTTGTGGATTTTTTTGCATTTTTTTTGCATTTTTTTGTGGATTTTTTTGCATTTTTTTTTGCATTTTTTTGTGGATTTTTCTGCATTTTTTTTTGCATTTTTTTTGCATTTTTTTTTGCATTTTTTTTGCATTTTTTTGTGGATTTTTTTGCATTTTTTTTTGCATTTTTTGTGGTTTTTTTGCATTTTTTTTTGCATTTTTTTGTGGATTTTTTTGCATTTTTTTTTGCATTTTTTTGTGGATTTTTTGTGGATTTTTTTGCATTTTTTTTGCATTTTTTTGTGGATTTTTTTGCATTTTTTTTTGCATTTTTTTGTGGATTTTTCTGCATTTTTTTTTGCATTTTTTTTGCATTTTTTTTTGCATTTTTTTTGCATTTTTTTGTGGATTTTTTTGCATTTTTTTTTGCATTTTTTGTGGTTTTTTTGCATTTTTTTTTGCATTTTTTTGTGGATTTTTTTGCATTTTTTTTTAGCATTTTTTTTGCATTTTTTTTGCATTTTTTTGTGGATTTTTTTGCATTTTTTTTGCATTTTTTTGTGGATTTTTTTGCATTTTTTGTGATTTTTTTTGCATTTTTTTTAGCATTTTTTTTGCAATTTTTTGCATTTTTTTTGCATTTTTTTGTGGATTTTTTTGCATTTTTTTTTGCATTTTTTTGTGGATTTTTCTGCATTTTTTTTTGCATTTTTTTTGCATTTTTTTTAGCATTTTTTTTGCATTTTTTTTGCATTTTTTTGTGGATTTTTTTGCATTTTTTTTGCATTTTTTTGTGGATTTTTTTGCATTTTTTTTGCATTTTTTTGTGGATTTTTTTGCATTTTTTTTTGCATTTTTTTGTGGATTTTTCTGCATTTTTTTTGCATTTTTTGTGGTTTTTTCTGCATTTTTTTTTTGCATTTTTTTGCATTTTTTTTGCATTTTTTTTTGCATTTTTTTTTGCATTTTTTTGCATTTTTTTTGCATTTTTTTTAGCATTTTTTTGTGGATTTTTTTTGCATTTTTTTTGCATTTTTTTTGTGGATTTTTTTGCATTTTTTTTGCATTTTTTTGTGGATTTTTTTGCATTTTTTTTTGCATTTTTTTGTGGATTTTCCTGCATTTTTTTTGCATTTTTTTTGCATTTTTTTTAGCATTTTTTTTGCATTTTTTTTGCATTTTTTTTGTGGATTTTTTTGCATTTTTTTGCATTTTTTTGTGGATTTTTTTGCATTTTTTTGTGGATTTTTTTTGCATTTTTTTTGCATTTTTTTTAGCATTTTTTTTGCATTTTTTTGTGGATTTTTCTGCATTTTTTTTTTGCATTTTTTGTGATTTTTTTTGCATTTTTTTTAGCATTTTTTTTGCAATTTTTTGCATTTTTTTTGCATTTTTTTTGTGGATTTTTCTGCATTTTTTTTTGCATTTTTTGTGGTTTTTTCTGCATTTTTTTTTTGCATTTTTTTTGCATTTTTTTTGCATTTTTTTGTGGATTTTTTTGCATTTTTTTTGCATTTTTTTGTGGATTTTTTTGCATTTTTTTGTGGATTTTTTTGCATTTTTTTTGCATTTTTTTAGCATTTTTTTTGCATTTTTTTGTGGATTTTTCTGCATTTTTTTTTTGCATTTTTTGTGATTTTTTTTTGCATTTTTTTTTAGCATTTTTTTTTGCAATTTTTTGCATTTTTTTTGCATTTTTTTGTGGATTTTTTTGCTTTTTTTTTTGCATTTTTTTGTGGATTTTTCTGCATTTTTTTTTGCATTTTTTTTGCATTTTTTTTAGCATTTTTTTTGCATTTTTTTTGCATTTTTTTGTGGATTTTTTTGCATTTTTTTTGCATTTTTTTGTGGATTTTTTTGCATTTTTTTTGCATTTTTTTGTGGATTTTTTTGCATTTTTTTTTTGCATTTTTTTGTGGATTTTTCTGCATTTTTTTTTGCATTTTTTTTTGCATTTTTTTTAGCATTTTTTTTGCATTTTTTTTGCATTTTTTTGTGGATTTTTTTGCATTTTTTTTAGCATTTTTTTTGTGGATTTTTTTTGCATTTTTTTTGCATTTTTTTGTGGATTTTTTTGCATTTTTTTTGCATTTTTTTTGTGAATTTTTCTGCATTTTTTTTTTGCATTTTTTTGCATTTTTTTTGCATTTTTTTGTGGATTTTCCTGCATTTTTTTTGCATTTTTTTTTTGCATTTTTTTTTTGCATTTTTTTTTGCATTTTTTTGTGGATTTTTCTGCATTTTTTTGTGGATTTTTTTGCATTTTTTTTGCATTTTTTTGTGGATTTTTTTGCATTTTTTTTTGCATTTTTTTGTGGATTTTCCTGCATTTTTTTTGCATTTTTTTTGCATTTTTTTTTAGCATTTTTTTTGCATTTTTTTTTGCATTTTTTTGTGGATTTTTTTGCATTTTTTTTGCATTTTTTTGTGGATTTTTTTGCATTTTTTTGTGGATTTTTTTGCATTTTTTTTGCATTTTTTTTAGCATTTTTTTTGCATTTTTTTGTGGATTTTTCTGCATTTTTTTTTTGCATTTTTTGTGATTTTTTTTGCATTTTTTTTTTGCATTTTTTTTGCAATTTTTTGCATTTTTTTTGCATTTTTTTGTGGATTTTTCTGCATTTTTTTGCATTTTTTTGTGGATTTTTCTGCATTTTTTTTGCATTTTTTTTAGCATTTTTTTTGCATTTTTTTGTGGATTTTTCTGCATTTTTTTTTGCATTTTTTGTGATTTTTTTTGCATTTTTTTTAGCATTTTTTTTGCAATTTTTTGCATTTTTTTTGCATTTTTTTGTGGATTTTTCTGCATTTTTTTTTGCATTTTTTGTGGTTTTTTCTGCATTTTTTTTTTTGCATTTTTTTGCATTTTTTTTGCATTTTTTTGTGGATTTTTTTGCATTTTTTTTGCATTTTTTTGTGGATTTTTTTGCATTTTTTTTTGCATTTTTTTGTGGATTTTTCTGCATTTTTTTTGCATTTTTTTGTGGATTTTTTTGCATTTTTTTTTGCATTTTTTTGTGGATTTTTTTGCATTTTTTTTTGCATTTTTTTGTGGATTTTTCTGCATTTTTTTTGCATTTTTTTTGCATTTTTTTTTGCATTTTTTTTGCATTTTTTTTGCATTTTTTTTAGCATTTTTTTTTGCATTTTTTTTGCATTTTTTTGTGGATTTTTTTGCATTTTTTTTGCATTTTTTTGTGGATTTTTTTGCATTTTTTTTTGCATTTTTTTGTAGATTTTCCTGCATTTTTTTTGCATTTTTTTTGCATTTTTTTTTAGCATTTTTTTTGCATTTTTTTTGCATTTTTTTGTGGATTTTTTTGCATTTTTTTTGCATTTTTTTGTGGATTTTTCTGCATTTTTTTTTTGCATTTTTTGTGATTTTTTTTGCATTTTTTTTAGCATTTTTTTTGCAATTTTTTGCATTTTTTTTGCATTTTTTTGTGGATTTTTCTGCATTTTTTTTGCATTTTTTGTGGTTTTTTCTGCATTTTTTTTTTGCATTTTTTTGCATTTTTTTTGCATTTTTTTGTGGATTTTTTTGCATTTTTTTTGCATTTTTTTGTGGATTTTTTTTGCATTTTTTTGTGGATTTTTCTGCATTTTTTTTGCATTTTTTTTGCATTTTTTTTAGCATTTTTTTTGCATTTTTTTTGCATTTTTTTGTGGATTTTTTTGCATTTTTTTTGCATTTTTTTGTGGATTTTTTTGCATTTTTTTTTGCATTTTTTTGTGGATTTTTCTGCATTTTTTTTTGCATTTTTTTTGCATTTTTTTTTGCATTTTTTTTGCATTTTTTTGTGGATTTTTTTGCATTTTTTTTGCATTTTTTGTGGTTTTTTTGCATTTTTTTTTGCATTTTTTTGCATTTTTTTGCATTTTTTTGTGGATTTTTCTGCATTTTTTTTTTGCATTTTTTTTGCATTTTTTTTAGCATTTTTTTTGCATTTTTTTTGCATTTTTTTGTGGATTTTTTTGCATTTTTTTTGCATTTTTTTGTGGATTTTTTTGCATTTTTTTTTGCATTTTTTTGTGGATTTTTCTGCATTTTTTTTTGCATTTTTTTTGCATTTTTTTTAGCATTTTTTTTGCATTTTTTTTGCATTTTTTTGTGGATTTTTTTGCATTTTTTTTGCATTTTTTTGTGGATTTTTTTGCATTTTTTTTGCATTTTTTTGTGGATTTTTTTGCATTTTTTTTTGCATTTTTTTGTGGATTTTTCTGCATTTTTTTTTGCATTTTTTTTGCATTTTTTTTAGCATTTTTTTTGCATTTTTTTTGCATTTTTTTGTGGATTTTTTTGCATTTTTTTTGCATTTTTTTGTGGATTTTTTTGCATTTTTTTTAGCATTTTTTTGTGGATTTTTTTGCATTTTTTTTGCATTTTTTTGTGGATTTTTTTGCATTTTTTTTGCATTTTTTTTTGCATTTTTTTTTGCATTTTTTTTGTGGATTTTTCTGCATTTTTTTTGCATTTTTTTTGCATTTTTTTTAGCATTTTTTTTGCATTTTTTTTGCATTTTTTTTGCATTTTTTTGCATTTTTTTTGCATTTTTTTTTGCATTTTTTTGTGGATTTTCCTGCATTTTTTTTGCATTTTTTTGTGGATTTTTTTGCATTTTTTTTTGCATTTTTTTTTGCATTTTTTTGTGGATTTTTCTGCATTTTTTTGTGGATTTTTTTGCATTTTTTTGTGGATTTTTTTGCATTTTTTTTGCATTTTTTTGTGGATTTTTTTGCATTTTTTTTTGCATTTTTTTGTAGATTTTCCTGCATTTTTTTTGCATTTTTTTTGCATTTTTTTTTAGCATTTTTTTTGCATTTTTTTTGCATTTTTTTGTGGATTTTTTTGCATTTTTTTTGCATTTTTTTGTGGATTTTTCTGCATTTTTTTTTTGCATTTTTTGTGATTTTTTTTGCATTTTTTTTAGCATTTTTTTTGCAATTTTTTGCATTTTTTTTGCATTTTTTTGTGGATTTTTCTGCATTTTTTTTGCATTTTTTGTGGTTTTTTCTGCATTTTTTTTTTGCATTTTTTTGCATTTTTTTTGCATTTTTTTGTGGATTTTTTTGCATTTTTTTTGCATTTTTTTGTGGATTTTTTTTGCATTTTTTTGTGGATTTTTCTGCATTTTTTTTGCATTTTTTTTGCATTTTTTTTAGCATTTTTTTTGCATTTTTTTTGCATTTTTTTGTGGATTTTTTTGCATTTTTTTTGCATTTTTTTGTGGATTTTTTTGCATTTTTTTTTGCATTTTTTTGTGGATTTTTCTGCATTTTTTTTTGCATTTTTTTTGCATTTTTTTTTGCATTTTTTTTGCATTTTTTTGTGGATTTTTTTGCATTTTTTTTGCATTTTTTGTGGTTTTTTTGCATTTTTTTTGCATTTTTTTGCATTTTTTTGCATTTTTTTGTGGATTTTTCTGCATTTTTTTTTTGCATTTTTTTTGCATTTTTTTTAGCATTTTTTTTGCATTTTTTTTGCATTTTTTTTGCATTTTTTTGTGGATTTTTTTGCATTTTTTTTGCATTTTTTTGTGGATTTTTTTGCATTTTTTTTTGCATTTTTTTGTGGATTTTTCTGCATTTTTTTTTGCATTTTTTTTGCATTTTTTTTAGCATTTTTTTTGCATTTTTTTTGCATTTTTTTGTGGATTTTTTTGCATTTTTTTTGCATTTTTTTGTGGATTTTTTTGCATTTTTTTTAGCATTTTTTTGTGGATTTTTTTGCATTTTTTTTGCATTTTTTTGTGGATTTTTTTGCATTTTTTTTGCATTTTTTTTTGCATTTTTTTTTGCATTTTTTTTGTGGATTTTTCTGCATTTTTTTTGCATTTTTTTTGCATTTTTTTTAGCATTTTTTTTGCATTTTTTTTGCATTTTTTTTGCATTTTTTTGCATTTTTTTTGCATTTTTTTTTGCATTTTTTTGTGGATTTTCCTGCATTTTTTTTGCATTTTTTTGTGGATTTTTTTGCATTTTTTTTTGCATTTTTTTTTGCATTTTTTTGTGGATTTTTCTGCATTTTTTTGTGGATTTTTTTGCATTTTTTTTTGCATTTTTTTGTGGATTTTTCTGCATTTTTTTTTGCATTTTTTGTGGTTTTTTCTGCATTTTTTTTTTGCATTTTTTTGCATTTTTTTTGCATTTTTTTTTGCATTTTTTTTTGCATTTTTTTGCATTTTTTTTGCATTTTTTTTAGCATTTTTTTGTGGATTTTTTTGCATTTTTTTTGCATTTTTTTTGCATTTTTTTGCATTTTTTTTTGCATTTTTTTTGTGGATTTTTCTGCATTTTTTTTGCATTTTTTTTGCATTTTTTTTAGCATTTTTTTTGCATTTTTTTTGCATTTTTTTGTGGATTTTTTTGCATTTTTTTTGCATTTTTTTGTGGATTTTTTTGCATTTTTTTTGCATTTTTTTGTGGATTTTTCTGCATTTTTTTTTGCATTTTTTGTGGTTTTTTCTGCATTTTTTTTTTGCATTTTTTTGCATTTTTTTTGCATTTTTTTTTGCATTTTTTTTTGCATTTTTTTGCATTTTTTTGCATTTTTTTGCATTTTTTTTAGCATTTTTTTGTGGATTTTTTTGCATTTTTTTTTGCATTTTTTTGTGGATTTTTTTGCATTTTTTTTGCATTTTTTTGTGGATTTTTTTGCATTTTTTTTTGCATTTTTTTGTGGATTTTCCTGCATTTTTTTTGCATTTTTTTTGCATTTTTTTTAGCATTTTTTTTGCATTTTTTTTGCATTTTTTTGTGGATTTTTTTGCATTTTTTTTGCATTTTTTTGTGGATTTTTTTGCATTTTTTTGTGGATTTTTTTGCATTTTTTTTGCATTTTTTTTAGCATTTTTTTTGCATTTTTTTGTGGATTTTTCTGCATTTTTTTTTTGCATTTTTTGTGATTTTTTTTGCATTTTTTTTAGCATTTTTTTTGCAATTTTTTGCATTTTTTTTGCATTTTTTTTGTGGATTTTTCTGCATTTTTTTTTGCATTTTTTGTGGTTTTTTCTGCATTTTTTTTTTTGCATTTTTTTGCATTTTTTTTGCATTTTTTTGTGGATTTTTTTGCATTTTTTTTGCATTTTTTTGTGGATTTTTTTGCATTTTTTTGTGGATTTTTTTGCATTTTTTTTGCATTTTTTTTAGCATTTTTTTTGCATTTTTTTGTGGATTTTTCTGCATTTTTTTTTTGCATTTTTTGTGATTTTTTTTGCATTTTTTTTAGCATTTTTTTTGCAATTTTTTGCATTTTTTTTGCATTTTTTTGTGGATTTTTTTGCATTTTTTTTTGCATTTTTTTGTGGATTTTTCTGCATTTTTTTTTGCATTTTTTTTGCATTTTTTTTAGCATTTTTTTTTGCATTTTTTTTGCATTTTTTTGTGGATTTTTTTGCATTTTTTTGTGGATTTTTTTGCATTTTTTTTGCATTTTTTTGTGGATTTTTTTGCATTTTTTTTTGCATTTTTTTGTGGATTTTTCTGCATTTTTTTTTGCATTTTTTTTGCATTTTTTTTAGCATTTTTTTTGCATTTTTTTTGCATTTTTTTGTGGATTTTTTTGCATTTTTTTTAGCATTTTTTTGTGGATTTTTTTGCATTTTTTTTGCATTTTTTTGTGGATTTTTTTGCATTTTTTTTGCATTTTTTTGTGAATTTTTCTGCATTTTTTTTTGCATTTTTTTGCATTTTTTTTGCATTTTTTTGTGGATTTTCCTGCATTTTTTTTGCATTTTTTTTTGCATTTTTTTTTGCATTTTTTTTTGCATTTTTTTGTGGATTTTTCTGCATTTTTTTGTGGATTTTTTTGCATTTTTTTTGCATTTTTTTGTGGATTTTTTTGCATTTTTTTTTGCATTTTTTTGTGGATTTTCCTGCATTTTTTTTTGCATTTTTTTTGCATTTTTTTTTAGCATTTTTTTTGCATTTTTTTTGCATTTTTTTGTGGATTTTTTTGCATTTTTTTGTGGATTTTTTTGTGGATTTTTTTGCATTTTTTTGTGGATTTTTTTGCATTTTTTTTGCATTTTTTTTAGCATTTTTTTTGCATTTTTTTGTGGATTTTTCTGCATTTTTTTTTTGCATTTTTTGTGATTTTTTTTGCATTTTTTTTTGCATTTTTTTTGCAATTTTTTGCATTTTTTTTGCATTTTTTTGTGGATTTTTCTGCATTTTTTTGCATTTTTTTGTGGATTTTTCTGCATTTTTTTTGCATTTTTTTTAGCATTTTTTTTGCATTTTTTTGTGGATTTTTCTGCATTTTTTTTTTGCATTTTTTGTGATTTTTTTTGCATTTTTTTTAGCATTTTTTTTGCAATTTTTTGCATTTTTTTTGCATTTTTTTGTGGATTTTTCTGCATTTTTTTTTGCATTTTTTGTGGTTTTTTCTGCATTTTTTTTTTGCATTTTTTTGCATTTTTTTTGCATTTTTTTGTGGATTTTTTTGCATTTTTTTTGCATTTTTTTGTGGATTTTTTTGCATTTTTTTTTGCATTTTTTTGTGGATTTTTCTGCATTTTTTTTGCATTTTTTTGTGGATTTTTTTGCATTTTTTTTGCATTTTTTTGTGGATTTTTTTGCATTTTTTTTTGCATTTTTTTTTGCATTTTTTTGTGGATTTTTCTGCATTTTTTTTTGCATTTTTTTTGCATTTTTTTTTGCATTTTTTTGTGGATTTTTTTGCATTTTTTTTGCATTTTTTTGTGGATTTTTTTGCATTTTTTTTTGCATTTTTTTGTGGATTTTTCTGCATTTTTTTTTGCCTTTTTTTTGCATTTTTTTTAGCATTTTTTTTGCATTTTTTTTGCATTTTTTTGTGGATTTTTTTGCATTTTTTTTGCATTTTTTTGTGGATTTTTTTGCATTTTTTTTGCATTTTTTTGTGGATTTTTTTGCATTTTTTTTTGCATTTTTTTGTGGATTTTTCTGCATTTTTTTTTGCATTTTTTTTGCATTTTTTTTAGCATTTTTTTTGCATTTTTTTTGCATTTTTTTGTGGATTTTTTTGCATTTTTTTTGCATTTTTTTGTGGATTTTTTTGCATTTTTTTTGCATTTTTTTGTGGATTTTTTTGCATTTTTTTTGCATTTTTTTGTGGATTTTTTTGCATTTTTTTTTGCATTTTTTTGTGGATTTTTCTGCATTTTTTTTGCATTTTTTTGTGGATTTTTTTGCATTTTTTTTGCATTTTTTTGTGGATTTTTTTGCATTTTTTTTTGCATTTTTTTTTGCATTTTTTTGTGGATTTTTCTGCATTTTTTTTTGCATTTTTTTTGCATTTTTTTTTGCATTTTTTTGTGGATTTTTTTGCATTTTTTTTGCATTTTTTTGTGGATTTTTTTGCATTTTTTTTTGCATTTTTTTGTGGATTTTTCTGCATTTTTTTTTGCCTTTTTTTTGCATTTTTTTTAGCATTTTTTTTGCATTTTTTTTGCATTTTTTTGTGGATTTTTTTGCATTTTTTTTGCATTTTTTTGTGGATTTTTTTGCATTTTTTTTGCATTTTTTTGTGGATTTTTTTGCATTTTTTTTTGCATTTTTTTGTGGATTTTTCTGCATTTTTTTTTGCATTTTTTTTGCATTTTTTTTAGCATTTTTTTTGCATTTTTTTTGCATTTTTTTGTGGATTTTTTTGCATTTTTTTTGCATTTTTTTGTGGATTTTTTTGCATTTTTTTTAGCATTTTTTGTGGATTTTTTTGCATTTTTTTTGCATTTTTTTGTGGATTTTTTTGCATTTTTTTTGCATTTTTTTGTGGATTTTTCTGCATTTTTTTTTGCATTTTTTTGCATTTTTTTTGCATTTTTTTGTGGATTTTTTTGCATTTTTTTTGCATTTTTTTTTGCATTTTTTTTTGCATTTTTTTTGTGGATTTTTCTGCATTTTTTTTGCATTTTTTTTGCATTTTTTTTAGCATTTTTTTTGCATTTTTTTTGCATTTTTTTTGCATTTTTTTGCATTTTTTTTGCATTTTTTTTTGCATTTTTTTGTGGATTTTCCTGCATTTTTTTTGCATTTTTTTGTGGATTTTTTTGCATTTTTTTTTGCATTTTTTTGTGGATTTTTCTGCATTTTTTTGTGGATTTTTTTGCATTTTTTTTTGCATTTTTTTGCGGATTTTTCTGCATTTTTTTTTGCATTTTTTGTGGTTTTTTCTGCATTTTTTTTTTGCATTTTTTTGCATTTTTTTGCATTTTTTTTTGCATTTTTTTTTGCATTTTTTTGCATTTTTTTTGCATTTTTTTTAGCATTTTTTTGTGGATTTTTTTGCATTTTTTTTGCATTTTTTTTGCATTTTTTTGCATTTTTTTTTGCATTTTTTTTGTGGATTTTTCTGCATTTTTTTTGCATTTTTTTTGCATTTTTTTTAGCATTTTTTTTGCATTTTTTTTGCATTTTTTTGTGGATTTTTTTTTGCATTTTTTTGCATTTTTTTTGCATTTTTTTTAGCATTTTTTTGTGGATTTTTTTGCATTTTTTTTGCATTTTTTTGTGGATTTTTTTGCATTTTTTTTGCATTTTTTTGTGAATTTTTCTGCATTTTTTTTTGCATTTTTTTGCATTTTTTTTGCATTTTTTTGTGGATTTTCCTGCATTTTTTTTGCATTTTTTTTTGCATTTTTTTTTGCATTTTTTTTTGCATTTTTTTGTGGATTTTTCTGCATTTTTTTGTGGATTTTTTTGCATTTTTTTTGCATTTTTTTGTGGATTTTTTTGCATTTTTTTTTGCATTTTTTTGTGGATTTTCCTGCATTTTTTTTGCATTTTTTTTGCATTTTTTTTTAGCATTTTTTTTGCATTTTTTTGCATTTTTTTGTGGATTTTTTTGCATTTTTTTTGCATTTTTTTGTGGATTTTTTTGCATTTTTTTGTGGATTTTTTTGCATTTTTTTTGCATTTTTTTTAGCATTTTTTTTGCATTTTTTTGTGGATTTTTCTGCATTTTTTTTTTGCATTTTTTGTGATTTTTTTTGCATTTTTTTTTGCATTTTTTTTGCAATTTTTTGCATTTTTTTTGCATTTTTTTGTGGATTTTTCTGCATTTTTTTGCATTTTTTTGTGGATTTTTCTGCATTTTTTTTGCATTTTTTTTAGCATTTTTGTTGCATTTTTTTGTGGATTTTTCTGCATTTTTTTTTTGCATTTTTTGTGATTTTTTTTGCATTTTTTTAGCATTTTTTTTGCAATTTTTTGCATTTTTTTTGCATTTTTTTGTGGATTTTTCTGCATTTTTTTTTGCATTTTTTGTGGTTTTTTCTGCATTTTTTTTTTGCATTTTTTTTGCATTTTTTTGCATTTTTTTGTGGATTTTTTTGCATTTTTTTTGCATTTTTTTGTGGATTTTTTTGCATTTTTTTTTGCATTTTTTTGTGGATTTTTCTGCATTTTTTTTGCATTTTTTTGTGGATTTTTTTGCATTTTTTTTGCATTTTTTTGTGGATTTTTTTGCATTTTTTTTTGCATTTTTTTGTGGATTTTTCTGCATTTTTTTTTGCATTTTTTTTGCATTTTTTTTTGCATTTTTTTGTGGATTTTTTTGCATTTTTTTTGCATTTTTTTGTGGATTTTTTTGCATTTTTTTTTGCATTTTTTTGTGGATTTTTCTGCATTTTTTTTTGCATTTTTTTTGCATTTTTTTTTGCATTTTTTTTGCATTTTTTTTTGCATTTTTTTGTGGATTTTTTTGCATTTTTTTTGCATTTTTTTGTGGATTTTTTTGCATTTTTTTTGCATTTTTTTGTGGATTTTTTTGCATTTTTTTTTGCATTTTTTTGTGGATTTTTCTGCATTTTTTTTTGCATTTTTTTTGCATTTTTTTTAGCATTTTTTTTGCATTTTTTTTGCATTTTTTTGTGGATTTTTTTGCATTTTTTTTGCATTTTTTTGTGGATTTTTTTGCATTTTTTTTAGCATTTTTTTGTGGATTTTTTTGCATTTTTTTTGCATTTTTTTGTGGATTTTTTTGCATTTTTTTTGCATTTTTTTGTGGATTTTTCTGCATTTTTTTTTGCATTTTTTTGCATTTTTTTTGCATTTTTTTGTGGATTTTTTTGCATTTTTTTTGCATTTTTTTTTGCATTTTTTTTTGCATTTTTTTTGTGGATTTTTCTGCATTTTTTTTGCATTTTTTTTGCATTTTTTTTAGCATTTTTTTTGCATTTTTTTTGCATTTTTTTTGCATTTTTTTGCATTTTTTTTGCATTTTTTTTTGCATTTTTTTGTGGATTTTCCTGCATTTTTTTTGCATTTTTTTGTGGATTTTTTTGCATTTTTTTTTGCATTTTTTTGTGGATTTTTCTGCATTTTTTGTGGATTTTTTTGCATTTTTTTTTGCATTTTTTTGCGGATTTTTCTGCATTTTTTTTTGCATTTTTTGTGGTTTTTTCTGCATTTTTTTTTTGCATTTTTTTGCATTTTTTTTGCATTTTTTTTTGCATTTTTTTTTTGCATTTTTTTGCATTTTTTTTGCATTTTTTTTAGCATTTTTTTGTGGATTTTTTTGCATTTTTTTTGCATTTTTTTTGCATTTTTTTGCATTTTTTTTTGCATTTTTTTTGTGGATTTTTCTGCATTTTTTTTGCATTTTTTTTGCATTTTTTTTAGCATTTTTTTTGCATTTTTTTTGCATTTTTTTGTGGATTTTTTTGCATTTTTTTTGCATTTTTTTGTGGATTTTTTTGCATTTTTTTTTGCATTTTTTTGTGGATTTTTCTGCATTTTTTTTTGCATTTTTTGTGGTTTTTTCTGCATTTTTTTTTTGCATTTTTTTGCATTTTTTTTGCATTTTTTTTTGCATTTTTTTTTGCATTTTTTTGCATTTTTTTTGCATTTTTTTTAGCATTTTTTTGTGGATTTTTTTGCATTTTTTTTGCATTTTTTTGTGGATTTTTTTGCATTTTTTTTGCATTTTTTTGTGGATTTTTTTGCATTTTTTTTTGCATTTTTTTGTGGATTTTCCTGCATTTTTTTTGCATTTTTTTTGCATTTTTTTTAGCATTTTTTTTGCATTTTTTTTGCATTTTTTTGTGGATTTTTTTGCATTTTTTTTGCATTTTTTTGTGGATTTTTTTGCATTTTTTTGTGGATTTTTTTGCATTTTTTTTGCATTTTTTTTAGCATTTTTTTTGCATTTTTTTGTGGATTTTTCTGCATTTTTTTTTTGCATTTTTTGTGATTTTTTTTGCATTTTTTTTAGCATTTTTTTTGCAATTTTTTGCATTTTTTTTGCATTTTTTTTGTGGATTTTTCTGCATTTTTTTTTGCATTTTTTGTGGTTTTTTCTGCATTTTTTTTTTGCATTTTTTTGCATTTTTTTTGCATTTTTTTGTGGATTTTTTTGCATTTTTTTTGCATTTTTTTGTGGATTTTTTTGCATTTTTTTGTGGATTTTTTTGCATTTTTTTGTGGATTTTTTTGCATTTTTTTTGCATTTTTTTTAGCATTTTTTTTGCATTTTTTTGTGGATTTTTCTGCATTTTTTTTTTGCATTTTTTGTGATTTTTTTTGCATTTTTTTTAGCATTTTTTTTGCAATTTTTTGCATTTTTTTTGCATTTTTTTGTGGATTTTTTTGCATTTTTTTTTGCATTTTTTTGTGGATTTTTCTGCATTTTTTTTGCATTTTTTTTGCATTTTTTTTAGCATTTTTTTTGCATTTTTTTTGCTTTTTTTTGTGGATTTTTTTGCATTTTTTTTGCATTTTTTTGTGGATTTTTTTGCATTTTTTTGCATTTTTTTGTGGATTTTTTTGCATTTTTTTTTGCATTTTTTTGTGGATTTTTCTGCATTTTTTTTGCATTTTTTTTGCATTTTTTTTAGCATTTTTTTGCATTTTTTTTGCATTTTTTTGTGGATTTTTTTGCATTTTTTTTTGCATTTTTTTGTGGATTTTTCTGCATTTTTTTTTGCATTTTTTTTGCATTTTTTTAGCATTTTTTTTGCATTTTTTTTGCATTTTTTTGTGGATTTTTTTGCATTTTTTTTGCATTTTTTTGTGGATTTTTTTGCATTTTTTTTTGCATTTTTTTGTGGATTTTTCTGCATTTTTTTTTGCATTTTTTGTGGTTTTTTCTGCATTTTTTTTTTGCATTTTTTTGCATTTTTTTTGCATTTTTTTTTGCATTTTTTTTTGCATTTTTTTGCATTTTTTTTGCATTTTTTTTAGCATTTTTTTGTGGATTTTTTTGCATTTTTTTTGCATTTTTTTGTGGATTTTTTTGCATTTTTTTTGCATTTTTTTGTGGATTTTTTTGCATTTTTTTTTGCATTTTTTTGTGGATTTTCCTGCATTTTTTTTGCATTTTTTTTGCATTTTTTTTAGCATTTTTTTTGCATTTTTTTTGCATTTTTTTGTGGATTTTTTTGCATTTTTTTTGCATTTTTTTGTGGATTTTTTTGCATTTTTTTGTGGATTTTTTTGCATTTTTTTTGCATTTTTTTTAGCATTTTTTTTGCATTTTTTTGTGGATTTTTCTGCATTTTTTTTTTGCATTTTTTGTGATTTTTTTTGCATTTTTTTTAGCATTTTTTTTGCAATTTTTTGCATTTTTTTTGCATTTTTTTTGTGGATTTTTCTGCATTTTTTTTTGCATTTTTTGTGGTTTTTTCTGCATTTTTTTTTTTGCATTTTTTTGCATTTTTTTTTGCATTTTTTTGTGGATTTTTCTGCATTTTTTTTGCATTTTTTTGTGGATTTTTTTGCATTTTTTTTGCATTTTTTTGTGGATTTTTTTGCATTTTTTTTTGCATTTTTTTGTGGATTTTTCTGCATTTTTTTTTGCATTTTTTTTGCATTTTTTTTTGCATTTTTTTGTGGATTTTTTTGCATTTTTTTTGCATTTTTTTGTGGATTTTTTTGCATTTTTTTTTGCATTTTTTTGTGGATTTTTCTGCATTTTTTTTTGCATTTTTTTTGCATTTTTTTTAGCATTTTTATTGCATTTTTTTTGCATTTTTTTGTGGATTTTTTTGCATTTTTTTTGCATTTTTTTGTGGATTTTTTTGCATTTTTTTTGCATTTTTTTGTGGATTTTTTTGCATTTTTTTTTGCATTTTTTTGTGGATTTTTCTGCATTTTTTTTGCATTTTTTTTGCATTTTTTTTAGCATTTTTTTTGCATTTTTTTTGCATTTTTTTGTGGATTTTTTTGCATTTTTTTTGCATTTTTTTGTGGATTTTTTTGCATTTTTTTTAGCATTTTTTTGTGGATTTTTTTGCATTTTTTTTGCATTTTTTTTGCATTTTTTTGCATTTTTTTTGCATTTTTTTGTGGATTTTTCTGCATTTTTTTTTGCATTTTTTTGCATTTTTTTTGCATTTTTTTGTGGATTTTTTTGCATTTTTTTTGCATTTTTTTTTGCATTTTTTTTTGCATTTTTTTTGTGGATTTTTCTGCATTTTTTTTGCATTTTTTTTGCATTTTTTTTAGCATTTTTTTTGCATTTTTTTTGCATTTTTTTTGCATTTTTTTGCATTTTTTTTTTGCATTTTTTGTGGTTTTTTCTGCATTTTTTTTTTGCATTTTTTTGCATTTTTTTTGCATTTTTTTTTGCATTTTTTTTTGCATTTTTTTGCATTTTTTTTGCATTTTTTTTAGCATTTTTTTTAGCATTTTTTTTGCATTTTTTTGTGGATTTTTTTGCATTTTTTTTGCATTTTTTTGTGGATTTTTTTGCATTTTTTTTTGCATTTTTTTGTGGATTTTCCTGCATTTTTTTTGCATTTTTTTTGCATTTTTTTTAGCATTTTTTTTGCATTTTTTTTGCATTTTTTTGTGGATTTTTTTGCATTTTTTTTGCATTTTTTTGTGGATTTTTTTGCATTTTTTTGTGGATTTTTTTGCATTTTTTTTGCATTTTTTTTAGCATTTTTTTTGCATTTTTTTGTGGATTTTTCTGCATTTTTTTTGCATTTTTTTTGCATTTTTTTTAGCATTTTTTTTGCATTTTTTTTGCATTTTTTTGTGGATTTTTTTGCATTTTTTTTGCATTTTTTTGTGGATTTTTTTGCATTTTTTTTGCATTTTTTTGTGGATTTTTTTGCATTTTTTTTTGCATTTTTTTGTGGATTTTTCTGCATTTTTTTTTGCATTTTTTTTGCATTTTTTTTAGCATTTTTTTTGCATTTTTTTTGCATTTTTTTGTGGATTTTTTTGCATTTTTTTTGCATTTTTTTGTGGATTTTTTTGCATTTTTTTTAGCATTTTTTTGTGGATTTTTCTGCATTTTTTTGTGGATTTTTTTGCATTTTTTTTGCATTTTTTTGTGGATTTTTTTGCATTTTTTTTGCATTTTTTTGTGGATTTTCCTGCATTTTTTTTGCATTTTTTTTGCATTTTTTTTTAGCATTTTTTTTGCATTTTTTTTGCATTTTTTTGTGGATTTTTTTGCATTTTTTTTGCATTTTTTTGTGGATTTTTTTGCATTTTTTTGTGGATTTTTTTGCATTTTTTTTGCATTTTTTTTAGCATTTTTTTTGCATTTTTTTGTGGATTTTTCTGCATTTTTTTTTTGCATTTTTTGTGATTTTTTTTGCATTTTTTTTTGCATTTTTTTTGCAATTTTTTGCATTTTTTTTGCATTTTTTTGTGGATTTTTCTGCATTTTTTTGCATTTTTTTGTGGATTTTTCTGCATTTTTTTTGCATTTTTTTTAGCATTTTTTTTGCATTTTTTTGTGGATTTTTCTGCATTTTTTTTTTGCATTTTTTGTGATTTTTTTTGCATTTTTTTTAGCATTTTTTTTGCAATTTTTTGCATTTTTTTTGCATTTTTTTGTGGATTTTTCTGCATTTTTTTTTGCATTTTTTGTGGTTTTTTCTGCATTTTTTTTTTGCATTTTTTTGCATTTTTTTTGCATTTTTTTGTGGATTTTTTTGCATTTTTTTTGCATTTTTTTGTGGATTTTTTTGCATTTTTTTTTGCATTTTTTTGTGGATTTTCCTGCATTTTTTTTGCATTTTTTTTGCATTTTTTTTAGCATTTTTTTTGCATTTTTTTTGCATTTTTTTGTGGATTTTTTTGCATTTTTTTTGCATTTTTTTGTGGATTTTTTTGCATTTTTTTGTGGATTTTTCTGCATTTTTTTTTGCATTTTTTTTGCATTTTTTTTAGCATTTTTTTTGCATTTTTTTTGCATTTTTTTGTGGATTTTTTTGCATTTTTTTTGCATTTTTTTGTGGATTTTTTTGCATTTTTTTTGCATTTTTTTGTGGATTTTTTTGCATTTTTTTTTGCATTTTTTTGTGGATTTTTCTGCATTTTTTTTTGCATTTTTTTTGCATTTTTTTTAGCATTTTTTTTGCATTTTTTTTGCATTTTTTTGTGGATTTTTTTGCATTTTTTTTGCATTTTTTTGTGGATTTTTTTGCATTTTTTTTAGCATTTTTTTGTGGATTTTTCTGCATTTTTTTGTGGATTTTTTTGCATTTTTTTTGCATTTTTTTGTGGATTTTTTTGCATTTTTTTTGCATTTTTTTGTGGATTTTTTTGCATTTTTTTTGCATTTTTTTGTGGATTTTTTTGCATTTTTTTTTGCATTTTTTTGTGGATTTTTCTGCATTTTTTTTTGCATTTTTTTTGCATTTTTTTTAGCATTTTTTTTGCATTTTTTTTGCATTTTTTTGTGGATTTTTTTGCATTTTTTTTGCATTTTTTTGTGGATTTTTTTGCATTTTTTTTAGCATTTTTTTGTGGATTTTTCTGCATTTTTTTGTGGATTTTTTTGCATTTTTTTTGCATTTTTTTGTGGATTTTTTTGCATTTTTTTTGCATTTTTTTGTGGATTTTCCTGCATTTTTTTTGCATTTTTTTTGCATTTTTTTTTAGCATTTTTTTTGCATTTTTTTTGCATTTTTTTGTGGATTTTTTTGCATTTTTTTTGCATTTTTTTGTGGATTTTTTTGCATTTTTTTGTGGATTTTTTTGCATTTTTTTTGCATTTTTTTTAGCATTTTTTTTGCATTTTTTTGTGGATTTTTCTGCATTTTTTTTTTGCATTTTTTGTGATTTTTTTTGCATTTTTTTTTGCATTTTTTTTGCAATTTTTTGCATTTTTTTTGCATTTTTTTGTGGATTTTTCTGCATTTTTTTGCATTTTTTTGTGGATTTTTCTGCATTTTTTTTGCATTTTTTTTAGCATTTTTTTTGCATTTTTTTGTGGATTTTTCTGCATTTTTTTTTTGCATTTTTTGTGATTTTTTTTGCATTTTTTTTAGCATTTTTTTTGCAATTTTTTGCATTTTTTTTGCATTTTTTTGTGGATTTTTCTGCATTTTTTTTTGCATTTTTTGTGGTTTTTTCTGCATTTTTTTTTTGCATTTTTTTGCATTTTTTTTGCATTTTTTTGTGGATTTTTTTGCATTTTTTTTGCATTTTTTTGTGGATTTTTTTGCATTTTTTTTTGCATTTTTTTGTGGATTTTTCTGCATTTTTTTTGCATTTTTTTGTGGATTTTTTTGCATTTTTTTTGCATTTTTTTGTGGATTTTTTTGCATTTTTTTTTGCATTTTTTTGTGGATTTTTCTGCATTTTTTTTTGCATTTTTTTTGCATTTTTTTTTGCATTTTTTTGTGGATTTTTTTGCATTTTTTTTGCATTTTTTTGTGGATTTTTTTGCATTTTTTTTTGCATTTTTTTGTGGATTTTTCTGCATTTTTTTTGCATTTTTTTTGCATTTTTTTTAGCATTTTTTTTGCATTTTTTTTGCATTTTTTTGTGGATTTTTTTGCATTTTTTTTGCATTTTTTTGTGGATTTTTTTGCATTTTTTTTGCATTTTTTTGTGGATTTTTTTGCATTTTTTTTTGCATTTTTTTGTGGATTTTTCTGCATTTTTTTTTGCATTTTTTTTGCATTTTTTTTAGCATTTTTTTTGCATTTTTTTGCATTTTTTTGTGGATTTTTTTGCATTTTTTTTGCATTTTTTTGTGGATTTTTTTGCATTTTTTTTAGCATTTTTTTGTGGATTTTTTTGCATTTTTTTTGCATTTTTTTGTGGATTTTTTTGCATTTTTTTTGCATTTTTTTGTGGATTTTTCTGCATTTTTTTTTGCATTTTTTTGCATTTTTTTTGCATTTTTTTGTGGATTTTTTTGCATTTTTTTTGCATTTTTTTTTGCATTTTTTTTTGCATTTTTTTTGTGGATTTTTCTGCATTTTTTTGCATTTTTTTTGCATTTTTTTTAGCATTTTTTTTGCATTTTTTTTTGCATTTTTTTTGCATTTTTTTGCATTTTTTTTGCATTTTTTTTTGCATTTTTTTGTGGATTTTCCTGCATTTTTTTTGCATTTTTTTGTGGATTTTTTTGCATTTTTTTTGCATTTTTTTGTGGATTTTTCTGCATTTTTTTGTGGATTTTTTTGCATTTTTTTTTGCATTTTTTTGCGGATTTTTCTGCATTTTTTTTTGCATTTTTTGTGGTTTTTTCTGCATTTTTTTTTTGCATTTTTTTGCATTTTTTTTGCATTTTTTTTTGCATTTTTTTTTGCATTTTTTTGCATTTTTTTTGCATTTTTTTTAGCATTTTTTTGTGGATTTTTTTGCATTTTTTTGCATTTTTTTTGCATTTTTTTGCATTTTTTTTTGCATTTTTTTTGTGGATTTTTCTGCATTTTTTTTGCATTTTTTTTGCATTTTTTTTAGCATTTTTTTTGCATTTTTTTTGCATTTTTTTGTGGATTTTTTTGCATTTTTTTTGCATTTTTTTGTGGATTTTTTTGCATTTTTTTTTGCATTTTTTTGTGGATTTTTCTGCATTTTTTTTTGCATTTTTTGTGGTTTTTTCTGCATTTTTTTTTTGCATTTTTTTGCATTTTTTTTGCATTTTTTTTTGCATTTTTTTTTGCATTTTTTTGCATTTTTTTTGCATTTTTTTTAGCATTTTTTTGTGGATTTTTTTGCATTTTTTTTGCATTTTTTTGTGGATTTTTTTGCATTTTTTTTGCATTTTTTTGTGGATTTTTTTGCATTTTTTTTTGCATTTTTTTGTGGATTTTCCTGCATTTTTTTTGCATTTTTTTTGCATTTTTTTTAGCATTTTTTTTGCATTTTTTTTGCATTTTTTTGTGGATTTTTTAGCATTTTTTTTGCATTTTTTTGTGGATTTTTTTGCATTTTTTTGTGGATTTTTTTGCATTTTTTTTGCATTTTTTTTAGCATTTTTTTTGCATTTTTTTGTGGATTTTTCTGCATTTTTTTTTTGCATTTTTTGTGATTTTTTTTGCATTTTTTTTAGCATTTTTTTTGCAATTTTTTGCATTTTTTTTGCATTTTTTTTGTGGATTTTTCTGCATTTTTTTTTGCATTTTTTGTGGTTTTTTTTGCATTTTTTTTAGCATTTTTTTTGCAATTTTTTGCATTTTTTTTGCATTTTTTTTGTGGATTTTTTTGCATTTTTTTTGCATTTTTTTTTGCATTTTTTTTTGCATTTTTTTTGTGGATTTTTCTGCATTTTTTTTGCATTTTTTTTGCATTTTTTTTAGCATTTTTTTTGCATTTTTTTTGCATTTTTTTTGCATTTTTTTGCATTTTTTTTGCATTTTTTTTTGCATTTTTTTGTGGATTTTCCTGCATTTTTTTTGCATTTTTTTGTGGATTTTTTTGCATTTTTTTTTGCATTTTTTTGTGGATTTTTCTGCATTTTTTTGTGGATTTTTTTGCATTTTTTTTTGCATTTTTTTGCGGATTTTTCTGCATTTTTTTTTGCATTTTTTGTGGTTTTTTCTGCATTTTTTTTTTGCATTTTTTTGCATTTTTTTTGCATTTTTTTTTGCATTTTTTTTTGCATTTTTTTGCATTTTTTTTGCATTTTTTTTAGCATTTTTTTGTGGATTTTTTTTGCATTTTTTTTGCATTTTTTTTGCATTTTTTTGCATTTTTTTTTGCATTTTTTTTGTGGATTTTTCTGCATTTTTTTTGCATTTTTTTTGCATTTTTTTTAGCATTTTTTTTGCATTTTTTTTGCATTTTTTTGTGGATTTTTTTGCATTTTTTTTGCATTTTTTTGTGGATTTTTTTGCATTTTTTTTTGCATTTTTTTGTGGATTTTTCTGCATTTTTTTTTGCATTTTTTGTGGTTTTTTCTGCATTTTTTTTTTGCATTTTTTTGCATTTTTTTTGCATTTTTTTTTGCATTTTTTTTTGCATTTTTTTGCATTTTTTTTGCATTTTTTTTAGCATTTTTTTGTGGATTTTTTTGCATTTTTTTTGCATTTTTTTGTGGATTTTTTTGCATTTTTTTTGCATTTTTTTGTGGATTTTTTTGCATTTTTTTTTGCATTTTTTTGTGGATTTTCCTGCATTTTTTTTGCATTTTTTTTGCATTTTTTTGTGGATTTTTTTTGCATTTTTTTTGCATTTTTTTGTGGATTTTTTTGCATTTTTTTTGCATTTTTTTGTGGATTTTTTTGCATTTTTTTGTGGATTTTTTTGCATTTTTTTTGCATTTTTTTTAGCATTTTTTTTGCATTTTTTTGTGGATTTTTCTGCATTTTTTTTTTGCATTTTTTGTGATTTTTTTTGCATTTTTTTTAGCATTTTTTTTGCAATTTTTTGCATTTTTTTTGCATTTTTTTTGTGGATTTTTCTGCATTTTTTTTTGCATTTTTTGTGGTTTTTTCTGCATTTTTTTTTTGCATTTTTTTGCATTTTTTTTGCATTTTTTTGTGGATTTTTTTGCATTTTTTTTGCATTTTTTTGTGGATTTTTTTGCATTTTTTTGTGGATTTTTTTGCATTTTTTTTGCATTTTTTTTAGCATTTTTTTTGCATTTTTTTGTGGATTTTTCTGCATTTTTTTTTTGCATTTTTTGTGATTTTTTTTGCATTTTTTTTAGCATTTTTTTTGCAATTTTTTGCATTTTTTTTGCATTTTTTTGTGGATTTTTCTGCATTTTTTTTTGCATTTTTTTTGCATTTTTTTTAGCATTTTTTTTGCATTTTTTTTGCATTTTTTTGTGGATTTTTTTGCATTTTTTTTGCATTTTTTTGTGGATTTTTTTGCATTTTTTTTTGCATTTTTTTGTGGATTTTTCTGCATTTTTTTTTGCATTTTTTGTGGTTTTTTCTGCATTTTTTTTTTGCATTTTTTTGCATTTTTTTTGCATTTTTTTTTGCATTTTTTTTTGCATTTTTTTGCATTTTTTTTGCATTTTTTTTAGCATTTTTTTGTGGATTTTTTTGCATTTTTTTTGCATTTTTTTGTGGATTTTTTTGCATTTTTTTTGCATTTTTTTGTGGATTTTTTTGCATTTTTTTTTGCATTTTTTTGTGGATTTTCCTGCATTTTTTTTGCATTTTTTTTGCATTTTTTTTAGCATTTTTTTTGCATTTTTTTTGCATTTTTTTGTGGATTTTTTTGCATTTTTTTTGCATTTTTTTGTGGATTTTTTTGCATTTTTTTGTGGATTTTTTTGCATTTTTTTTGCATTTTTTTTAGCATTTTTTTTGCATTTTTTTGTGGATTTTTCTGCATTTTTTTTTTGCATTTTTTGTGATTTTTTTTGCATTTTTTTTAGCATTTTTTTTGCAATTTTTTGCATTTTTTTTGCATTTTTTTTGTGGATTTTTCTGCATTTTTTTTTGCATTTTTTGTGGTTTTTTCTGCATTTTTTTTTTGCATTTTTTTGCATTTTTTTTTGCATTTTTTTGTGGATTTTTCTGCATTTTTTTTGCATTTTTTTGTGGATTTTTTTGCATTTTTTTTGCATTTTTTTGTGGATTTTTTTGCATTTTTTTTTGCATTTTTTTGTGGATTTTTCTGCATTTTTTTTTGCATTTTTTTTGCATTTTTTTTTGCATTTTTTTGTGGATTTTTTTGCATTTTTTTTGCATTTTTTTGTGGATTTTTTTGCATTTTTTTTTGCATTTTTTTGTGGATTTTTCTGCATTTTTTTTTGCATTTTTTTTGCATTTTTTTTAGCATTTTTATTGCATTTTTTTTGCATTTTTTTGTGGATTTTTTTGCATTTTTTTGCATTTTTTTGTGGATTTTTTTGCATTTTTTTTGCATTTTTTTGTGGATTTTTTTGCATTTTTTTTTGCATTTTGTTGTGGATTTTTCTGCATTTTTTTTTGCATTTTTTTTGCATTTTTTTTAGCATTTTTTTTGCATTTTTTTTGCATTTTTTTGTGGATTTTTTTGCATTTTTTTTGCATTTTTTTGTGGATTTTTTTGCATTTTTTTTAGCATTTTTTTGTGGATTTTTTTGCATTTTTTTTGCATTTTTTTGTGGATTTTTTTGCATTTTTTTTGCATTTTTTTGTGGATTTTTCTGCATTTTTTTGCATTTTTTTTGCATTTTTTTGTGGATTTTTTTGCATTTTTTTTGCATTTTTTTTTGCATTTTTTTTTGCATTTTTTTTGTGGATTTTTCTGCATTTTTTTTGCATTTTTTTTGCATTTTTTTTAGCATTTTTTTTGCATTTTTTTTGCATTTTTTTTGCATTTTTTTGCATTTTTTTTGCATTTTTTTTTGCATTTTTTTGTGGATTTTCCTGCATTTTTTTTGCATTTTTTTGTGGATTTTTTTGCATTTTTTTTTGCATTTTTTTGTGGATTTTTCTGCATTTTTTTGTGGATTTTTTTGCATTTTTTTTTGCATTTTTTTGTGGATTTTTCTGCATTTTTTTTTGCATTTTTTGTGGTTTTTTCTGCATTTTTTTTTTGCATTTTTTTGCATTTTTTTTGCATTTTTTTTTGCATTTTTTTTTGCATTTTTTTGCATTTTTTTTGCATTTTTTTTAGCATTTTTTTGTGGATTTTTTTGCATTTTTTTTGCATTTTTTTTGCATTTTTTTGCATTTTTTTTTGCATTTTTTTTGTGGATTTTTCTGCATTTTTTTTGCATTTTTTTTGCATTTTTTTTAGCATTTTTTTTGCATTTTTTTTGCATTTTTTTGTGGATTTTTTTGCATTTTTTTTGCATTTTTTTGTGGATTTTTTTGCATTTTTTTTTGCATTTTTTTGTGGATTTTTCTGCATTTTTTTTTGCATTTTTTGTGGTTTTTTCTGCATTTTTTTTTTGCATTTTTTTGCATTTTTTTTGCATTTTTTTTTGCATTTTTTTTTGCATTTTTTTGCATTTTTTTTGCATTTTTTTGTGGATTTTTTTGCATTTTTTTTTGCATTTTTTTGTGGATTTTCCTGCATTTTTTTTGCATTTTTTTTGCATTTTTTTTAGCATTTTTTTTGCATTTTTTTTGCATTTTTTTGTGGATTTTTTAGCATTTTTTTTGCATTTTTTTGTGGATTTTTTTGCATTTTTTTGTGGATTTTTTTGCATTTTTTTTGCATTTTTTTTAGCATTTTTTTTGCATTTTTTTGTGGATTTTTCTGCATTTTTTTTTTGCATTTTTTGTGATTTTTTTTGCATTTTTTTTAGCATTTTTTTTGCAATTTTTTGCATTTTTTTTGCATTTTTTTTGTGGATTTTTCTGCATTTTTTTTTGCATTTTTTGTGGTTTTTTCTGCATTTTTTTTTTGCATTTTTTTGCATTTTTTTTGCATTTTTTTGTGGATTTTTTTGCATTTTTTTTGCATTTTTTTGTGGATTTTTTTGCATTTTTTTGTGGATTTTTTTGCATTTTTTTTGCATTTTTTTTAGCATTTTTTTTGCATTTTTTTGTGGATTTTTCTGCATTTTTTTTTTGCATTTTTTGTGATTTTTTTTGCATTTTTTTTAGCATTTTTTTTGCAATTTTTTGCATTTTTTTTGCATTTTTTTGTGGATTTTTTTGCATTTTTTTTGCATTTTTTTGTGGATTTTTCTGCATTTTTTTTTGCATTTTTTTTGCATTTTTTTTAGCATTTTTTTTGCATTTTTTTTGCATTTTTTTGTGGATTTTTTTGCATTTTTTTTGCATTTTTTTGTGGATTTTTTTGCATTTTTTTTGCATTTTTTTGTGGATTTTTTTGCATTTTTTTTTGCATTTTTTTGTGGATTTTTCTGCATTTTTTTTTGCATTTTTTTTGCATTTTTTTTAGCATTTTTTTTGCATTTTTTTTGCATTTTTTTTGCATTTTTTTGTGGATTTTTTTGCATTTTTTTTAGCATTTTTTTGTGGATTTTTTTGCATTTTTTTTGCATTTTTTTGTGGATTTTTTTGCATTTTTTTGCATTTTTTTGTGAATTTTTCTGCATTTTTTTTTGCATTTTTTTGCATTTTTTTTGCATTTTTTTGTGGATTTTCCTGCATTTTTTTTGCATTTTTTTTTGCATTTTTTTTTGCATTTTTTTTTGCATTTTTTTGTGGATTTTTCTGCATTTTTTTGTGGATTTTTTTGCATTTTTTTTGCATTTTTTTGTGGATTTTTTTGCATTTTTTTTTGCATTTTTTTGTGGATTTTCCTGCATTTTTTTTGCATTTTTTTTGCATTTTTTTTTAGCATTTTTTTTGCATTTTTTTTGCATTTTTTTGTGGATTTTTTTGCATTTTTTTTTGCATTTTTTTGTGGATTTTTTTGCATTTTTTTGTGGATTTTTTTGCATTTTTTTTGCATTTTTTTTAGCATTTTTTTTGCATTTTTTTGTGGATTTTTCTGCATTTTTTTTTTGCATTTTTTGTGATTTTTTTTGCATTTTTTTTTGCATTTTTTTTGCAATTTTTTGCATTTTTTTTGCATTTTTTTGTGGATTTTTCTGCATTTTTTTGCATTTTTTTGTGGATTTTTCTGCATTTTTTTTGCATTTTTTTTAGCATTTTTTTTGCATTTTTTTGTGGATTTTTCTGCATTTTTTTTTTGCATTTTTTGTGATTTTTTTTGCATTTTTTTTAGCATTTTTTTTGCAATTTTTTGCATTTTTTTTGCATTTTTTTGTGGATTTTTCTGCATTTTTTTTTGCATTTTTTGTGGTTTTTTCTGCATTTTTTTTTTGCATTTTTTTGCATTTTTTTTGCATTTTTTTGTGGATTTTTTTGCATTTTTTTTGCATTTTTTTGTGGATTTTTTTGCATTTTTTTTTGCATTTTTTTGTGGATTTTTCTGCATTTTTTTTGCATTTTTTTGTGGATTTTTTTGCATTTTTTTTGCATTTTTTTGTGGATTTTTTTGCATTTTTTTTTGCATTTTTTTGTGGATTTTTCTGCATTTTTTTTTGCATTTTTTTTGCATTTTTTTTTTGCATTTTTTTTGCATTTTTTTTGCATTTTTTTTAGCATTTTTTTTTGCATTTTTTTTGCATTTTTTTTTGCATTTTTTTGCATTTTTTTTGCATTTTTTTTTGCATTTTTTGTGGATTTTCCTGCATTTTTTTTGCATTTTTTTGTGGATTTTTTTGCATTTTTTTTTGCATTTTTTTGTGGATTTTTCTGCATTTTTTTGTGGATTTTTTTGCATTTTTTTTGCATTTTTTTGTGGATTTTTTTGCATTTTTTTTTGCATTTTTTTGTAGATTTTCCTGCATTTTTTTTGCATTTTTTTTGCATTTTTTTTTAGCATTTTTTTTGCATTTTTTTTGCATTTTTTTGTGGATTTTTTTGCATTTTTTTTGCATTTTTTTGTGGATTTTCCTGCATTTTTTTTGCATTTTTTTTTGCATTTTTTTTTGCATTTTTTTTTGCATTTTTTTGTGGATTTTTCTGCATTTTTTTGTGGATTTTTTTGCATTTTTTTTGCATTTTTTTGTGGATTTTTTTGCATTTTTTTTTGCATTTTTTTGTGGATTTTCCTGCATTTTTTTTGCATTTTTTTTGCATTTTTTTTTAGCATTTTTTTTGCATTTTTTTTGCATTTTTTTGTGGATTTTTTTGCATTTTTTTTGCATTTTTTTGTGGATTTTTTTGCATTTTTTTTGCATTTTTTTGTGGATTTTTTTGCATTTTTTTTTGCATTTTTTTGTGGATTTTCCTGCATTTTTTTTGCATTTTTTTTGCATTTTTTTTTAGCATTTTTTTTGCATTTTTTTTGCATTTTTTTGTGGATTTTTTTGCATTTTTTTTGCATTTCTTTGTGGATTTTTTTGCATTTTTTTGTGGATTTTTTTGCATTTTTTTTGCATTTTTTTTAGCATTTTTTTTGCATTTTTTTGTGGATTTTTCTGCATTTTTTTTTTGCATTTTTTGTGATTTTTTTTGCATTTTTTTTTGCATTTTTTTTGCAATTTTTTGCATTTTTTTTGCATTTTTTTGTGGATTTTTCTGCATTTTTTTGCATTTTTTTGTGGATTTTTCTGCATTTTTTTTGCATTTTTTTTAGCATTTTTTTTGCATTTTTTTGTGGATTTTTCTGCATTTTTTTTTTGCATTTTTTGTGATTTTTTTTGCATTTTTTTTAGCATTTTTTTTGCAATTTTTTGCATTTTTTTTGCATTTTTTTGTGGATTTTTCTGCATTTTTTTTTGCATTTTTTGTGGTTTTTTCTGCATTTTTTTTTTTGCATTTTTTTGCATTTTTTTTGCATTTTTTTTGCATTTTTTTGTGGATTTTTTTGCATTTTTTTTGCATTTTTTTGTGGATTTTTTTGCATTTTTTTTGCATTTTTTTGTGGATTTTTTTGCATTTTTTTTTGCATTTTTTTGTGGATTTTCCTGCATTTTTTTTGCATTTTTTTGCATTTTTTTTTAGCATTTTTTTTGCATTTTTTTTGCATTTTTTTGTGGATTTTTTTGCATTTTTTTTGCATTTTTTTGTGGATTTTTTTGCATTTTTTTGTGGATTTTTTTGCATTTTTTTTGCATTTTTTTTAGCATTTTTTTTGCATTTTTTTGTGGATTTTTCTGCATTTTTTTTTTGCATTTTTTGTGATTTTTTTTGCATTTTTTTTTGCATTTTTTTTGCAATTTTTTGCATTTTTTTTGCATTTTTTTGTGGATTTTTCTGCATTTTTTTGCATTTTTTTGTGGATTTTTCTGCATTTTTTTTTCATTTTTTTTAGCATTTTTTTTGCATTTTTTTGTGGATTTTTCTGCATTTTTTTTTTGCATTTTTTGTGATTTTTTTTGCATTTTTTTTAGCATTTTTTTTGCAATTTTTTGCATTTTTTTTGCATTTTTTTGTGGATTTTTCTGCATTTTTTTTTGCATTTTTTGTGGTTTTTTCTGCATTTTTTTTTTGCATTTTTTTGCATTTTTTTTGCATTTTTTTGTGGATTTTTTTGCATTTTTTTTGCATTTTTTTGTGGATTTTTTTGCATTTTTTTTTGCATTTTTTTGTGGATTTTTCTGCATTTTTTTTGCATTTTTTTGTGGATTTTTTTGCATTTTTTTTGCATTTTTTTGTGGATTTTTTTGCATTTTTTTTTGCATTTTTTTGTGGATTTTTCTGCATTTTTTTTGCATTTTTTTTGCATTTTTTTTTTGCATTTTTTTTGCATTTTTTTTGCATTTTTTTTAGCATTTTTTTTGCATTTTTTTTGCATTTTTTTTTGCATTTTTTTGCATTTTTTTTGCATTTTTTTTTTGCATTTTTTTGTGGATTTTCCTGCATTTTTTTTGCATTTTTTTGTGGATTTTTTTGCATTTTTTTTTGCATTTTTTTGTGGATTTTTCTGCATTTTTTTGTGGATTTTTTTGCATTTTTTTTGCATTTTTTTGTGGATTTTTTTGCATTTTTTTTAGCATTTTTTTTGCAATTTTTTGCATTTTTTTTGCATTTTTTTGTGGATTTTTCTGCATTTTTTTTTGCATTTTTTGTGGTTTTTTCTGCATTTTTTTTGCATTTTTTTTAGCATTTTTTTTGCATTTTTTTGTGGATTTTTCTGCATTTTTTTTTTGCATTTTTTGTGATTTTTTTTGCATTTTTTTTAGCATTTTTTTTGCAATTTTTTGCATTTTTTTTGCATTTTTTTGTGGATTTTTCTGCATTTTTTTTTGCATTTTTTGTGGTTTTTTCTGCATTTTTTTTTTTGCATTTTTTTGCATTTTTTTTGCATTTTTTTTGCATTTTTTTGTGGATTTTTTTGCATTTTTTTTGCATTTTTTTGTGGATTTTTTTGCATTTTTTTTGCATTTTTTTGTGGATTTTTTTGCATTTTTTTTTGCATTTTTTTGTGGATTTTCCTGCATTTTTTTTGCATTTTTTTGCATTTTTTTTTAGCATTTTTTTTGCATTTTTTTTGCATTTTTTTGTGGATTTTTTTGCATTTTTTTTGCATTTTTTTGTGGATTTTTTTGCATTTTTTTGTGGATTTTTTTGCATTTTTTTTGCATTTTTTTTAGCATTTTTTTTGCATTTTTTTGTGGATTTTTCTGCATTTTTTTTTTGCATTTTTTGTGATTTTTTTTGCATTTTTTTTTGCATTTTTTTTGCAATTTTTTGCATTTTTTTTGCATTTTTTTGTGGATTTTTCTGCATTTTTTTGCATTTTTTTGTGGATTTTTCTGCATTTTTTTTTCATTTTTTTTAGCATTTTTTTTGCATTTTTTTGTGGATTTTTCTGCATTTTTTTTTTGCATTTTTTGTGATTTTTTTTGCATTTTTTTTAGCATTTTTTTTGCAATTTTTTGCATTTTTTTTGCATTTTTTTGTGGATTTTTCTGCATTTTTTTTTGCATTTTTTGTGGTTTTTTCTGCATTTTTTTTTTGCATTTTTTTGCATTTTTTTTGCATTTTTTTGTGGATTTTTTTGCATTTTTTTTGCATTTTTTTGTGGATTTTTTTGCATTTTTTTTTGCATTTTTTTGTGGATTTTTCTGCATTTTTTTTGCATTTTTTTGTGGATTTTTTTGCATTTTTTTTGCATTTTTTTGTGGATTTTTTTGCATTTTTTTTTGCATTTTTTTGTGGATTTTTCTGCATTTTTTTTGCATTTTTTTTGCATTTTTTTTTTGCATTTTTTTTGCATTTTTTTTGCATTTTTTTAGCATTTTTTTTGCATTTTTTTTGCATTTTTTTTTGCATTTTTTTGCATTTTTTTTGCATTTTTTTTTGCATTTTTTTGTGGATTTTCCTGCATTTTTTTTGCATTTTTTTGTGGATTTTTTTGCATTTTTTTTTGCATTTTTTTGTGGATTTTTCTGCATTTTTTTGTGGATTTTTTTGCATTTTTTTTGCATTTTTTTGTGGATTTTTTTGCATTTTTTTTAGCATTTTTTTTGCAATTTTTTGCATTTTTTTTGCATTTTTTTGTGGATTTTTCTGCATTTTTTTTTGCATTTTTTGTGGTTTTTTCTGCATTTTTTTTTTGCATTTTTTTGCATTTTTTTTGCATTTTTTTGTGGATTTTTTTGCATTTTTTTTGCATTTTTTTGTGGATTTTTTTGCATTTTTTTTTGCATTTTTTTGTGGATTTTTCTGCATTTTTTTTGCATTTTTTTGTGGATTTTTTTGCATTTTTTTTGCATTTTTTTTGCATTTTTTTGTGGATTTTCCTGCATTTTTTTTGCATTTTTTTTGCATTTTTTTTAGCATTTTTTTTGCATTTTTTTTGCATTTTTTTGTGGATTTTTTTGCATTTTTTTTGCATTTTTTTGTGGATTTTTTTGCATTTTTTTGTGGATTTTTTTGCATTTTTTTTGCATTTTTTTTAGCATTTTTTTTGCATTTTTTTGTGGATTTTTCTGCATTTTTTTTTTGCATTTTTTGTGATTTTTTTTGCATTTTTTTTAGCATTTTTTTTGCAATTTTTTGCATTTTTTTTGCATTTTTTTTGTGGATTTTTCTGCATTTTTTTTTGCATTTTTTGTGGTTTTTCTGCATTTTTTTTTTGCATTTTTTTGCATTTTTTTTGCATTTTTTTGTGGATTTTTTTGCATTTTTTTTGCATTTTTTTGTGGATTTTTTTGCATTTTTTTGTGGATTTTTTTGCATTTTTTTTGCATTTTTTTTAGCATTTTTTTTGCATTTTTTTGTGGATTTTTCTGCATTTTTTTTTTGCATTTTTTGTGATTTTTTTGCATTTTTTTTAGCATTTTTTTTGCAATTTTTTGCATTTTTTTTGCATTTTTTTGTGGATTTTTTTGCATTTTTTTTTGCATTTTTTTGTGGATTTTTCTGCATTTTTTTTTGCATTTTTTTGCATTTTTTTTAGCATTTTTTTGCATTTTTTTTGCATTTTTTTGTGGATTTTTTTGCATTTTTTTTGCATTTTTTTGTGGATTTTTTTGCATTTTTTTTGCATTTTTTTGTGGATTTTTTTGCATTTTTTTTTGCATTTTTTTGTGGATTTTTCTGCATTTTTTTTTGCATTTTTTTTGCATTTTTTTTAGCATTTTTTTTGCATTTTTTTTGCATTTTTTTGTGGATTTTTTTGCATTTTTTTTAGCATTTTTTTGTGGATTTTTTTGCATTTTTTTTGCATTTTTTTGTGGATTTTTTTGCATTTTTTTTGCATTTTTTTGTGAATTTTTCTGCATTTTTTTTTGCATTTTTTTGCATTTTTTTTGCATTTTTTTGTGGATTTTCCTGCATTTTTTTTGCATTTTTTTTTGCATTTTTTTTTGCATTTTTTTTTGCATTTTTTTGTGGATTTTTCTGCATTTTTTTGTGGATTTTTTTGCATTTTTTTTTGCATTTTTTTGTGGATTTTTTTGCATTTTTTTTTGCATTTTTTTGTGGATTTTCCTGCATTTTTTTTGCATTTTTTTTGCATTTTTTTTTAGCATTTTTTTTGCATTTTTTTTTGCATTTTTTTGTGGATTTTTTTGCATTTTTTTTGCATTTTTTTGTGGATTTTTTTGCATTTTTTTGTGGATTTTTTTGCATTTTTTTTGCATTTTTTTTAGCATTTTTTTTGCATTTTTTTGTGGATTTTTCTGCATTTTTTTTTTGCATTTTTTGTGATTTTTTTTGCATTTTTTTTTGCATTTTTTTTGCAATTTTTTGCATTTTTTTTGCATTTTTTTGTGGATTTTTCTGCATTTTTTTGCATTTTTTTGTGGATTTTTTTGCATTTTTTTTGCATTTTTTTTAGCATTTTTTTTGCATTTTTTTGTGGATTTTTCTGCATTTTTTTTTTGCATTTTTTGTGATTTTTTTTGCATTTTTTTTAGCATTTTTTTTGCAATTTTTTGCATTTTTTTTGCATTTTTTTGTGGATTTTTCTGCATTTTTTTTTGCATTTTTTGTGGTTTTTTCTGCATTTTTTTTTTGCATTTTTTTGCATTTTTTTTGCATTTTTTTGTGGATTTTTTTGCATTTTTTTTGCATTTTTTTGTGGATTTTTTTGCATTTTTTTTTGCATTTTTTTGTGGATTTTTCTGCATTTTTTTTGCATTTTTTTGTGGATTTTTTTGCATTTTTTTTGCATTTTTTTGTGGATTTTTTTGCATTTTTTTTTGCATTTTTTTGTGGATTTTTCTGCATTTTTTTTTGCATTTTTTTTGCATTTTTTTTTGCATTTTTTTGTGGATTTTTTTGCATTTTTTTTGCATTTTTTTGTGGATTTTTTTGCATTTTTTTTTGCATTTTTTTGTGGATTTTTCTGCATTTTTTTTTGCATTTTTTTTGCATTTTTTTTAGCATTTTTTTTGCATTTTTTTTGCATTTTTTTGTGGATTTTTTTGCATTTTTTTTGCATTTTTTTGTGGATTTTTTTGCATTTTTTTTGCATTTTTTTGTGGATTTTTTTGCATTTTTTTTTGCATTTTTTTGTGGATTTTTCTGCATTTTTTTTTGCATTTTTTTTGCATTTTTTTTAGCATTTTTTTTGCATTTTTTTTGCATTTTTTTGTGGATTTTTTTGCATTTTTTTTGCATTTTTTTGTGGATTTTTTTGCATTTTTTTTAGCATTTTTTTGTGGATTTTTTTGCATTTTTTTTGCATTTTTTTGTGGATTTTTTTGCATTTTTTTTGCATTTTTTTGTGGATTTTTCTGCATTTTTTTTTGCATTTTTTTGCATTTTTTTTGCATTTTTTTGTGGATTTTTTTGCATTTTTTTTGCATTTTTTTTTGCATTTTTTTTTGCATTTTTTTTGTGGATTTTTCTGCATTTTTTTTGCATTTTTTTTGCATTTTTTTTAGCATTTTTTTTGCATTTTTTTTGCATTTTTTTTGCATTTTTTTGCATTTTTTTTGCATTTTTTTTTGCATTTTTTTGTGGATTTTCCTGCATTTTTTTTGCATTTTTTTGTGGATTTTTTTGCATTTTTTTTTGCATTTTTTTTGTGGATTTTTCTGCATTTTTTTGTGGATTTTTTTGCATTTTTTTTTGCATTTTTTTGTGGATTTTTCTGCATTTTTTTTTGCATTTTTTGTGGTTTTTTCTGCATTTTTTTTTTGCATTTTTTTGCATTTTTTTTGCATTTTTTTTTGCATTTTTTTTTGCATTTTTTTTGTGGATTTTTCTGCATTTTTTTTGCATTTTTTTTGCATTTTTTTTAGCATTTTTTTTGCATTTTTTTTGCATTTTTTTGTGGATTTTTTTGCATTTTTTTTGCATTTTTTTGTGGATTTTTTTGCATTTTTTTTTGCATTTTTTTGTGGATTTTTCTGCATTTTTTTTTGCATTTTTTGTGGTTTTTTCTGCATTTTTTTTTTGCATTTTTTTGCATTTTTTTTGCATTTTTTTTTGCATTTTTTTTTGCATTTTTTTGCATTTTTTTTGCATTTTTTTTAGCATTTTTTTGTGGATTTTTTTGCATTTTTTTTGCATTTTTTTGTGGATTTTTTTGCATTTTTTTTGCATTTTTTTGTGGATTTTTTTGCATTTTTTTTTGCATTTTTTTGTGGATTTTCCTGCATTTTTTTTGCATTTTTTTTGCATTTTTTTTAGCATTTTTTTGCATTTTTTTTGCATTTTTTTGTGGATTTTTTTGCATTTTTTTTGCATTTTTTTGTGGATTTTTTTGCATTTTTTTGTGGATTTTTCTGCATTTTTTTTGCATTTTTTTTAGCATTTTTTTTGCATTTTTTTGTGGATTTTTCTGCATTTTTTTTTTGCATTTTTTGTGATTTTTTTTGCATTTTTTTTAGCATTTTTTTTGCAATTTTTTGCATTTTTTTTGCATTTTTTTGTGGATTTTTCTGCATTTTTTTTTGCATTTTTTGTGGTTTTTTCTGCATTTTTTTTTTGCATTTTTTTGCATTTTTTTTGCATTTTTTTGTGGATTTTTTTGCATTTTTTTTGCATTTTTTTGTGGATTTTTTTGCATTTTTTTTTGCATTTTTTTGTGGATTTTTCTGCATTTTTTTGCATTTTTTTGTGGATTTTTTTGCATTTTTTTGCATTTTTTTGTGGATTTTTTTGCATTTTTTTTTGCATTTTTTTGTGGATTTTTCTGCATTTTTTTTTGCATTTTTTTTGCATTTTTTTTTGCATTTTTTTGTGGATTTTTTTGCATTTTTTTTGCATTTTTTTGTGGATTTTTTTGCATTTTTTTTTGCATTTTTTTGTGGATTTTTCTGCATTTTTTTTTGCATTTTTTTTGCATTTTTTTTAGCATTTTTTTTGCATTTTTTTTGCATTTTTTTGTGGATTTTTTTGCATTTTTTTTGCATTTTTTTGTGGATTTTTTTGCATTTTTTTTGCATTTTTTTGTGGATTTTTTTGCATTTTTTTTTGCATTTTTTTGTGGATTTTTCTGCATTTTTTTTTGCATTTTTTTTGCATTTTTTTTAGCATTTTTTTTGCATTTTTTTTGCATTTTTTTGTGGATTTTTTTGCATTTTTTTTGCATTTTTTTGTGGATTTTTTTGCATTTTTTTTAGCATTTTTTTGTGGATTTTTTTGCATTTTTTTTGCATTTTTTTGTGGATTTTTTTGCATTTTTTTTGCATTTTTTTGTGGATTTTTCTGCATTTTTTTTTTGCATTTTTTTGCATTTTTTTTGCATTTTTTTGTGGATTTTTTTGCATTTTTTTTGCATTTTTTTTTGCATTTTTTTTGTGGATTTTTCTGCATTTTTTTTGCATTTTTTTTGCATTTTTTTTAGCATTTTTTTTGCATTTTTTTTGCATTTTTTTTGCATTTTTTTGCATTTTTTTTGCATTTTTTTTTGCATTTTTTTGTGGATTTTCCTGCATTTTTTTTGCATTTTTTTGTGGATTTTTTTGCATTTTTTCTTGCATTTTTTTGTGGATTTTTCTGCATTTTTTTGTGGATTTTTTTGCATTTTTTTTTGCATTTTTTTGTGGATTTTTCTGCATTTTTTTTTGCATTTTTTGTGGTTTTTTCTGCATTTTTTTTTTGCATTTTTTTGCATTTTTTTTGCATTTTTTTTGCATTTTTTTTTGCATTTTTTTTGTGGATTTTTCTGCATTTTTTTTGCATTTTTTTTGCAATTTTTTTTAGCATTTTTTTTGCATTTTTTTTGCATTTTTTTGTGGATTTTTTTGCATTTTTTTTGCATTTTTTTGTGGATTTTTTTGCATTTTTTTTTGCATTTTTTTGTGGATTTTTCTGCATTTTTTTTTGCATTTTTTGTGGTTTTTTCTGCATTTTTTTTTTGCATTTTTTTGCATTTTTTTTGCATTTTTTTTTTGCATTTTTTTTTGCATTTTTTTGCATTTTTTTTGCATTTTTTTTAGCATTTTTTTGTGGATTTTTTTGCATTTTTTTTGCATTTTTTTGTGGATTTTTTTGCATTTTTTTTGCATTTTTTTGTGGATTTTTTTGCATTTTTTTTTGCATTTTTTTGTGGATTTTCCTGCATTTTTTTTGCATTTTTTTTGCATTTTTTTTAGCATTTTTTTTGCATTTTTTTTGCATTTTTTTTGTCGATTTTTTTGCATTTTTTTTGCATTTTTTTGTGGATTTTTTTGCATTTTTTTGTGGATTTTTTTGCATTTTTTTTGCATTTTTTTTAGCATTTTTTTTGCATTTTTTTGTGGATTTTTCTGCATTTTTTTTTTGCATTTTTTGTGATTTTTTTTGCATTTTTTTTAGCATTTTTTTTGCAATTTTTTGCATTTTTTTTGCATTTTTTTTGTGGATTTTTCTGCATTTTTTTTTGCATTTTTTGTGGTTTTTTCTGCATTTTTTTTTTGCATTTTTTTGCATTTTTTTTGCATTTTTTTGTGGATTTTTTTGCATTTTTTTTGCATTTTTTTGTGGATTTTTTTGCATTTTTTTGTGGATTTTTTTGCATTTTTTTTGCATTTTTTTTAGCATTTTTTTTGCATTTTTTTGTGGATTTTTCTGCATTTTTTTTTTGCATTTTTTGTGATTTTTTTTGCATTTTTTTTAGCATTTTTTTTTGCAATTTTTTGCATTTTTTTTGCATTTTTTTGTGGATTTTTTTGCATTTTTTTTTGCATTTTTTTGTGGATTTTTCTGCATTTTTTTTTGCATTTTTTTTGCATTTTTTTTAGCATTTTTTTTGCATTTTTTTTGCATTTTTTTGTGGATTTTTTTGCATTTTTTTTGCATTTTTTTGTGGATTTTTTTGCATTTTTTTTGCATTTTTTTGTGGATTTTTTTGCATTTTTTTTTGCATTTTTTTGTGGATTTTTCTGCATTTTTTTTTGCATTTTTTTTGCATTTTTTTTAGCATTTTTTTTGCATTTTTTTTGCATTTTTTTGTGGATTTTTATGCATTTTTTTTAGCATTTTTTTGTGGATTTTTTTGCATTTTTTTTGCATTTTTTTGTGGATTTTTTTGCATTTTTTTTGCATTTTTTTGTGAATTTTTCTGCATTTTTTTTTGCATTTTTTTGCATTTTTTTTGCATTTTTTTGTGGATTTTCCTGCATTTTTTTGCATTTTTTTTTGCATTTTTTTTTGCATTTTTTTTTGCATTTTTTTGTGGATTTTTCTGCATTTTTTTGTGGATTTTTTTGCATTTTTTTTGCATTTTTTTGTGGATTTTTTTGCATTTTTTTTTGCATTTTTTTGTGGATTTTCCTGCATTTTTTTTGCATTTTTTTTGCATTTTTTTTTAGCATTTTTTTTGCATTTTTTTTGCATTTTTTTGTGGATTTTTTTGCATTTTTTTTGCATTTTTTTGTGGATTTTTTTGCATTTTTTTGTGGATTTTTTTGCATTTTTTTTGCATTTTTTTTAGCATTTTTTTTGCATTTTTTTGTGGATTATTCTGCATTTTTTTTTTGCATTTTTTGTGATTTTTTTTGCATTTTTTTTTGCATTTTTTTTGCAATTTTTTGCATTTTTTTTGCATTTTTTTGTGGATTTTTCTGCATTTTTTTGCATTTTTTTGTGGATTTTTCTGCATTTTTTTTGCATTTTTTTTAGCATTTTTTTTGCATTTTTTTGTGGATTTTTCTGCATTTTTTTTTTGCATTTTTTGTGATTTTTTTTGCATTTTTTTTAGCATTTTTTTTGCAATTTTTTGCATTTTTTTGCATTTTTTTGTGGATTTTTCTGCATTTTTTTTTGCATTTTTTGTGGTTTTTTCTGCATTTTTTTTTTGCATTTTTTTGCATTTTTTTTGCATTTTTTTGTGGATTTTTTTGCAATTTTTTTGCATTTTTTTGTGGATTTTTTTGCATTTTTTTTTGCATTTTTTTGTGGATTTTTCTGCATTTTTTTTGCATTTTTTTGTGGATTTTTTTGCATTTTTTTTGCATTTTTTTGTGGATTTTTTTGCATTTTTTTTTGCATTTTTTTGTGGATTTTTCTGCATTTTTTTTGCATTTTTTTTGCATTTTTTTTTGCATTTTTTTTGCATTTTTTTTGCATTTTTTTTAGCATTTTTTTTTGCATTTTTTTTGCATTTTTTTTTGCATTTTTTTGCATTTTTTTTGCATTTTTTTTTGCATTTTTTTGTGGATTTTCCTGCATTTTTTTTGCATTTTTTTGTGGATTTTTTTGCATTTTTTTTTGCATTTTTTTGTGGATTTTTCTGCATTTTTTTGTGGATTTTTTTGCATTTTTTTTGCATTTTTTTGTGGATTTTTTTGCATTTTTTTTTGCATTTTTTTGTAGATTTTCCTGCATTTTTTTTGCATTTTTTTTGCATTTTTTTTGCATTTTTTTTGCATTTTTTTGTGGATTTTCCTGCATTTTTTTTGCATTTTTTTTTGCATTTTTTTTTGCATTTTTTTGTGGATTTTTCTGCATTTTTTTGTGGATTTTTTTGCATTTTTTTTGCATTTTTTTGTGGATTTTTTTGCATTTTTTTTTGCATTTTTTTGTGGATTTTCCTGCATTTTTTTTGCATTTTTTTTGCATTTTTTTTTAGCATTTTTTTTGCATTTTTTTGCATTTTTTTGTGGATTTTTTTGCATTTTTTTTGCATTTTTTTGTGGATTTTTTTGCATTTTTTTTGCATTTTTTTGTGGATTTTTTTGCATTTTTTTTTGCATTTTTTTGTGGATTTTCCTGCATTTTTTTTGCATTTTTTTTGCATTTTTTTTTAGCATTTTTTTTGCATTTTTTTTGCATTTTTTTGTGGATTTTTTAGCATTTTTTTTGCATTTTTTTGTGGATTTTTTTGCATTTTTTTGTGGATTTTTTTGCATTTTTTTTGCATTTTTTTTAGCATTTTTTTTGCATTTTTTTGTGGATTTTTCTGCATTTTTTTTTTGCATTTTTTGTGATTTTTTTTGCATTTTTTTTTGCATTTTTTTTGCAATTTTTTGCATTTTTTTTGCATTTTTTTGTGGATTTTTCTGCATTTTTTTGCATTTTTTTGTGGATTTTTCTGCATTTTTTTGCATTTTTTTTAGCATTTTTTTTGCATTTTTTTGTGGATTTTTCTGCATTTTTTTTTTGCATTTTTTGTGATTTTTTTTGCATTTTTTTTAGCATTTTTTTTGCAATTTTTTGCATTTTTTTTGCATTTTTTTGTGGATTTTTCTGCATTTTTTTTTGCATTTTTTGTGGTTTTTTCTGCATTTTTTTTTTGCATTTTTTTGCATTTTTTTTGCATTTTTTTGTGGATTTTTTTGCATTTTTTTTGCATTTTTTTGTGGATTTTTTTGCATTTTTTTTTGCATTTTTTTGTGGATTTTTCTGCATTTTTTTTGCATTTTTTTGTGGATTTTTTTGCATTTTTTTTGCATTTTTTTGTGGATTTTTTTGCATTTTTTTTTGCATTTTTTTGTGGATTTTTCTGCATTTTTTTTTGCATTTTTTTTGCATTTTTTTTTGCATTTTTTTTGCATTTTTTTTGCATTTTTTTTAGCATTTTTTTTGCATTTTTTTTGCATTTTTTTTTGCATTTTTTTGCATTTTTTTTGCATTTTTTTTTGCATTTTTTTGTGGATTTTCCTGCATTTTTTTTGCATTTTTTTGTGGATTTTTTTGCATTTTTTTTTGCATTTTTTTGTGGATTTTTCTGCATTTTTTTGTGGATTTTTTTGCATTTTTTTTGCATTTTTTTGTGGATTTTTTTGCATTTTTTTAGCATTTTTTTTGCAATTTTTTGCATTTTTTTTGCATTTTTTTGTGGATTTTTCTGCATTTTTTTTTGCATTTTTTGTGGTTTTTTCTGCATTTTTTTTTTGCATTTTTTTGCATTTTTTTTGCATTTTTTTGTGGATTTTTTTGCATTTTTTTTGCATTTTTTTGTGGATTTTTTTGCATTTTTTTTTGCATTTTTTTGTGGATTTTTCTGCATTTTTTTTGCATTTTTTTGTGGATTTTTTTGCATTTTTTTTGCATTTTTTTGTGGATTTTTTTGCATTTTTTTTTGCATTTTTTTGTGGATTTTTCTGCATTTTTTTTTGCATTTTTTTTGCATTTTTTTTTGCATTTTTTTTGCATTTTTTTTGCATTTTTTTTAGCATTTTTTTTGCATTTTTTTTGCATTTTTTTTTGCATTTTTTTGCATTTTTTTTGCATTTTTTTTTGCATTTTTTTGTGGATTTTCCTGCATTTTTTTTGCATTTTTTTGTGGATTTTTTTGCATTTTTTTTTGCATTTTTTTGTGGATTTTTCTGCATTTTTTTGTGGATTTTTTTGCATTTTTTTTGCATTTTTTTGTGGATTTTTTTGCATTTTTTTTTTGCATTTTTTTGTAGATTTTCCTGCATTTTTTTTGCATTTTTTTTGCATTTTTTTTTAGCATTTTTTTTGCATTTTTTTTGCATTTTTTTGTGGATTTTTTTGCATTTTTTTTGCATTTTTTTGTGGATTTTCCTGCATTTTTTTTGCATTTTTTTTTTGCATTTTTTTTTGCATTTTTTTTTGCATTTTTTTGTGGATTTTTCTGCATTTTTTTGTGGATTTTTTTGCATTTTTTTTGCATTTTTTTGTGGATTTTTTTGCATTTTTTTTTGCATTTTTTTGTGGATTTTCCTGCATTTTTTTTGCATTTTTTTTGCATTTTTTTTAGCATTTTTTTTGCATTTTTTTTGCATTTTTTTGTGGATTTTTTTGCATTTTTTTTGCATTTTTTTGTGGATTTTTTTGCATTTTTTTTGCATTTTTTTGTGGATTTTTTTGCATTTTTTTTTGCATTTTTTTGTGGATTTTCCTGCATTTTTTTTGCATTTTTTTTGCATTTTTTTTTAGCATTTTTTTTGCATTTTTTTTGCATTTTTTTGTGGATTTTTTTGCATTTTTTTTGCATTTTTTTGTGGATTTTTTTGCATTTTTTTGTGGATTTTTTTGCATTTTTTTTGCATTTTTTTTAGCATTTTTTTTGCATTTTTTTGTGGATTTTTCTGCATTTTTTTTTTGCATTTTTTGTGATTTTTTTTGCATTTTTTTTTGCATTTTTTTTGCAATTTTTTGCATTTTTTTTGCATTTTTTTGTGGATTTTTCTGCATTTTTTTGCATTTTTTTGTGGATTTTTCTGCATTTTTTTTGCATTTTTTTTAGCATTTTTTTTGCATTTTTTTGTGGATTTTTCTGCATTTTTTTTTTGCATTTTTTGTGATTTTTTTTGCATTTTTTTTTGCATTTTTTTTGCAATTTTTTGCATTTTTTTTGCATTTTTTTGTGGATTTTTCTGCATTTTTTTGCATTTTTTTGTGGATTTTTCTGCATTTTTTTTGCATTTTTTTTGCATTTTTTTTTGCATTTTTTTGTGGATTTTCCTGCATTTTTTTTGCATTTTTTTGTGGATTTTTTTGCATTTTTTTTTGCATTTTTTTGTGGATTTTTCTGCATTTTTTTGTGGATTTTTTTGCATTTTTTTTGCATTTTTTTGTGGATTTTTTTGCATTTTTTTTAGCATTTTTTTTGCAATTTTTTGCATTTTTTTTGCATTTTTTTGTGGATTTTTCTGCATTTTTTTTTGCATTTTTTGTGGTTTTTTCTGCATTTTTTTTTTGCATTTTTTTGCATTTTTTTTGCATTTTTTTGTGGATTTTTTTGCATTTTTTTTGCATTTTTTTGTGGATTTTTTTGCATTTTTTTGTGGATTTTCCTGCATTTTTTTTGCATTTTTTTTGCATTTTTTTTTAGCATTTTTTTTGCATTTTTTTTGCATTTTTTTGTGGATTTTTTTGCATTTTTTTTGCATTTTTTTGTGGATTTTTTTGCATTTTTTTGTGGATTTTTTTGCATTTTTTTTGCATTTTTTTTAGCATTTTTTTTGCATTTTTTTGTGGATTTTTCTGCATTTTTTTTTGCATTTTTTGTGATTTTTTTTGCATTTTTTTTTGCATTTTTTTTGCAATTTTTTGCATTTTTTTTGCATTTTTTTGTGGATTTTTCTGCATTTTTTTGCATTTTTTTGTGGATTTTTCTGCATTTTTTTTGCATTTTTTTTAGCATTTTTTTTGCATTTTTTTGTGGATTTTTCTGCATTTTTTTTTTGCATTTTTTGTGATTTTTTTTGCATTTTTTTTTGCATTTTTTTTGCAATTTTTTGCATTTTTTTTGCATTTTTTTGTGGATTTTTCTGCATTTTTTTGCATTTTTTTGTGGATTTTTCTGCATTTTTTTTGCATTTTTTTTGCATTTTTTTTTGCATTTTTTTGTGGATTTTCCTGCATTTTTTTTGCATTTTTTTGTGGATTTTTTTGCATTTTTTTTTGCATTTTTTTGTGGATTTTTCTGCATTTTTTTGTGGATTTTTTTGCATTTTTTTTGCATTTTTTTGTGGATTTTTTTGCATTTTTTTTAGCATTTTTTTTGCAATTTTTTGCATTTTTTTTGCATTTTTTTGTGGATTTTTCTGCATTTTTTTTTGCATTTTTTGTGGTTTTTTCTGCATTTTTTTTTTGCATTTTTTTGCATTTTTTTTGCATTTTTTTGTGGATTTTTTTGCATTTTTTTTGCATTTTTTTGTGGATTTTTTTGCATTTTTTTTTGCATTTTTTTGTGGATTTTTCTGCATTTTTTTTGCATTTTTTTGTGGATTTTTTTGCATTTTTTTTGCATTTTTTTGTGGATTTTTTTGCATTTTTTTTTGCATTTTTTTGTGGATTTTTCTGCATTTTTTTTTTGCATTTTTTGTGGTTTTTTCTGCATTTTTTTTTGCATTTTTTTGTGGATTTTTCTGCATTTTTTTTTGCATTTTTTGTGGTTTTTTCTGCATTTTTTTTTTGCATTTTTTTGCATTTTTTTTGCATTTTTTTGTGGATTTTTTTGCATTTTTTTTGCATTTTTTTGTGGATTTTTTTGCATTTTTTTTTGCATTTTTTTGTGGATTTTTCTGTATTTTTTTGCATTTTTTTGTGGATTTTTTTGCATTTTTTTGTGGATTTTTTTGCATTTTTTTTGCATTTTTTTTAGCATTTTTTTTGCATTTTTTTGTGGATTTTTCTGCATTTTTTTTTTGCATTTTTTGTGATTTTTTTTGCATTTTTTTTTGCATTTTTTTTGCAATTTTTTGCATTTTTTTTGCATTTTTTTGTGGATTTTTCTGCATTTTTTTGCATTTTTTTGTGGATTTTTCTGCATTTTTTTTGCATTTTTTTTAGCATTTTTTTTGCATTTTTTTGTGGATTTTTCTGCATTTTTTTTTTGCATTTTTTGTGATTTTTTTTGCATTTTTTTTTGCATTTTTTTTGCAATTTTTTGCATTTTTTTTGCATTTTTTTGTGGATTTTTCTGCATTTTTTTGCATTTTTTTGTGGATTTTTCTGCATTTTTTTTGCATTTTTTTTGCATTTTTTTTTGCATTTTTTTGTGGATTTTCCTGCATTTTTTTTGCATTTTTTTGTGGATTTTTTTGCATTTTTTTTTGCATTTTTTTGTGGATTTTTCTGCATTTTTTTGTGGATTTTTTTGCATTTTTTTTGCATTTTTTTGTGGATTTTTTTGCATTTTTTTTAGCATTTTTTTTGCAATTTTTTGCATTTTTTTTGCATTTTTTTGTGGATTTTTCTGCATTTTTTTTTGCATTTTTTGTGGTTTTTTCTGCATTTTTTTTTTGCATTTTTTTGCATTTTTTTTGCATTTTTTTGTGGATTTTTTTGCATTTTTTTTGCATTTTTTTGTGGATTTTTTTGCATTTTTTTTTGCATTTTTTTGTGGATTTTTCTGCATTTTTTTGCATTTTTTTGTGGATTTTTTTGCATTTTTTTTGCATTTTTTTGTGGATTTTTTTGCATTTTTTTTTGCATTTTTTTGTGGATTTTTCTGCATTTTTTTTGCATTTTTTGTGGTTTTTTCTGCATTTTTTTTTGCATTTTTTTGTGGATTTTTCTGCATTTTTTTTTGCATTTTTTGTGGTTTTTTCTGCATTTTTTTTTTGCATTTTTTTGCATTTTTTTTGCATTTTTTTGTGGATTTTTTTGCATTTTTTTTGCATTTTTTTGTGGATTTTTTTGCATTTTTTTTTGCATTTTTTTGTGGATTTTTCTGCATTTTTTTTGCATTTTTTTGTGGATTTTTTTGCATTTTTTTTGCATTTTTTTGTGGATTTTTTTGCATTTTTTTTTGCATTTTTTTGTGGATTTTTCTGCATTTTTTTTTGCATTTTTTTTGCATTTTTTTTTGCATTTTTTTTGCATTTTTTTTGCATTTTTTTTAGCATTTTTTTTGCATTTTTTTTGCATTTTTTTTTGCATTTTTTTGCATTTTTTTTGCATTTTTTTTTGCATTTTTTTGTGGATTTTCCTGCATTTTTTTTGCATTTTTTTGTGGATTTTTCTGCATTTTTTTTTTGCATTTTTTGTGATTTTTTTTGCATTTTTTTTTTGCATTTTTTTTGCAATTTTTTGCATTTTTTTTGCATTTTTTTGTGGATTTTTCTGCATTTTTTTGCATTTTTTTGTGGATTTTTCTGCATTTTTTTTGCATTTTTTTTGCATTTTTTTTTGCATTTTTTTGTGGATTTTCCTGCATTTTTTTTGCATTTTTTTGTGGATTTTTTTGCATTTTTTTTTGCATTTTTTTGTGGATTTTTCTGCATTTTTTTGTGGATTTTTTTGCATTTTTTTTGCATTTTTTTGTGGATTTTTTTGCATTTTTTTAGCATTTTTTTTGCAATTTTTTGCATTTTTTTTGCATTTTTTTGTGGATTTTTCTGCATTTTTTTTTGCATTTTTTGTGGTTTTTTCTGCATTTTTTTTTTGCATTTTTTTGCATTTTTTTTGCATTTTTTTGTGGATTTTTTTGCATTTTTTTTGCATTTTTTTGTGGATTTTTTTGCATTTTTTTTTGCATTTTTTTGTGGATTTTTCTGCATTTTTTTTGCATTTTTTTGTGGATTTTTTTGCATTTTTTTTGCATTTTTTTGTGGATTTTTTTGCATTTTTTTTTGCATTTTTTTGTGGATTTTTCTGCATTTTTTTTTGCATTTTTTGTGGTTTTTTCTGCATTTTTTTTTGCATTTTTTTGTGGATTTTTCTGCATTTTTTTTTTGCATTTTTTGTGGTTTTTTCTGCATTTTTTTTTTGCATTTTTTTGCATTTTTTTTGCATTTTTTTGTGGATTTTTTTGCATTTTTTTTGCATTTTTTTGTGGATTTTTTTGCATTTTTTTTTGCATTTTTTTGTGGATTTTTCTGCATTTTTTTTGCATTTTTTTGTGGATTTTTTTGCATTTTTTTTGCATTTTTTTGTGGATTTTTTTGCATTTTTTTTTGCATTTTTTTGTGGATTTTTCTGCATTTTTTTTGCATTTTTTTTTGCATTTTTTTTGCATTTTTTTTGCATTTTTTTTAGCATTTTTTTTGCATTTTTTTTGCATTTTTTTTTGCATTTTTTTGCATTTTTTTTGCATTTTTTTTTGCATTTTTTTGTGGATTTTCCTGCATTTTTTTTGCATTTTTTTGTGGATTTTTTTGCATTTTTTTTTGCATTTTTTTGTGGATTTTTCTGCATTTTTTTGTGGATTTTTTTGCATTTTTTTTGCATTTTTTTGTGGATTTTTTTGCATTTTTTTTTGCATTTTTTTGTAGATTTTCCTGCATTTTTTTTGCATTTTTTTTGCATTTTTTTTTAGCATTTTTTTTGCATTTTTTTTGCATTTTTTTGTGGATTTTTTTGCATTTTTTTTGCATTTTTTTGTGGATTTTCCTGCATTTTTTTTGCATTTTTTTTTGCAATTTTTTTTGCATTTTTTTTTGCATTTTTTTGTGGATTTTTCTGCATTTTTTTGTGGATTTTTTTGCATTTTTTTTGCATTTTTTTGTGGATTTTTTTGCATTTTTTTTTGCATTTTTTTTTGCATTTTTTTGTGGATTTTCCTGCATTTTTTTTGCATTTTTTTTGCATTTTTTTTAGCATTTTTTTTGCATTTTTTTTGCATTTTTTTGTGGATTTTTTTGCATTTTTTTTGCATTTTTTTGTGGATTTTTTTGCATTTTTTTTGCATTTTTTTGTGGATTTTTCTGCATTTTTTTTTGCATTTTTTTTGCATTTTTTTTTGCATTTTTTTTGCATTTTTTTTTGCATTTTTTTTAGCATTTTTTTTGCATTTTTTTTTGCATTTTTTTTTGCATTTTTTTGCATTTTTTTTGCATTTTTTTTTGCATTTTTTTGTGGATTTTCCTGCATTTTTTTTGCATTTTTTTGTGGATTTTTTTGCATTTTTTTTTGCATTTTTTTGTGGATTTTTCTGCATTTTTTTGTGGATTTTTTTGCATTTTTTTTGCATTTTTTTGTGGATTTTTTTGCATTTTTTTTTGCATTTTTTTGTGGATTTTCCTGCATTTTTTTGCATTTTTTTTGCATTTTTTTTAGCATTTTTTTTGCATTTTTTTTGCATTTTTTTGTGGATTTTTTTGCATTTTTTTTGCATTTTTTTGTGGATTTTTTTGCATTTTTTTTGCATTTTTTTGTGGATTTTTCTGCATTTTTTTTTGCATTTTTTTTGCATTTTTTTTTGCATTTTTTTTGCATTTTTTTTGCATTTTTTTTAGCATTTTTTTTGCATTTTTTTTGCATTTTTTTTTGCATTTTTTTGCATTTTTTTTGCATTTTTTTTTGCATTTTTTTGTGGATTTTCCTGCATTTTTTTTGCATTTTTTTGTGGATTTTTTTGCATTTTTTTTTGCATTTTTTTGTGGATTTTTCTGCATTTTTTTGTGGATTTTATTGCATTTTTTTTGCATTTTTTTGTGGATTTTTTTGCATTTTTTTTTGCATTTTTTTGTAGATTTTCCTGCATTTTTTTTGCATTTTTTTTGCATTTTTTTTTAGCATTTTTTTTGCATTTTTTTTGCATTTTTTTGTGGATTTTTTTGCATTTTTTTTGCATTTTTTTGTGGATTTTCCTGCATTTTTTTTGCATTTTTTTTTGCATTTTTTTTTGCATTTTTTTTTGCATTTTTTTGTGGATTTTTCTGCATTTTTTTGTGGATTTTTTTGCATTTTTTTTGCATTTTTTTGTGGATTTTTTTGCATTTTTTTTTGCATTTTTTTGTGGATTTTCCTGCATTTTTTTTGCATTTTTTTTGCATTTTTTTTTAGCATTTTTTTTGCATTTTTTTTGCATTTTTTTGTGGATTTTTTTGCATTTTTTTTTGCATTTTTTTGTAGATTTTCCTGCATTTTTTTTGCATTTTTTTTGCATTTTTTTTTAGCATTTTTTTTGCATTTTTTTTGCATTTTTTTTGTGGATTTTTTTGCATTTTTTTTGCATTTTTTTGTGGATTTTCCTGCATTTTTTTTGCATTTTTTTTTGCATTTTTTTTTGCATTTTTTTTTGCATTTTTTTGTGGATTTTTCTGCATTTTTTTGTGGATTTTTTTGCATTTTTTTTGCATTTTTTTGTGGATTTTTTTGCATTTTTTTTTGCATTTTTTTGTGGATTTTCCTGCATTTTTTTTGCATTTTTTTTGCATTTTTTTTTAGCATTTTTTTTGCATTTTTTTTGCATTTTTTTGTGGATTTTTTTGCATTTTTTTTGCATTTTTTTGTGGATTTTTTTGCATTTTTTTTGCATTTTTTTGTGGATTTTTTTGCATTTTTTTTTGCATTTTTTTGTGGATTTTCCTGCATTTTTTTTGCATTTTTTTTGCATTTTTTTTTAGCATTTTTTTTGCATTTTTTTTGCATTTTTTTGTGGATTTTTTTGCATTTTTTTTGCATTTTTTTGTGGATTTTTTTGCATTTTTTTGTGGATTTTTTTGCATTTTTTTTGCATTTTTTTTAGCATTTTTTTTGCATTTTTTTGTGGATTTTTCTGCATTTTTTTTTTGCATTTTTTGTGATTTTTTTTGCATTTTTTTTTGCATTTTTTTTGCAATTTTTTGCATTTTTTTTGCATTTTTTTGTGGATTTTTCTGCATTTTTTTGCATTTTTTTGTGGATTTTTCTGCATTTTTTTTGCATTTTTTTTAGCATTTTTTTTGCATTTTTTTGTGGATTTTTCTGCATTTTTTTTTTGCATTTTTTGTGAATTTTTTTTGCATTTTTTTTAGCATTTTTTTTGCAATTTTTTGCATTTTTTTTGCATTTTTTTGTGGATTTTTCTGCATTTTTTTTTGCATTTTTTGTGGTTTTTTCTGCATTTTTTTTTTGCATTTTTTTGCATTTTTTTTGCATTTTTTTGTGGATTTTTCTGCATTTTTTTTTTGCATTTTTTGTGATTTTTTTTGCATTTTTTTTTGCATTTTTTTTGCAATTTTTTGCATTTTTTTTGCATTTTTTTGTGGATTTTTCTGCATTTTTTTGCATTTTTTTGTGGATTTTTCTGCATTTTTTTTGCATTTTTTTTAGCATTTTTTTTGCATTTTTTTGTGGATTTTTCTGCATTTTTTTTTTGCATTTTTTGTGATTTTTTTTGCATTTTTTTTTGCATTTTTTTTGCAATTTTTTGCATTTTTTTTGCATTTTTTTGTGGATTTTTCTGCATTTTTTTGCATTTTTTTGTGGATTTTTCTGCATTTTTTTTGCATTTTTTTTGCATTTTTTTTTGCATTTTTTTGTGGATTTTCCTGCATTTTTTTTGCATTTTTTTGTGGATTTTTTTGCATTTTTTTTTGCATTTTTTTGTGGATTTTTCTGCATTTTTTTGTGGATTTTTTTGCATTTTTTTTGCATTTTTTTGTGGATTTTTTTGCATTTTTTTTAGCATTTTTTTTGCAATTTTTTGCATTTTTTTTGCATTTTTTTGTGGATTTTTCTGCATTTTTTTTTGCATTTTTTGTGGTTTTTTCTGCATTTTTTTTTTGCATTTTTTTGCATTTTTTTTGCATTTTTTTGTGGATTTTTTTGCATTTTTTTTGCATTTTTTTGTGGATTTTTTTGCATTTTTTTGTGGATTTTCCTGCATTTTTTTTGCATTTTTTTTGCATTTTTTTTTAGCATTTTTTTTGCATTTTTTTTGCATTTTTTTGTGGATTTTTTTGCATTTTTTTTGCATTTTTTTGTGGATTTTTTTGCATTTTTTTGTGGATTTTTTTGCAATTTTTTTGCATTTTTTTTAGCATTTTTTTTGCATTTTTTTGTGGATTTTTCTGCATTTTTTTTTTGCATTTTTTGTGATTTTTTTTGCATTTTTTTTTGCATTTTTTTTGCAATTTTTTGCATTTTTTTGCATTTTTTTGTGGATTTTTCTGCATTTTTTTGCATTTTTTTGTGGATTTTTCTGCATTTTTTTTGCATTTTTTTTAGCATTTTTTTTGCATTTTTTTGTGGATTTTTCTGCATTTTTTTTTTGCATTTTTTGTGATTTTTTTTGCATTTTTTTTTGCATTTTTTTTGCAATTTTTTGCATTTTTTTTGCATTTTTTTGTGGATTTTTCTGCATTTTTTTGCATTTTTTTGTGGATTTTTCTGCATTTTTTTTGCATTTTTTTTGCATTTTTTTTTGCATTTTTTTGTGGATTTTCCTGCATTTTTTTTGCATTTTTTTGTGGATTTTTTTGCATTTTTTTTTGCATTTTTTTGTGGATTTTTCTGCATTTTTTTGTGGATTTTTTTGCATTTTTTTTGCATTTTTTTGTGGATTTTTTTGCATTTTTTTTAGCATTTTTTTTGCAATTTTTTGCATTTTTTTTGCATTTTTTTGTGGATTTTTCTGCATTTTTTTTTGCATTTTTTGTGGTTTTTTCTGCATTTTTTTTTTGCATTTTTTTGCATTTTTTTTGCATTTTTTTGTGGATTTTTTTGCATTTTTTTTGCATTTTTTTGTGGATTTTTTTGCATTTTTTTTTGCATTTTTTTGTGGATTTTTCTGCATTTTTTTTGCATTTTTTTGTGGATTTTTTTGCATTTTTTTTGCATTTTTTTGTGGATTTTTTTGCATTTTTTTTTTGCATTTTTTTGTGGATTTTTCTGCATTTTTTTTTGCATTTTTTGTGGTTTTTTCTGCATTTTTTTTTGCATTTTTTTGTGGATTTTTCTGCATTTTTTTTTGCATTTTTTGTGGTTTTTTCTGCATTTTTTTTTTGCATTTTTTTGCATTTTTTTTGCATTTTTTTGTGGATTTTTTTGCATTTTTTTTGCATTTTTTTGTGGATTTTTTTGCATTTTTTTTTGCATTTTTTTGTGGATTTTTCTGCATTTTTTTTGCATTTTTTTGTGGATTTTTTTGCATTTTTTTTGCATTTTTTTGTGGATTTTTTTGCATTTTTTTTTGCATTTTTTTGTGGATTTTTCTGCATTTTTTTTTGCATTTTTTTTGCATTTTTTTTTGCATTTTTTTTGCATTTTTTTTGCATTTTTTTTAGCATTTTTTTTGCATTTTTTTTGCATTTTTTTTTGCATTTTTTTGCATTTTTTTTGCATTTTTTTTTGCATTTTTTTGTGGATTTTCCTGCATTTTTTTTGCATTTTTTTGTGGATTTTTTTGCATTTTTTTTTGCATTTTTTTGTGGATTTTTCTGCATTTTTTTGTGGATTTTTTTGCATTTTTTTTGCATTTTTTTTTGCATTTTTTTGTAGATTTTCCTGCATTTTTTTTGCATTTTTTTTGCATTTTTTTTTAGCATTTTTTTTGCATTTTTTTTGCATTTTTTTGTGGATTTTTTTGCATTTTTTTTGCATTTTTTTGTGGATTTTCCTGCATTTTTTTTGCATTTTTTTTTGCATTTTTTTTTGCATTTTTTTTTGCATTTTTTTGTGGATTTTTCTGCATTTTTTTGTGGATTTTTTTGCATTTTTTTTGCATTTTTTTGTGGATTTTTTTGCATTTTTTTTTGCATTTTTTTGTGGATTTTCCTGCATTTTTTTTGCATTTTTTTTGCATTTTTTTTTAGCATTTTTTTTGCATTTTTTTTGCATTTTTTTGTGGATTTTTTTGCATTTTTTTTGCATTTTTTTGTGGATTTTTTTGCATTTTTTTTGCATTTTTTTGTGGATTTTTCTGCATTTTTTTTTGCATTTTTTTTGCATTTTTTTTTGCATTTTTTTTGCATTTTTTTTGCATTTTTTTTAGCATTTTTTTTGCATTTTTTTTGCATTTTTTTTTGCATTTTTTTGCATTTTTTTTGCATTTTTTTGTGGATTTTTCTGCATTTTTTTGCATTTTTTTGTGGATTTTTCTGCATTTTTTTTGCATTTTTTTTAGCATTTTTTTTGCATTTTTTTGTGGATTTTTCTGCATTTTTTTTTTGCATTTTTTGTGAATTTTTTTTGCATTTTTTTTAGCATTTTTTTTGCAATTTTTTGCATTTTTTTTGCATTTTTTTGTGGATTTTTCTGCATTTTTTTTTGCATTTTTTGTGGTTTTTTCTGCATTTTTTTTTTGCATTTTTTTGCATTTTTTTTGCATTTTTTTGTGGATTTTTCTGCATTTTTTTTTTGCATTTTTTGTGATTTTTTTTGCATTTTTTTTTGCATTTTTTTTGCAATTTTTTGCATTTTTTTTGCATTTTTTTGTGGATTTTTCTGCATTTTTTTGCATTTTTTTGTGGATTTTTCTGCATTTTTTTTGCATTTTTTTTAGCATTTTTTTTGCATTTTTTTGTGGATTTTTCTGCATTTTTTTTTTGCATTTTTTGTGATTTTTTTTGCATTTTTTTTTGCATTTTTTTTGCAATTTTTTGCATTTTTTTTGCATTTTTTTGTGGATTTTTCTGCATTTTTTTGCATTTTTTTGTGGATTTTTCTGCATTTTTTTTGCATTTTTTTTGCATTTTTTTTTGCATTTTTTTGTGGATTTTCCTGCATTTTTTTTGCATTTTTTTGTGGATTTTTTTGCATTTTTTTTTGCATTTTTTTGTGGATTTTTCTGCATTTTTTTGTGGATTTTTTTGCATTTTTTTTGCATTTTTTTGTGGATTTTTTTGCATTTTTTTTAGCATTTTTTTTGCAATTTTTTGCATTTTTTTTGCATTTTTTTGTGGATTTTTCTGCATTTTTTTTTGCATTTTTTGTGGTTTTTTCTGCATTTTTTTTTTGCATTTTTTTGCATTTTTTTTGCATTTTTTTGTGGATTTTTTTGCATTTTTTTTGCATTTTTTTGTGGATTTTTTTGCATTTTTTTGTGGATTTTCCTGCATTTTTTTTGCATTTTTTTTGCATTTTTTTTTAGCATTTTTTTTGCATTTTTTTTGCATTTTTTTGTGGATTTTTTTGCATTTTTTTTGCATTTTTTTGTGGATTTTTTTGCATTTTTTTGTGGATTTTTTTGCAATTTTTTTGCATTTTTTTTAGCATTTTTTTTGCATTTTTTTGTGGATTTTTCTGCATTTTTTTTTTGCATTTTTTGTGATTTTTTTTGCATTTTTTTTTGCATTTTTTTTGCAATTTTTTGCATTTTTTTTGCATTTTTTTGTGGATTTTTCTGCATTTTTTTGCATTTTTTTGTGGATTTTTCTGCATTTTTTTTGCATTTTTTTTAGCATTTTTTTTGCATTTTTTTGTGGATTTTTCTGCATTTTTTTTTTGCATTTTTTGTGATTTTTTTTGCATTTTTTTTTGCATTTTTTTTGCAATTTTTTGCATTTTTTTTGCATTTTTTTGTGGATTTTTCTGCATTTTTTTGCATTTTTTTGTGGATTTTTCTGCATTTTTTTTGCATTTTTTTTGCATTTTTTTTTGCATTTTTTTGTGGATTTTCCTGCATTTTTTTTGCATTTTTTTGTGGATTTTTTTGCATTTTTTTTTGCATTTTTTTGTGGATTTTTCTGCATTTTTTTGTGGATTTTTTTGCATTTTTTTTGCATTTTTTTGTGGATTTTTTTGCATTTTTTTTAGCATTTTTTTTGCAATTTTTTGCATTTTTTTTGCATTTTTTTGTGGATTTTTCTGCATTTTTTTTTGCATTTTTTGTGGTTTTTTCTGCATTTTTTTTTTGCATTTTTTTGCATTTTTTTTGCATTTTTTTGTGGATTTTTTTGCATTTTTTTTGCATTTTTTTGTGGATTTTTTTGCATTTTTTTTTGCATTTTTTTGTGGATTTTTCTGCATTTTTTTTGCATTTTTTTGTGGATTTTTTTGCATTTTTTTTGCATTTTTTTGTGGATTTTTTTGCATTTTTTTTTGCATTTTTTTGTGGATTTTTCTGCATTTTTTTTTGCATTTTTTGTGGTTTTTTCTGCATTTTTTTTTGCATTTTTTTGTGGATTTTTCTGCATTTTTTTTTGCATTTTTTGTGGTTTTTTCTGCATTTTTTTTTTGCATTTTTTTGCATTTTTTTTGCATTTTTTTGTGGATTTTTTTGCATTTTTTTTGCATTTTTTTGTGGATTTTTTTGCATTTTTTTTTGCATTTTTTTGTGGATTTTTCTGCATTTTTTTTGCATTTTTTTGTGGATTTTTTTGCATTTTTTTTGCATTTTTTTGTGGATTTTTTTGCATTTTTTTTTGCATTTTTTTGTGGATTTTTCTGCATTTTTTTTTGCATTTTTTTTGCATTTTTTTTTGCATTTTTTTTGCATTTTTTTTGCATTTTTTTTAGCATTTTTTTTGCATTTTTTTTGCATTTTTTTTTGCATTTTTTTGCATTTTTTTTGCATTTTTTTTTGCATTTTTTTGTGGATTTTCCTGCATTTTTTTTGCATTTTTTTGTGGATTTTTTTGCATTTTTTTTTGCATTTTTTTGTGGATTTTTCTGCATTTTTTTGTGGATTTTTTTGCATTTTTTTTGCATTTTTTTGTGGATTTTTTTGCATTTTTTTTTGCATTTTTTTGTAGATTTTCCTGCATTTTTTTTGCATTTTTTTTGCATTTTTTTTTAGCATTTTTTTTGCATTTTTTTTGCATTTTTTTGTGGATTTTTTTGCATTTTTTTTGCATTTTTTTGTGGATTTTCCTGCATTTTTTTTGCATTTTTTTTTGCATTTTTTTTTGCATTTTTTTTTGCATTTTTTTGTGGATTTTTCTGCATTTTTTTGTGGATTTTTTTGCATTTTTTTTGCATTTTTTTGTGGATTTTTTTGCATTTTTTTTTGCATTTTTTTGTGGATTTTCCTGCATTTTTTTTGCATTTTTTTTGCATTTTTTTTTAGCATTTTTTTTGCATTTTTTTTGCATTTTTTTGTGGATTTTTTTGCATTTTTTTTGCATTTTTTTGTGGATTTTTTTGCATTTTTTTTGCATTTTTTTGTGGATTTTTCTGCATTTTTTTTTGCATTTTTTTTGCATTTTTTTTTGCATTTTTTTTGCATTTTTTTTGCATTTTTTTTAGCATTTTTTTTGCATTTTTTTTGCATTTTTTTTTGCATTTTTTTGCATTTTTTTTGCATTTTTTTTTGCATTTTTTTGTGGATTTTCCTGCATTTTTTTTGCATTTTTTTGTGGATTTTTTTGCATTTTTTTTTTGCATTTTTTTGTGGATTTTTCTGCATTTTTTTGTGGATTTTTTTGCATTTTTTTTGCATTTTTTTGTGGATTTTCCTGCATTTTTTTTGCATTTTTTTGTGGATTTTTTTGCATTTTTTTTTGCATTTTTTTGTGGATTTTTCTGCATTTTTTTGTGGATTTTTTTGCATTTTTTTTGCATTTTTTTGTGGATTTTTTTGCATTTTTTTTTGCATTTTTTTGTAGATTTTCCTGCATTTTTTTTGCATTTTTTTTGCATTTTTTTTTAGCATTTTTTTTGCATTTTTTTTGCATTTTTTTGTGGATTTTTTTGCATTTTTTTTGCATTTTTTTGTGGATTTTCCTGCATTTTTTTTGCATTTTTTTTTTGCATTTTTTTGCATTTTTTTTGCATTTTTTTTTGCATTTTTTTGTGGATTTTCCTGCATTTTTTTTGCATTTTTTTGTGGATTTTTTTGCATTTTTTTTTGCATTTTTTTGTGGATTTTTCTGCATTTTTTTGTGGATTTTTTTGCATTTTTTTTGCATTTTTTTGTGGATTTTTTTGCATTTTTTTTTGCATTTTTTTGTAGATTTTCCTGCATTTTTTTTGCATTTTTTTTGCATTTTTTTTTAGCATTTTTTTTGCATTTTTTTTGCATTTTTTTGTGGATTTTTTTGCATTTTTTTTGCATTTTTTTGTGGATTTTCCTGCATTTTTTTTGCATTTTTTTTTGCATTTTTTTTTTGCATTTTTTTTTGCATTTTTTTGTGGATTTTTCTGCATTTTTTTGTGGATTTTTTTGCATTTTTTTTGCATTTTTTTGTGGATTTTTTTGCATTTTTTTTTGCATTTTTTTGTGGATTTTCCTGCATTTTTTTTGCATTTTTTTTGCATTTTTTTTTTAGCATTTTTTTTGCATTTTTTTTGCATTTTTTTGTGGATTTTTTTGCATTTTTTTTTGCATTTTTTTGTAGATTTTCCTGCATTTTTTTTGCATTTTTTTTGCATTTTTTTTTTGCATTTTTTTTGCATTTTTTTTGCATTTTTTTGTGGATTTTTTTGCATTTTTTTTGCATTTTTTTGTGGATTTTCCTGCATTTTTTTTGCATTTTTTTTTGCATTTTTTTTTGCATTTTTTTTTGCATTTTTTTGTGGATTTTTCTGCATTTTTTTGTGGATTTTTTTGCATTTTTTTTGCATTTTTTTGTGGATTTTTTTGCATTTTTTTTTGCATTTTTTTGTGGATTTTCCTGCATTTTTTTTGCATTTTTTTGCATTTTTTTTTAGCATTTTTTTTGCATTTTTTTTGCATTTTTTTGTGGATTTCTTTGCATTTTTTTGCATTTTTTTGTGGATTTTTTTGCATTTTTTTTGCATTTTTTTGTGGATTTTTTTGCATTTTTTTTTGCATTTTTTTGTGGATTTTCCTGCATTTTTTTTGCATTTTTTTGCATTTTTTTTTAGCATTTTTTTTGCATTTTTTTTGCATTTTTTTGTGGATTTTTTTGCATTTTTTTTGCATTTTTTTGTGGATTTTTTTGCATTTTTTTGTGGATTTTTTTGCATTTTTTTTGCATTTTTTTTAGCATTTTTTTTGCATTTTTTTGTGGATTTTTCTGCATTTTTTTTTTGCATTTTTTGTGATTTTTTTTGCATTTTTTTTTGCATTTTTTTTGCAATTTTTTGCATTTTTTTTGCATTTTTTTGTGGATTTTTCTGCATTTTTTTGCATTTTTTTGTGGATTTTTCTGCATTTTTTTTGCATTTTTTTTAGCATTTTTTTTGCATTTTTTTGTGGATTTTTTTGCATTTTTTTTGCATTTTTTTGTGGATTTTTTTGCATTTTTTTTTGCATTTTTTTGTGGATTTTTTTGCATTTTTTTTTGCATTTTTTTGTGGATTTTTCTGCATTTTTTTTTGCATTTTTTTTGCATTTTTTTTTGCATTTTTTTTGCATTTTTTTTGCATTTTTTTTAGCATTTTTTTTGCATTTTTTTTGCATTTTTTTTTGCATTTTTTTGCATTTTTTTTGCATTTTTTTTTGCATTTTTTTGTGGATTTTCCTGCATTTTTTTTGCATTTTTTTGTGGATTTTTTTGCATTTTTTTTTGCATTTTTTTGTGGATTTTTCTGCATTTTTTTGTGGATTTTTTTGCATTTTTTTTGCATTTTTTTGTGGATTTTTTTGCATTTTTTTTTGCATTTTTTTGTAGATTTTCCTGCATTTTTTTTGCATTTTTTTTGCATTTTTTTTTAGCATTTTTTTTGCATTTTTTTTGCATTTTTTTGTGGATTTTTTTGCATTTTTTTTGCATTTTTTTGTGGATTTTTTTGCATTTTTTTGTGGATTTTTTTGCATTTTTTTTGCATTTTTTTTAGCATTTTTTTTGCATTTTTTTGTGGATTTTTCTGCATTTTTTTTGCATTTTTTTTAGCATTTTTTTTGCATTTTTTTGTGGATTTTTCTGCATTTTTTTTGCATTTTTTTGTGGATTTTTTTGCATTTTTTTTGCATTTTTTTGTGGATTTTTTTGCATTTTTTTTTGCATTTTTTTGTGGATTTTTCTGCATTTTTTTTTGCATTTTTTTTGCATTTTTTTTTGCATTTTTTTTGCATTTTTTTTGCATTTTTTTTAGCATTTTTTTTGCATTTTTTTTGCATTTTTTTTTGCATTTTTTTGCATTTTTTTTGCATTTTTTTTTGCATTTTTTTGTGGATTTTCCTGCATTTTTTTTGCATTTTTTTGTGGATTTTTTTGCATTTTTTTTTGCATTTTTTTGTGGATTTTTCTGCATTTTTTTGTGGATTTTTTTGCATTTTTTTTGCATTTTTTTGTGGATTTTTTTGCATTTTTTTTTGCATTTTTTTGTAGATTTTCCTGCATTTTTTTTGCATTTTTTTTGCATTTTTTTTTAGCATTTTTTTTTGCATTTTTTTTGCATTTTTTTGTGGATTTTTTTGCATTTTTTTTGCATTTTTTTGTGGATTTTCCTGCATTTTTTTTGCATTTTTTTTTGCATTTTTTTTTGCATTTTTTTTTGCATTTTTTTGTGGATTTTTCTGCATTTTTTTGTGGATTTTTTTGCATTTTTTTTGCATTTTTTTGTGGATTTTTTTGCATTTTTTTTTGCATTTTTTTGTGGATTTTCCTGCATTTTTTTTGCATTTTTTTTGCATTTTTTTTTAGCATTTTTTTTGCATTTTTTTTGCATTTTTTTGTGGATTTTTTTGCATTTTTTTTGCATTTTTTTGTGGATTTTTTTGCATTTTTTTTGCATTTTTTTGTGGATTTTTCTGCATTTTTTTTTGCATTTTTTTTGCATTTTTTTTTGCATTTTTTTTGCATTTTTTTTGCATTTTTTTTAGCATTTTTTTTGCATTTTTTTTGCATTTTTTTTTGCATTTTTTTGCATTTTTTTTGCATTTTTTTTTGCATTTTTTTGTGGATTTTCCTGCATTTTTTTTGCATTTTTTTGTGGATTTTTTTGCATTTTTTTTTGCATTTTTTTGTGGATTTTTCTGCATTTTTTTGTGGATTTTATTGCATTTTTTTTGCATTTTTTTGTGGATTTTTTTGCATTTTTTTTGCATTTTTTTGTAGATTTTCCTGCATTTTTTTTGCATTTTTTTTGCATTTTTTTTTAGCATTTTTTTTGCATTTTTTTTGCATTTTTTTGTGGATTTTTTTGCATTTTTTTTGCATTTTTTTTGCATTTTTTTTTGCATTTTTTTGCATTTTTTTTGCATTTTTTTTTGCATTTTTTTGTGGATTTTCCTGCATTTTTTTTGCATTTTTTTGTGGATTTTTTTGCATTTTTTTTTGCATTTTTTTGTGGATTTTTCTGCATTTTTTTGTGGATTTTTTTGCATTTTTTTTGCATTTTTTTGTGGATTTTTTTGCATTTTTTTTTGCATTTTTTTGTAGATTTTCCTGCATTTTTTTTGCATTTTTTTTGCATTTTTTTTTAGCATTTTTTTTGCATTTTTTTTGCATTTTTTTGTGGATTTTTTTGCATTTTTTTTGCATTTTTTTGTGGATTTTTTTGCATTTTTTTTGCATTTTTTTTAGCATTTTTTTTGCATTTTTTTGTGGATTTTTCTGCATTTTTTTTTTGCATTTTTTGTGATTTTTTTTGCATTTTTTTTTGCATTTTTTTTGCAATTTTTTGCATTTTTTTTGCATTTTTTTGTGGATTTTTCTGCATTTTTTTGCATTTTTTTGTGGATTTTTCTGCATTTTTTTTGCATTTTTTTTAGCATTTTTTTTGCATTTTTTTGTGGATTTTTCTGCATTTTTTTTTTGCATTTTTTGTGATTTTTTTTGCATTTTTTTTAGCATTTTTTTTTGCAATTTTTTGCATTTTTTTTGCATTTTTTTGTGGATTTTTCTGCATTTTTTTTTGCATTTTTTGTGGTTTTTTCTGCATTTTTTTTTTGCATTTTTTTGCATTTTTTTTGCATTTTTTTGTGGATTTTTTTGCATTTTTTTTGCATTTTTTTGTGGATTTTTTTGCATTTTTTTTTGCATTTTTTTGTGGATTTTTTTGCATTTTTTTTTGCATTTTTTTGTGGATTTTTCTGCATTTTTTTTTGCATTTTTTTTGCATTTTTTTTTGCATTTTTTTTGCATTTTTTTTGCATTTTTTTTAGCATTTTTTTTGCATTTTTTTTGCATTTTTTTTTGCATTTTTTTGCATTTTTTTTGCATTTTTTTTTGCATTTTTTTGTGGATTTTCCTGCATTTTTTTTGCATTTTTTTGTGGATTTTTTTGCATTTTTTTTTGCATTTTTTTGTGGATTTTTCTGCATTTTTTTGTGGATTTTTTTGCATTTTTTTTGCATTTTTTTGTGGATTTTTTTGCATTTTTTTTTGCATTTTTTTGTAGATTTTCCTGCATTTTTTTTGCATTTTTTTTTAGCATTTTTTTTGCATTTTTTTTGCATTTTTTTGTGGATTTTTTTGCATTTTTTTTGCATTTTTTTGTGGATTTTTTTGCATTTTTTTGTGGATTTTTTTGCATTTTTTTTGCATTTTTTTTAGCATTTTTTTTGCATTTTTTTGTGGATTTTTCTGCATTTTTTTTGCATTTTTTTTAGCATTTTTTTTGCATTTTTTTGTGGATTTTTCTGCATTTTTTTTGCATTTTTTTGTGGATTTTTTTGCATTTTTTTTGCATTTTTTTGTGGATTTTTTTGCATTTTTTTTTGCATTTTTTTGTGGATTTTTCTGCATTTTTTTTTGCATTTTTTTTGCATTTTTTTTTGCATTTTTTTTGCATTTTTTTTGCATTTTTTTTAGCATTTTTTTTGCATTTTTTTTGCATTTTTTTTTGCATTTTTTTGCATTTTTTTTGCATTTTTTTTTGCATTTTTTTGTGGATTTTCCTGCATTTTTTTTGCATTTTTTTGTGGATTTTTTTGCATTTTTTTTTGCATTTTTTTGTGGATTTTTCTGCATTTTTTTGTGGATTTTTTTGCATTTTTTTTGCATTTTTTTGTGGATTTTTTTGCATTTTTTTTTGCATTTTTTTGTAGATTTTCCTGCATTTTTTTTGCATTTTTTTTGCATTTTTTTTTAGCATTTTTTTTGCATTTTTTTTGCATTTTTTTGTGGATTTTTTTGCATTTTTTTTGCATTTTTTTGTGGATTTTCCTGCATTTTTTTTGCATTTTTTTTTGCATTTTTTTTTGCATTTTTTTTTGCATTTTTTTGTGGATTTTTCTGCATTTTTTTGTGGATTTTTTTGCATTTTTTTTGCATTTTTTTGTGGATTTTTTTGCATTTTTTTTTGCATTTTTTTGTGGATTTTCCTGCATTTTTTTTGCATTTTTTTTGCATTTTTTTTTAGCATTTTTTTTGCATTTTTTTTGCATTTTTTTGTGGATTTTTTTGCATTTTTTTTGCATTTTTTTGTGGATTTTTTTGCATTTTTTTTGCATTTTTTTGTGGATTTTTCTGCATTTTTTTTTGCATTTTTTTTGCATTTTTTTTTGCATTTTTTTTGCATTTTTTTTGCATTTTTTTTAGCATTTTTTTTGCATTTTTTTTGCATTTTTTTTTGCATTTTTTTGCATTTTTTTTGCATTTTTTTTTGCATTTTTTTGTGGATTTTCCTGCATTTTTTTTGCATTTTTTTGTGGATTTTTTTGCATTTTTTTTTGCATTTTTTTGTGGATTTTTCTGCATTTTTTTGTGGATTTTATTGCATTTTTTTTGCATTTTTTTGTGGATTTTTTTGCATTTTTTTTGCATTTTTTTGTAGATTTTCCTGCATTTTTTTTGCATTTTTTTTGCATTTTTTTTTAGCATTTTTTTTGCATTTTTTTTGCATTTTTTTGTGGATTTTTTTGCATTTTTTTTGCATTTTTTTTGCATTTTTTTTTGCATTTTTTTGCATTTTTTTTGCATTTTTTTTTGCATTTTTTTGTGGATTTTCCTGCATTTTTTTTGCATTTTTTTGTGGATTTTTTTGCATTTTTTTTTGCATTTTTTTGTGGATTTTTCTGCATTTTTTTGTGGATTTTTTTGCATTTTTTTTGCATTTTTTTGTGGATTTTTTTGCATTTTTTTTTGCATTTTTTTGTAGATTTTCCTGCATTTTTTTTGCATTTTTTTTGCATTTTTTTTTAGCATTTTTTTTGCATTTTTTTTGCATTTTTTTGTGGATTTTTTTGCATTTTTTTTGCATTTTTTTGTGGATTTTTTTGCATTTTTTTGTGGATTTTTTTGCATTTTTTTTGCATTTTTTTTAGCATTTTTTTTGCATTTTTTTGTGGATTTTTCTGCATTTTTTTTGCATTTTTTTTAGCATTTTTTTTGCATTTTTTTGTGGATTTTTCTGCATTTTTTTTGCATTTTTTTGTGGATTTTTTTGCATTTTTTTTGCATTTTTTTGTGGATTTTTTTGCATTTTTTTTTGCATTTTTTTGTGGATTTTTCTGCATTTTTTTTTGCATTTTTTTTGCATTTTTTTTTGCATTTTTTTTGCATTTTTTTTGCATTTTTTTTAGCATTTTTTTTGCATTTTTTTTGCATTTTTTTTTGCATTTTTTTGCATTTTTTTTGCATTTTTTTTTGCATTTTTTTGTGGATTTTCCTGCATTTTTTTTGCATTTTTTTGTGGATTTTTTTGCATTTTTTTTTGCATTTTTTTGTGGATTTTTCTGCATTTTTTTGTGGATTTTTTTGCATTTTTTTTGCATTTTTTTGTGGATTTTTTTGCATTTTTTTTTGCATTTTTTTGTAGATTTTCCTGCATTTTTTTTGCATTTTTTTTGCATTTTTTTTTAGCATTTTTTTTGCATTTTTTTTGCATTTTTTTGTGGATTTTTTTGCATTTTTTTTGCATTTTTTTGTGGATTTTCCTGCATTTTTTTTGCATTTTTTTTTGCATTTTTTTTTGCATTTTTTTTTGCATTTTTTTGTGGATTTTTCTGCATTTTTTTGTGGATTTTTTTGCATTTTTTTTGCATTTTTTTGTGGATTTTTTTGCATTTTTTTTTGCATTTTTTTGTGGATTTTCCTGCATTTTTTTTGCATTTTTTTTGCATTTTTTTTTAGCATTTTTTTTGCATTTTTTTTGCATTTTTTTGTGGATTTTTTTGCATTTTTTTTGCATTTTTTTGTGGATTTTTTTGCATTTTTTTTGCATTTTTTTGTGGATTTTTCTGCATTTTTTTTTGCATTTTTTTTGCATTTTTTTTTGCATTTTTTTTGCATTTTTTTTGCATTTTTTTTAGCATTTTTTTTGCATTTTTTTTGCATTTTTTTTTGCATTTTTTTGCATTTTTTTTGCATTTTTTTTTGCATTTTTTTGTGGATTTTCCTGCATTTTTTTTGCATTTTTTTGTGGATTTTTTTGCATTTTTTTTTGCATTTTTTTGTGGATTTTTCTGCATTTTTTTGTGGATTTTATTGCATTTTTTTTGCATTTTTTTGTGGATTTTTTTGCATTTTTTTTGCATTTTTTTGTAGATTTTCCTGCATTTTTTTTGCATTTTTTTTGCATTTTTTTTTAGCATTTTTTTTGCATTTTTTTTGCATTTTTTTGTGGATTTTTTTGCATTTTTTTTGCATTTTTTTGTGGATTTTCCTGCATTTTTTTTGCATTTTTTTTTGCATTTTTTTTTGCATTTTTTTTTGCATTTTTTTGTGGATTTTTCTGCATTTTTTTGTGGATTTTTTTGCATTTTTTTTGCATTTTTTTGTGGATTTTTTTGCATTTTTTTTTGCATTTTTTTGTGGATTTTCCTGCATTTTTTTTGCATTTTTTTGTGGATTTTTTTGCATTTTTTTTTGCATTTTTTTGTAGATTTTCCTGCATTTTTTTTGCATTTTTTTTGCATTTTTTTTTAGCATTTTTTTTGCATTTTTTTTGCATTTTTTTGTGGATTTTTTTGCATTTTTTTTGCATTTTTTTGTGGATTTTCCTGCATTTTTTTTGCATTTTTTTTTGCATTTTTTTTTGCATTTTTTTTTGCATTTTTTTTTGCATTTTTCTGCATTTTTTTGTGGATTTTTTTGCATTTTTTTTGCATTTTTTTGTGGATTTTTTTGCATTTTTTTTGCATTTTTTTGTGGATTTTCCTGCATTTTTTTTGCATTTTTTTTGCATTTTTTTTTAGCATTTTTTTTGCATTTTTTTTGCATTTTTTTGTGGATTTTTTTGCATTTTTTTTGCATTTTTTTGTGGATTTTTTTGCATTTTTTTTGCATTTTTTTGTGGATTTTTTTGCATTTTTTTTTGCATTTTTTTGTGGATTTTCCTGCATTTTTTTTGCATTTTTTTTGCATTTTTTTTTAGCATTTTTTTTGCATTTTTTTTGCATTTTTTTGTGGATTTTTTTGCATTTTTTTTGCATTTTTTTGTGGATTTTTTTGCATTTTTTTGTGGATTTTTTTGCATTTTTTTTGCATTTTTTTTAGCATTTTTTTGCATTTTTTTGTGGATTTTTCTGCATTTTTTTTTTGCATTTTTTGTGATTTTTTTTGCATTTTTTTTTTGCATTTTTTTTTGCAATTTTTTGCATTTTTTTTGCATTTTTTTGTGGATTTTTCTGCATTTTTTTGCATTTTTTTGTGGATTTTTCTGCATTTTTTTTGCATTTTTTTTAGCATTTTTTTTGCATTTTTTTGTGGATTTTTCTGCATTTTTTTTTTGCATTTTTTGTGATTTTTTTTGCATTTTTTTTAGCATTTTTTTTGCAATTTTTTGCATTTTTTTTGCATTTTTTTGTGGATTTTTCTGCATTTTTTTTTGCATTTTTTGTGGTTTTTTCTGCATTTTTTTTTTGCATTTTTTTGCATTTTTTTTGCATTTTTTTGTGGATTTTTCTGCATTTTTTTTTTGCATTTTTTGTGATTTTTTTTGCATTTTTTTTTGCATTTTTTTTGCAATTTTTTGCATTTTTTTTGCATTTTTTTGTGGATTTTTCTGCATTTTTTTGCATTTTTTTGTGGATTTTTCTGCATTTTTTTTGCATTTTTTTTAGCATTTTTTTTGCATTTTTTTGTGGATTTTTCTGCATTTTTTTTTTGCATTTTTTGTGATTTTTTTGCATTTTTTTTTGCATTTTTTTTGCAATTTTTTGCATTTTTTTTGCATTTTTTTGTGGATTTTTCTGCATTTTTTTGCATTTTTTTGTGGATTTTTCTGCATTTTTTTTGCATTTTTTTTGCATTTTTTTTTGCATTTTTTTGTGGATTTTCCTGCATTTTTTTTGCATTTTTTGTGGATTTTTTTGCATTTTTTTTTGCATTTTTTTGTGGATTTTTCTGCATTTTTTTGTGGATTTTTTTGCATTTTTTTTGCATTTTTTTGTGGATTTTTTTGCATTTTTTTTAGCATTTTTTTTGCAATTTTTTGCATTTTTTTTGCATTTTTTTGTGGATTTTTCTGCATTTTTTTTTGCATTTTTTGTGGTTTTTTCTGCATTTTTTTTTTGCATTTTTTTTGCATTTTTTTGTGGATTTTTTTGCATTTTTTTTGCATTTTTTTGTGGATTTTTTTGCATTTTTTTTGCATTTTTTTGTGGATTTTTCTGCATTTTTTTTGCATTTTTTTGTGGATTTTTTTGCATTTTTTTTGCATTTTTTTGTGGATTTTTTTGCATTTTTTTTGCATTTTTTTGTGGATTTTTCTGCATTTTTTTTTGCATTTTTTGTGGTTTTTTCTGCATTTTTTTTTGCATTTTTTTGTGGATTTTTCTGCATTTTTTTTTGCATTTTTTGTGGTTTTTTCTGCATTTTTTTTTTGCATTTTTTTGCATTTTTTTTGCATTTTTTTGTGGATTTTTTTGCATTTTTTTTGCATTTTTTTGTGGATTTTTTTGCATTTTTTTTGCATTTTTTTGTGGATTTTTCTGCATTTTTTTTGCATTTTTTTGTGGATTTTTTTGCATTTTTTTTGCATTTTTTTGTGGATTTTTTTGCATTTTTTTTGCATTTTTTTGTGGATTTTTCTGCATTTTTTTTGCATTTTTTTTGCATTTTTTTTTGCATTTTTTTTGCATTTTTTTTGCATTTTTTTTAGCATTTTTTTTGCATTTTTTTTGCATTTTTTTTGCATTTTTTTGCATTTTTTTTGCATTTTTTTTTGCATTTTTTTGTGGATTTTTTTGCATTTTTTTTTGCATTTTTTTGTGGATTTTTCTGCATTTTTTTGTGGATTTTTTTGCATTTTTTTTGCATTTTTTTGTGGATTTTTTTGCATTTTTTTTTGCATTTTTTTGTAGATTTTCCTGCATTTTTTTTGCATTTTTTTTGCATTTTTTTTTTAGCATTTTTTTTGCATTTTTTTTGCATTTTTTTTGCATTTTTTTGTGGATTTTTTTGCATTTTTTTTGCATTTTTTTGTGGATTTTCCTGCATTTTTTTTGCATTTTTTTTTGCATTTTTTTTTGCATTTTTTTTTGCATTTTTTTGTGGATTTTTCTGCATTTTTTTGTGGATTTTTTTGCATTTTTTTTGCATTTTTTTGTGGATTTTTTTGCATTTTTTTTTGCATTTTTTTGTGGATTTTCCTGCATTTTTTTTGCATTTTTTTTGCATTTTTTTTTAGCATTTTTTTTGCATTTTTTTTGCATTTTTTTGTGGATTTTTTTGCATTTTTTTTGCATTTTTTTGTGGATTTTTTTGCATTTTTTTTGCATTTTTTTGTGGATTTTTCTGCATTTTTTTTTGCATTTTTTTTGCATTTTTTTTTGCATTTTTTTTGCATTTTTTTTGCATTTTTTTTTAGCATTTTTTTTGCATTTTTTTTGCATTTTTTTTTGCATTTTTTTGCATTTTTTTTGCATTTTTTTTTGCATTTTTTTGTGGATTTTCCTGCATTTTTTTTGCATTTTTTTGTGGATTTTTTTGCATTTTTTTTTGCATTTTTTTGTGGATTTTTCTGCATTTTTTTGTGGATTTTTTTGCATTTTTTTTGCATTTTTTTGTGGATTTTTTTGCATTTTTTTTTGCATTTTTTTGTAGATTTTCCTGCATTTTTTTTGCATTTTTTTTGCATTTTTTTTTTGCATTTTTTTTGCATTTTTTTTGCATTTTTTTGTGGATTTTTTTGCATTTTTTTTGCATTTTTTTGTGGATTTTCCTGCATTTTTTTTGCATTTTTTTTTGCATTTTTTTTTGCATTTTTTTTTGCATTTTTTTGTGGATTTTTCTGCATTTTTTTGTGGATTTTTTTGCATTTTTTTTGCATTTTTTTGTGGATTTTTTTGCATTTTTTTTTGCATTTTTTTGTGGATTTTCCTGCATTTTTTTTGCATTTTTTTTGCATTTTTTTTTAGCATTTTTTTTGCATTTTTTTGCATTTTTTTGTGGATTTTTTTGCATTTTTTTTTGCATTTTTTTGTAGATTTTCCTTTATTTTTTTTGCATTTTTTTTGCATTTTTTTTTAGCATTTTTTTTGCATTTTTTTTGCATTTTTTTGTGGATTTTTTTGCATTTTTTTTGCATTTTTTTGTGGATTTTCCTGCATTTTTTTTGCATTTTTTTTTGCATTTTTTTTTGCATTTTTTTTTGCATTTTTTTGTGGATTTTTCTGCATTTTTTTGTGGATTTTTTTGCATTTTTTTTGCATTTTTTTGTGGATTTTTTTGCATTTTTTTTTGCATTTTTTTGTGGATTTTCCTGCATTTTTTTTGCATTTTTTTTGCATTTTTTTTTAGCATTTTTTTTTGCATTTTTTGTGGTTTTTTCTGCATTTTTTTTTTGCATTTTTTTGCATTTTTTTTGCATTTTTTTGTGGATTTTTTTGCATTTTTTTTGCATTTTTTTGTGGATTTTTTTGCATTTTTTTGTGGATTTTCCTGCATTTTTTTTGCATTTTTTTTGCATTTTTTTTTAGCATTTTTTTTGCATTTTTTTTGCATTTTTTTGTGGATTTTTTTGCATTTTTTTTGCATTTTTTTGTGGATTTTTTTGCATTTTTTTGTGGATTTTTTTGCATTTTTTTTGCATTTTTTTTAGCATTTTTTTTGCATTTTTTTGTGGATTTTTCTGCATTTTTTTTTTGCATTTTTTGTGATTTTTTTTGCATTTTTTTTTGCATTTTTTTTGCAATTTTTTGCATTTTTTTTGCATTTTTTTGTGGATTTTTCTGCATTTTTTTGCATTTTTTTGTGGATTTTTCTGCATTTTTTTTGCATTTTTTTTAGCATTTTTTTTGCATTTTTTTGTGGATTTTTCTGCATTTTTTTTTTGCATTTTTTGTGATTTTTTTTGCATTTTTTTTGCATTTTTTTTGCAATTTTTTGCATTTTTTTTGCATTTTTTTGTGGATTTTTCTGCATTTTTTTGCATTTTTTTGTGGATTTTTCTGCATTTTTTTTGCATTTTTTTTGCATTTTTTTTTGCATTTTTTTGTGGATTTTCCTGCATTTTTTTTGCATTTTTTTGTGGATTTTTTTGCATTTTTTTTTGCATTTTTTTGTGGATTTTTCTGCATTTTTTTGTGGATTTTTTTGCATTTTTTTTGCATTTTTTTGTGGATTTTTTTGCATTTTTTTTAGCATTTTTTTTGCAATTTTTTGCATTTTTTTTGCATTTTTTTGTGGATTTTTCTGCATTTTTTTTTGCATTTTTTGTGGTTTTTTCTGCATTTTTTTTTTGCATTTTTTTGCATTTTTTTTGCATTTTTTTGTGGATTTTTTTGCATTTTTTTTGCATTTTTTTGTGGATTTTTTTGCATTTTTTTTTGCATTTTTTTGTGGATTTTTCTGCATTTTTTTTGCATTTTTTTGTGGATTTTTTTGCATTTTTTTTGCATTTTTTTGTGGATTTTTTTGCATTTTTTTTTGCATTTTTTTGTGGATTTTTCTGCATTTTTTTTGCATTTTTTGTGGTTTTTTCTGCATTTTTTTTTTGCATTTTTTTGTGGATTTTTCTGCATTTTTTTTTGCATTTTTTGTGGTTTTTTCTGCATTTTTTTTTTGCATTTTTTTGCATTTTTTTTGCATTTTTTTGTGGATTTTTTTGCATTTTTTTTGCATTTTTTTGTGGATTTTTTTGCATTTTTTTTTGCATTTTTTTGTGGATTTTTCTGCATTTTTTTTGCATTTTTTTGTGGATTTTTTTGCATTTTTTTTGCATTTTTTTGTGGATTTTTTTGCATTTTTTTTTGCATTTTTTTGTGGATTTTTCTGCATTTTTTTTTGCATTTTTTTTGCATTTTTTTTTGCATTTTTTTTGCATTTTTTTTGCATTTTTTTTAGCATTTTTTTTGCATTTTTTTTGCATTTTTTTTTGCATTTTTTTGCATTTTTTTTGCATTTTTTTTTGCATTTTTTTGTGGATTTTCCTGCATTTTTTTTGCATTTTTTTTTGCATTTTTTTGTGGATTTTTCTGCATTTTTTTGTGGATTTTTTTGCATTTTTTTTGCATTTTTTTGTGGATTTTTTTGCATTTTTTTTTGCATTTTTTTGTAGATTTTCCTGCATTTTTTTTGCATTTTTTTTGCATTTTTTTTTAGCATTTTTTTTGCATTTTTTTTGCATTTTTTTGTGGATTTTTTTGCATTTTTTTTGCATTTTTTTGTGGATTTTCCTGCATTTTTTTTGCATTTTTTTTTGCATTTTTTTTTGCATTTTTTTTTGCATTTTTTTGTGGATTTTTCTGCATTTTTTTGTGGATTTTTTTGCATTTTTTTTGCATTTTTTTGTGGATTTTTTTGCATTTTTTTTTGCATTTTTTTGTGGATTTTCCTGCATTTTTTTTGCATTTTTTTTGCATTTTTTTTTAGCATTTTTTTTGCATTTTTTTTTGCATTTTTTTGTGGATTTTTTTGCATTTTTTTTGCATTTTTTTGTGGATTTTTTTGCATTTTTTTTGCATTTTTTTGTGGATTTTTCTGCATTTTTTTTTGCATTTTTTTTGCATTTTTTTTTGCATTTTTTTTGCATTTTTTTTGCATTTTTTTTAGCATTTTTTTGCATTTTTTTTGCATTTTTTTTTGCATTTTTTTGCATTTTTTTTGCATTTTTTTTTGCATTTTTTTGTGGATTTTCCTGCATTTTTTTTGCATTTTTTTGTGGATTTTTTTGCATTTTTTTTTGCATTTTTTTGTGGATTTTTCTGCATTTTTTTGTGGATTTTTTTGCATTTTTTTTGCATTTTTTTGTGGATTTTTTTGCATTTTTTTTTGCATTTTTTTGTAGATTTTCCTGCATTTTTTTTGCATTTTTTTTGCATTTTTTTTTAGCATTTTTTTTGCATTTTTTTTGCATTTTTTTGTGGATTTTTCTGCATTTTTTTTTGCATTTTTTGTGGTTTTTTCTGCATTTTTTTTTTGCATTTTTTTGCATTTTTTTTGCATTTTTTTGTGGATTTTTTTGCATTTTTTTTGCATTTTTTTGTGGATTTTTTTGCATTTTTTTTTGCATTTTTTTGTGGATTTTTCTGCATTTTTTTTGCATTTTTTTGTGGATTTTTTTGCATTTTTTTGCATTTTTTTGTGGATTTTTTTGCATTTTTTTTTGCATTTTTTTGTGGATTTTTCTGCATTTTTTTTTGCATTTTTTTTGCATTTTTTTTTGCATTTTTTTTGCATTTTTTTTTGCATTTTTTTTAGCATTTTTTTTTGCATTTTTTTTGCATTTTTTTTTGCATTTTTTTGCATTTTTTTTGCATTTTTTTTTGCATTTTTTTGTGGATTTTCCTGCATTTTTTTTGCATTTTTTTGTGGATTTTTTTGCATTTTTTTTTGCATTTTTTTGTGGATTTTTCTGCATTTTTTTGTGGATTTTTTTTGCATTTTTTTTGCATTTTTTTGTGGATTTTTTTGCATTTTTTTTTGCATTTTTTTGTAGATTTTCCTGCATTTTTTTTGCATTTTTTTTGCATTTTTTTTTAGCATTTTTTTTGCATTTTTTTTGCATTTTTTTGTGGATTTTTTTGCATTTTTTTTGCATTTTTTTGTGGATTTTCCTGCATTTTTTTTGCATTTTTTTTTGCATTTTTTTTTGCATTTTTTTTTGCATTTTTTTGTGGATTTTTCTGCATTTTTTTGTGGATTTTTTTGCATTTTTTTTGCATTTTTTTGTGGATTTTTTTGCATTTTTTTTTGCATTTTTTTGTGGATTTTCCTGCATTTTTTTTGCATTTTTTTTGCATTTTTTTTTAGCATTTTTTTTGCATTTTTTTTGCATTTTTTTGTGGATTTTTTTGCATTTTTTTTGCATTTTTTTGTGGATTTTTTTGCATTTTTTTTGCATTTTTTTGTGGATTTTTCTGCATTTTTTTTTGCATTTTTTTTGCATTTTTTTTTGCATTTTTTTTGCATTTTTTTTGCATTTTTTTTAGCATTTTTTTTGCATTTTTTTTGCATTTTTTTTTGCATTTTTTTGCATTTTTTTTGCATTTTTTTTTGCATTTTTTTGTGGATTTTCCTGCATTTTTTTGCATTTTTTTGTGGATTTTTTTGCATTTTTTTTTGCATTTTTTTTTGCATTTTTCTGCATTTTTTTGTGGATTTTTTTGCATTTTTTTTGCATTTTTTTGTGGATTTTTTTGCATTTTTTTTTGCATTTTTTTGTAGATTTTCCTGCATTTTTTTTGCATTTTTTTTGCATTTTTTTTTAGCATTTTTTTTGCATTTTTTTTGCATTTTTTTGTGGATTTTTTTGCATTTTTTTTGCATTTTTTTGTGGATTTTCCTGCATTTTTTTTGCATTTTTTTTTGCATTTTTTTTTGCATTTTTTTGTGGATTTTTCTGCATTTTTTTGTGGATTTTTTTGCATTTTTTTTGCATTTTTTTGTGGATTTTTTTGCATTTTTTTTTGCATTTTTTTGTGGATTTTCCTGCATTTTTTTTGCATTTTTTTTGCATTTTTTTTTAGCATTTTTTTTGCATTTTTTTTGCATTTTTTTGTGGATTTTTTTGCATTTTTTTTTGCATTTTTTTGTAGATTTTCCTGCATTTTTTTTGCATTTTTTTGCATTTTTTTTTAGCATTTTTTTTGCATTTTTTTTGCATTTTTTTGTGGATTTTTTTGCATTTTTTTTGCATTTTTTTGTGGATTTTCCTGCATTTTTTTTGCATTTTTTTTTGCATTTTTTTTTGCATTTTTTTTTGCATTTTTTTGTGGATTTTTCTGCATTTTTTTGTGGATTTTTTTGCATTTTTTTTGCATTTTTTTGTGGATTTTTTTGCATTTTTTTGTGGATTTTCCTGCATTTTTTTTGCATTTTTTTTGCATTTTTTTTTAGCATTTTTTTTTGCATTTTTTGTGGTTTTTTCTGCATTTTTTTTTTGCATTTTTTTGCATTTTTTTTGCATTTTTTTGTGGATTTTTTTGCATTTTTTTTGCATTTTTTTGTGGATTTTTTTGCATTTTTTTGTGGATTTTCCTGCATTTTTTTTGCATTTTTTTTGCATTTTTTTTTAGCATTTTTTTTGCATTTTTTTTGCATTTTTTTGTGGATTTTTTTGCATTTTTTTTGCATTTTTTTGTGGATTTTCCTGCATTTTTTTTGCATTTTTTTTTGCATTTTTTTTTGCATTTTTTTTTGCATTTTTTTGTGGATTTTTCTGCATTTTTTTGTGGATTTTTTTGCATTTTTTTTGCATTTTTTTGTGGATTTTTTTGCATTTTTTTTTGCATTTTTTTGTGGATTTTCCTGCATTTTTTTTGCATTTTTTTTGCATTTTTTTTTAGCATTTTTTTTTGCATTTTTTGTGGTTTTTTCTGCATTTTTTTTTTGCATTTTTTTGCATTTTTTTTGCATTTTTTTGTGGATTTTTTTGCATTTTTTTTGCATTTTTTTGTGGATTTTTTTGCATTTTTTTGTGGATTTTCCTGCATTTTTTTTGCATTTTTTTTGCATTTTTTTTTAGCATTTTTTTTGCATTTTTTTTGCATTTTTTTGTGGATTTTTTTGCATTTTTTTTGCATTTTTTTGTGGATTTTTTTGCATTTTTTTGTGGATTTTTTTGCATTTTTTTTGCATTTTTTTTAGCATTTTTTTTGCATTTTTTTGTGGATTTTTCTGCATTTTTTTTTGCATTTTTTGTGATTTTTTTTGCATTTTTTTTTGCATTTTTTTTGCAATTTTTTGCATTTTTTTTGCATTTTTTTGTGGATTTTTCTGCATTTTTTTGCATTTTTTTGTGGATTTTTCTGCATTTTTTTTGCATTTTTTTTAGCATTTTTTTTGCATTTTTTTGTGGATTTTTCTGCATTTTTTTTTTTGCATTTTTTGTGATTTTTTTTGCATTTTTTTTTGCATTTTTTTGTGGATTTTTCTGCATTTTTTTTGCATTTTTTTTGCATTTTTTTTTGCATTTTTTTGTGGATTTTCCTGCATTTTTTTTGCATTTTTTTGTGGATTTTTTTGCATTTTTTTTTGCATTTTTTTGTGGATTTTTCTGCATTTTTTTGTGGATTTTTTTGCATTTTTTTTGCATTTTTTTGTGGATTTTTTTGCATTTTTTTTAGCATTTTTTTTGCAATTTTTTGCATTTTTTTTGCATTTTTTTGTGGATTTTTCTGCATTTTTTTTTGCATTTTTTGTGGTTTTTTCTGCATTTTTTTTTTGCATTTTTTTGCATTTTTTTTGCATTTTTTTGTGGATTTTTTTGCATTTTTTTTGCATTTTTTTGTGGATTTTTTTGCATTTTTTTTTGCATTTTTTTGTGGATTTTTCTGCATTTTTTTTGCATTTTTTTGTGGATTTTTTTGCATTTTTTTTGCATTTTTTTGTGGATTTTTTTGCATTTTTTTTTGCATTTTTTTGTGGATTTTTCTGCATTTTTTTTTGCATTTTTTGTGGTTTTTTCTGCATTTTTTTTTGCATTGTTTTGTGGATTTTTCTGCATTTTTTTTTGCATTTTTTGTGGTTTTTTCTGCATTTTTTTTTGCATTTTTTTGCATTTTTTTTGCATTTTTTTGTGGATTTTTTTGCATTTTTTTGCATTTTTTTGTGGATTTTTTTGCATTTTTTTTTGCATTTTTTTGTGGATTTTTCTGCATTTTTTTTGCATTTTTTTGTGGATTTTTTTGCATTTTTTTTGCATTTTTTTGTGGATTTTTTTGCATTTTTTTTTGCATTTTTTTGTGGATTTTTCTGCATTTTTTTTTGCATTTTTTTTGCATTTTTTTTTGCATTTTTTTTGCATTTTTTTTGCATTTTTTTTAGCATTTTTTTTGCATTTTTTTTGCATTTTTTTTTGCATTTTTTTGCATTTTTTTTGCATTTTTTTTTGCATTTTTTTGTGGATTTTCCTGCATTTTTTTTGCATTTTTTTGTGGATTTTTTTGCATTTTTTTTGCATTTTTTTGTGGATTTTTCTGCATTTTTTTGTGGATTTTTTTGCATTTTTTTTGCATTTTTTTGTGGATTTTTTTGCATTTTTTTTTGCATTTTTTTGTAGATTTTCCTGCATTTTTTTTGCATTTTTTTTGCATTTTTTTTTAGCATTTTTTTTGCATTTTTTTTGCATTTTTTTGTGGATTTTTTTGCATTTTTTTTGCATTTTTTGTGGATTTTCCTGCATTTTTTTTGCATTTTTTTTTGCATTTTTTTTTGCATTTTTTTTTGCATTTTTTTGTGGATTTTTCTGCATTTTTTTGTGGATTTTTTTGCATTTTTTTTGCATTTTTTTGTGGATTTTTTTGCATTTTTTTTTGCATTTTTTTGTGGATTTTCCTGCATTTTTTTTGCATTTTTTTTGCATTTTTTTTTAGCATTTTTTTTGCATTTTTTTTGCATTTTTTTGTGGATTTTTTTGCATTTTTTTTTGCATTTTTTTGTAGATTTTCCTGCATTTTTTTTGCATTTTTTTTGCATTTTTTTTTAGCATTTTTTTTGCATTTTTTTTGCATTTTTTTGTGGATTTTTTTGCATTTTTTTTGCATTTTTTTGTGGATTTTCCTGCATTTTTTTTGCATTTTTTTTTGCATTTTTTTTTGCATTTTTTTTTGCATTTTTTTGTGGATTTTTCTGCATTTTTTTGTGGATTTTTTTGCATTTTTTTTGCATTTTTTTGTGGATTTTTTTGCATTTTTTTTTGCATTTTTTTGTGGATTTTCCTGCATTTTTTTTGCATTTTTTTTGCATTTTTTTTTAGCATTTCTTTTGCATTTTTTTTGCATTTTTTTGTGGATTTTTTTGCATTTTTTTTTGCATTTTTTTGTAGATTTTCCTGCATTTTTTTTGCATTTTTTTTGCATTTTTTTTTAGCATTTTTTTTGCATTTTTTTTGCATTTTTTTGTGGATTTTTTTGCATTTTTTTTGCATTTTTTTGTGGATTTTCCTGCATTTTTTTTGCATTTTTTTTTGCATTTTTTTTTGCATTTTTTTTTGCATTTTTTTGTGGATTTTTCTGCATTTTTTTGTGGATTTTTTTGCATTTTTTTTGCATTTTTTTGTGGATTTTTTTGCATTTTTTTTTGCATTTTTTTGTGGATTTTCCTGCATTTTTTTTGCATTTTTTTTGCATTTTTTTTTAGCATTTTTTTTGCATTTTTTTTGCATTTTTTTGTGGATTTTTTTGCATTTTTTTTGCATTTTTTTGTGGATTTTTTTGCATTTTTTTTGCATTTTTTTGTGGATTTTTTTGCATTTTTTTTTGCATTTTTTTGTGGATTTTCCTGCATTTTTTTTGCATTTTTTTTGCATTTTTTTTTAGCATTTTTTTGCATTTTTTTTGCATTTTTTTGTGGATTTTTTTGCATTTTTTTTTGCATTTTTTTGTGGATTTTCCTGCATTTTTTTTGAATTTTTTTTGCATTTTTTTTTAGCATTTTTTTTTGCATTTTTTGTGGTTTTTTCTGCATTTTTTTTTTGCATTTTTTTGCATTTTTTTTGCATTTTTTTGTGGATTTTTTTGCATTTTTTTTGCATTTTTTTGTGGATTTTTTTGCATTTTTTTGTGGATTTTCCTGCATTTTTTTTGCATTTTTTTTTAGCATTTTTTTTGCATTTTTTTTGCATTTTTTTGTGGATTTTTTTGCATTTTTTTTGCATTTTTTTGTGGATTTTTTTGCATTTTTTTGTGGATTTTTTTGCATTTTTTTAGCATTTTTTTTAGCATTTTTTTTGCATTTTTTTGTGGATTTTTCTGCATTTTTTTTTTGCATTTTTTGTGATTTTTTTTGCATTTTTTTTTGCATTTTTTTTGCAATTTTTTGCATTTTTTTTGCATTTTTTTGTGGATTTTTCTGCATTTTTTTGCATTTTTTTGTGGATTTTTCTGCATTTTTTTTGCATTTTTTTTAGCATTTTTTTTGCATTTTTTTGTGGATTTTTCTGCATTTTTTTTTTGCATTTTTTGTGATTTTTTTTGCATTTTTTTTTGCATTTTTTTTGCAATTTTTTGCATTTTTTTTGCATTTTTTTGTGGATTTTTCTGCATTTTTTTGCATTTTTTTGTGGATTTTTCTGCATTTTTTTTGCATTTTTTTTGCATTTTTTTTTGCATTTTTTTGTGGATTTTCCTGCATTTTTTTTGCATTTTTTTGTGGATTTTTTTGCATTTTTTTTTGCATTTTTTTGTGGATTTTTCTGCATTTTTTTGTGGATTTTTTTGCATTTTTTTTGCATTTTTTTGTGGATTTTTTTGCATTTTTTTTAGCATTTTTTTTGCAATTTTTTGCATTTTTTTTGCATTTTTTTGTGGATTTTTCTGCATTTTTTTTTGCATTTTTTGTGGTTTTTTCTGCATTTTTTTTTTGCATTTTTTTTGCATTTTTTTTGCATTTTTTTGTGGATTTTTTTGCATTTTTTTTGCATTTTTTTGTGGATTTTTTTGCATTTTTTTTTGCATTTTTTTGTGGATTTTTCTGCATTTTTTTTGCATTTTTTTGTGGATTTTTTTGCATTTTTTTTGCATTTTTTTGTGGATTTTTTTGCATTTTTTTTTGCATTTTTTTGTGGATTTTTCTGCATTTTTTTTTGCATTTTTTGTGGTTTTTTCTGCATTTTTTTTTGCATTGTTTTGTGGATTTTTCTGCATTTTTTTTTGCATTTTTTGTGGTTTTTTCTGCATTTTTTTTTTGCATTTTTTTGCATTTTTTTTGCATTTTTTTGTGGATTTTTTTGCATTTTTTTTGCATTTTTTTGTGGATTTTTTTGCATTTTTTTTTGCATTTTTTTGTGGATTTTTCTGCATTTTTTTTGCATTTTTTTGTGGATTTTTTTGCATTTTTTTTGCATTTTTTTGTGGATTTTTTTGCATTTTTTTTTGCATTTTTTTGTGGATTTTTCTGCATTTTTTTTTGCATTTTTTTTGCATTTTTTTTTGCATTTTTTTTGCATTTTTTTTGCATTTTTTTTAGCATTTTTTTTGCATTTTTTTTGCATTTTTTTTTGCATTTTTTTGCATTTTTTTTGCATTTTTTTTTGCATTTTTTTGTGGATTTTCCTGCATTTTTTTTGCATTTTTTTGTGGATTTTTTTGCATTTTTTTTTGCATTTTTTTTGTGGATTTTTCTGCATTTTTTTGTGGATTTTTTTTGCATTTTTTTTGCATTTTTTTGTGGATTTTTTTGCATTTTTTTTGCATTTTTTTGTAGATTTTCCTGCATTTTTTTTGCATTTTTTTTGCATTTTTTTTTAGCATTTTTTTTGCATTTTTTTTGCATTTTTTTGTGGATTTTTTTGCATTTTTTTTTGCATTTTTTTGTGGATTTTCCTGCATTTTTTTTGCATTTTTTTTTGCATTTTTTTTTGCATTTTTTTTTGCATTTTTTTGTGGATTTTTCTGCATTTTTTTGTGGATTTTTTTGCATTTTTTTTGCATTTTTTTGTGGATTTTTTTGCATTTTTTTTTGCATTTTTTTGTGGATTTTCCTGCATTTTTTTTGCATTTTTTTTGCATTTTTTTTTAGCATTTTTTTTGCATTTTTTTTGCATTTTTTTGTGGATTTTTTTGCATTTTTTTTGCATTTTTTTGTGGATTTTTTTGCATTTTTTTTGCATTTTTTTGTGGATTTTTCTGCATTTTTTTTTGCATTTTTTTGCATTTTTTTTGCATTTTTTTTTGCATTTTTTTGTGGATTTTCCTGCATTTTTTTTGCATTTTTTTGTGGATTTTTTTGCATTTTTTTTTGCATTTTTTTGTGGATTTTTCTGCATTTTTTTGTGGATTTTTTTGCATTTTTTTTGCATTTTTTTGTGGATTTTTTTGCATTTTTTTTTGCATTTTTTTGTAGATTTTCCTGCATTTTTTTTGCATTTTTTTTGCATTTTTTTTTAGCATTTTTTTTGCATTTTTTTTGCATTTTTTTGTGGATTTTTTTGCATTTTTTTTGCATTTTTTTGTGGATTTTCCTGCATTTTTTTTGCATTTTTTTTTGCATTTTTTTTTGCATTTTTTTTTGCATTTTTTTGTGGATTTTTCTGCATTTTTTTGTGGATTTTTTTGCATTTTTTTTGCATTTTTTTGTGGATTTTTTTGCATTTTTTTTTGCATTTTTTTGTGGATTTTCCTGCATTTTTTTTGCATTTTTTTGCATTTTTTTTTAGCATTTTTTTTGCATTTTTTTGCATTTTTTTGTGGATTTTTTTGCATTTTTTTTTGCATTTTTTTGTAGATTTTCCTGCATTTTTTTTGCATTTTTTTTGCATTTTTTTTTTAGCATTTTTTTTGCATTTTTTTTGCATTTTTTTGTGGATTTTTTTGCATTTTTTTTGCATTTTTTTGTGGATTTTCCTGCATTTTTTTTGCATTTTTTTTTGCATTTTTTTTTGCATTTTTTTTTGCATTTTTTTGTGGATTTTTCTGCATTTTTTTGTGGATTTTTTTGCATTTTTTTTGCATTTTTTTTTGCATTTTTTTGTGGATTTTCCTGCATTTTTTTTGCATTTTTTTTGCATTTTTTTTTAGCATTTTTTTTGCATTTTTTTGCATTTTTTTGTGGATTTTTTTGCATTTTTTTTGCATTTTTTTGTGGATTTTTTTGCATTTTTTTTGCATTTTTTTGTGGATTTTTTTGCATTTTTTTTTGCATTTTTTTGTGGATTTTCCTGCATTTTTTTTGCATTTTTTTTGCATTTTTTTTTAGCATTTTTTTTGCATTTTTTTTGCATTTTTTTTGCATTTTTTTTTAGCATTTTTTTTGCATTTTTTTTGCATTTTTTTGTGGATTTTTTTGCATTTTTTTTGCATTTTTTTGTGGATTTTTTTGCATTTTTTTGTGGATTTTTTTGCATTTTTTTTTGCATTTTTTTTAGCATTTTTTTTGCATTTTTTTGTGGATTTTTCTGCATTTTTTTTTTGCATTTTTTGTGATTTTTTTTGCATTTTTTTTTGCATTTTTTTTGCAATTTTTTGCATTTTTTTTGCATTTTTTTGTGGATTTTTCTGCATTTTTTTGCATTTTTTTGTGGATTTTTCTGCATTTTTTTTGCATTTTTTTTAGCATTTTTTTTGCATTTTTTTGTGGATTTTTCTGCATTTTTTTTTGCATTTTTTGTGATTTTTTTTGCATTTTTTTTAGCATTTTTTTTGCAATTTTTTGCATTTTTTTTGCATTTTTTTGTGGATTTTTCTGCATTTTTTTTTGCATTTTTTGTGGTTTTTTCTGCATTTTTTTTTTGCATTTTTTTGCATTTTTTTTGCATTTTTTTGTGGATTTTTTTGCATTTTTTTTGCATTTTTTTGTGGATTTTTTTGCATTTTTTTTTGCATTTTTTTGTGGATTTTTCTGCATTTTTTTTGCATTTTTTTGTGGATTTTTTTGCATTTTTTTTGCATTTTTTTGTGGATTTTTTTGCATTTTTTTTTGCATTTTTTTGTGGATTTTTCTGCATTTTTTTTTGCATTTTTTTTGCATTTTTTTTTGCATTTTTTTTGCATTTTTTTTGCATTTTTTTTAGCATTTTTTTTGCATTTTTTTTGCATTTTTTTTTGCATTTTTTTGCATTTTTTTTGCATTTTTTTTTGCATTTTTTTGTGGATTTTCCTGCATTTTTTTTGCATTTTTTTGTGGATTTTTTTGCATTTTTTTTTGCATTTTTTTGTGGATTTTTCTGCATTTTTTTGTGGATTTTTTTGCATTTTTTTTGCATTTTTTTGTGGATTTTTTTGCATTTTTTTTTGCATTTTTTTGTAGATTTTCCTGCATTTTTTTTGCATTTTTTTTGCATTTTTTTTTAGCATTTTTTTTGCATTTTTTTTGCATTTTTTTGTGGATTTTTTTGCATTTTTTTTGCATTTTTTTGTGGATTTTTTTGCATTTTTTTGTGGATTTTTTTGCATTTTTTTTGCATTTTTTTTAACATTTTTTTTGCATTTTTTTGTGGATTTTTCTGCATTTTTTTTTTGCATTTTTTGTGATTTTTTTTGCATTTTTTTTTGCATTTTTTTTGCAATTTTTTGCATTTTTTTTGCATTTTTTTGTGGATTTTTCTGCATTTTTTTGCATTTTTTTGTGGATTTTTCTGCATTTTTTTTGCATTTTTTTAGCATTTTTTTTGCATTTTTTTGTGGATTTTTCTGCATTTTTTTTTTGCATTTTTTGTGATTTTTTTTGCATTTTTTTTAGCATTTTTTTTGCAATTTTTTGCATTTTTTTTGCATTTTTTTGTGGATTTTTCTGCATTTTTTTTGCATTTTTTGTGGTTTTTTCTGCATTTTTTTTTTGCATTTTTTTGCATTTTTTTTGCATTTTTTTGTGGATTTTTTTGCATTTTTTTTGCATTTTTTTGTGGATTTTTTTGCATTTTTTTTGCATTTTTTTGTGGATTTTTCTGCATTTTTTTTTGCATTTTTTTGTGGATTTTTTTGCATTTTTTTTGCATTTTTTTGTGGATTTTTTTGCATTTTTTTTTGCATTTTTTTGTGGATTTTTCTGCATTTTTTTTTGCATTTTTTTGCATTTTTTTTTGCATTTTTTTTGCATTTTTTTTGCATTTTTTTTAGCATTTTTTTTGCATTTTTTTTGCATTTTTTTTTGCATTTTTTTGCATTTTTTTTTGCATTTTTTTTGCATTTTTTTTTAGCATTTTTTTTGCATTTTTTTTGCATTTTTTTGTGGATTTTTTTGCATTTTTTTTGCATTTTTTTGTGGATTTTTTTGCATTTTTTTGTGGATTTTTTTGCATTTTTTTTGCATTTTTTTTAGCATTTTTTTTGCATTTTTTTTAGCATTTTTTTTGCATTTTTTTTGCATTTTTTTTAGCATTTTTTTGTGGATTTTTTTGCATTTTTTTTGCATTTTTTTTGCATTTTTTTTTGCATTTTTTTTGCATTTTTTTTGCATTTTTTTTAGCATTTTTTTTGCATTTTTTTTGCATTTTTTTTTGCATTTTTTTGCATTTTTTTTGCATTTTTTTTTGCATTTTTTTGTGGATTTTCCTGCATTTTTTTTGCATTTTTTTGTGGATTTTTTTGCATTTTTTTTTGCATTTTTTTGTGGATTTTTCTGCATTTTTTTGTGGATTTTTTTGCATTTTTTTTGCATTTTTTTGTGGATTTTTTTGCATTTTTTTTTGCATTTTTTTGTAGATTTTCCTGCATTTTTTTGCATTTTTTTTGCATTTTTTTTTTGCATTTTTTTTGCATTTTTTTTGCATTTTTTTGTGGATTTTTTTGCATTTTTTTTTGCATTTTTTTGTAGATTTTCCTGCATTTTTTTGCATTTTTTTTGCATTTTTTTTTAGCATTTTTTTTGCATTTTTTTTGCATTTTTTTGTGGATTTTTTTGCATTTTTTTTGCATTTTTTTGTGGATTTTCCTGCATTTTTTTTGCATTTTTTTTTGCATTTTTTTTTGCATTTTTTTTTGCATTTTTTTGTGGATTTTTCTGCATTTTTTTGTGGATTTTTTTGCATTTTTTTTGCATTTTTTTGTGGATTTTTTTGCATTTTTTTTTGCATTTTTTTGTGGATTTTCCTGCATTTTTTTTGCATTTTTTTTGCATTTTTTTTTAGCATTTTTTTTTGCATTTTTTGTGGTTTTTTCTGCATTTTTTTTTTGCATTTTTTTGCATTTTTTTTGCATTTTTTTGTGGATTTTTTTGCATTTTTTTTGCATTTTTTTGTGGATTTTTTTGCATTTTTTTGTGGATTTTCCTGCATTTTTTTTGCATTTTTTTTGCATTTTTTTTTAGCATTTTTTTTGCATTTTTTTTGCATTTTTTTGTGGATTTTTTTGCATTTTTTTTGCATTTTTTTGTGGATTTTTTTGCATTTTTTTGTGGATTTTTTTGCATTTTTTTTGCATTTTTTTTAGCATTTTTTTTGCATTTTTTTGTGGATTTTTCTGCATTTTTTTTTTGCATTTTTTGTGATTTTTTTTGCATTTTTTTTTGCATTTTTTTTGCAATTTTTTGCATTTTTTTTGCATTTTTTTGTGGATTTTTCTGCATTTTTTTGCATTTTTTTGTGGATTTTTCTGCATTTTTTTTGCATTTTTTTTAGCATTTTTTTTGCATTTTTTTGTGGATTTTTCTGCATTTTTTTTTTGCATTTTTTGTGATTTTTTTTGCATTTTTTTTTGCATTTTTTTTGCAATTTTTTGCATTTTTTTTGCATTTTTTTGTGGATTTTTCTGCATTTTTTTGCATTTTTTTGTGGATTTTTCTGCATTTTTTTTGCATTTTTTTTGCATTTTTTTTTGCATTTTTTTGTGGATTTTCCTGCATTTTTTTTGCATTTTTTTGTGGATTTTTTTGCATTTTTTTTTGCATTTTTTTGTGGATTTTTCTGCATTTTTTTGTGGATTTTTTTGCATTTTTTTTGCATTTTTTTGTGGATTTTTTTGCATTTTTTTTAGCATTTTTTTTGCAATTTTTTGCATTTTTTTTGCATTTTTTTGTGGATTTTTCTGCATTTTTTTTTGCATTTTTTGTGGTTTTTTCTGCATTTTTTTTTTGCATTTTTTTTGCATTTTTTTTGCATTTTTTTGTGGATTTTTTTGCATTTTTTTTGCATTTTTTTGTGGATTTTTTTGCATTTTTTTTGCATTTTTTTGTGGATTTTTCTGCATTTTTTTTGCATTTTTTTGTGGATTTTTTTGCATTTTTTTTGCATTTTTTTGTGGATTTTTTTGCATTTTTTTTTGCATTTTTTTGTGGATTTTTCTGCATTTTTTTTTGCATTTTTTGTGGTTTTTTCTGCATTTTTTTTTACATTTTTTGTGGATTTTTCTGCATTTTTTTTTGCATTTTTTGTGGTTTTTTCTGCATTTTTTTTTTGCATTTTTTTGCATTTTTTTTGCATTTTTTTGTGGATTTTTTTGCATTTTTTTTGCATTTTTTTGTGGATTTTTTTGCATTTTTTTTTGCATTTTTTTGTGGATTTTTCTGCATTTTTTTTGCATTTTTTTGTGGATTTTTTTGCATTTTTTTTGCATTTTTTTGTGGATTTTTTTGCATTTTTTTTTGCATTTTTTTGTGGATTTTTCTGCATTTTTTTTTGCATTTTTTTTGCATTTTTTTTTGCATTTTTTTTGCATTTTTTTTGCATTTTTTTTTGCATTTTTTTGCATTTTTTTTGCATTTTTTTTGCATTTTTTTGTGGATTTTCCTGCATTTTTTTTGCATTTTTTTGTGGATTTTTTTGCATTTTTTTTTGCATTTTTTTGTGGATTTTTCTGCATTTTTTTGTGGATTTTTTTGCATTTTTTTGCATTTTTTTGTGGATTTTTTTGCATTTTTTTTTGCATTTTTTTGTAGATTTTCCTGCATTTTTTTTGCATTTTTTTTGCATTTTTTTTTTGCATTTTTTTTGCATTTTTTTTGCATTTTTTTGTGGATTTTTTTGCATTTTTTTTGCATTTTTTTGTGGATTTTCCTGCATTTTTTTTGCATTTTTTTTTGCATTTTTTTTTGCATTTTTTTTTGCATTTTTTTTTGCATTTTTTTGTGGATTTTTCTGCATTTTTTTGTGGATTTTTTTGCATTTTTTTTGCATTTTTTTGTGGATTTTTTTGCATTTTTTTTTGCATTTTTTTGTGGATTTTCCTGCATTTTTTTTGCATTTTTTTTGCATTTTTTTTTAGCATTTTTTTTGCATTTTTTTTGCATTTTTTTGTGGATTTTTTTGCATTTTTTTTGCATTTTTTTGTGGATTTTTTTGCATTTTTTTTGCATTTTTTTGTGGATTTTTCTGCATTTTTTTTTGCATTTTTTTTGCATTTTTTTTTGCATTTTTTTTGCATTTTTTTTGCATTTTTTTTAGCATTTTTTTGCATTTTTTTTGCATTTTTTTTTGCATTTTTTTGCATTTTTTTTGCATTTTTTTTTGCATTTTTTTGTGGATTTTCCTGCATTTTTTTTGCATTTTTTTGTGGATTTTTTTGCATTTTTTTTTGCATTTTTTTGTGGATTTTTCAGCATTTTTTTGTGGATTTTTTTGCATTTTTTTTGCATTTTTTTGTGGATTTTTTTGCATTTTTTTTTGCATTTTTTTGTAGATTTTCCTGCATTTTTTTTGCATTTTTTTGCATTTTTTTTTAGCATTTTTTTTGCATTTTTTTTGCATTTTTTTGTGGATTTTTTTGCATTTTTTTTGCATTTTTTTGTGGATTTTCCTGCATTTTTTTTGCATTTTTTTTTGCATTTTTTTTTTCATTTTTTTTTGCATTTTTTTGTGGATTTTTTTGCATTTTTTTTGCATTTTTTTGTGGATTTTCCTGCATTTTTTTTGCATTTTTTTTTGCATTTTTTTTTGCATTTTTTTTTGCATTTTTTTGTGGATTTTTCTGCATTTTTTTGTGGATTTTTTTGCATTTTTTTTGCATTTTTTTGTGGATTTTTTTGCATTTTTTTTTGCATTTTTTTGTGGATTTTCCTGCATTTTTTTTGCATTTTTTTTGCATTTTTTTTTAGCATTTTTTTTGCATTTTTTTTGCATTTTTTTGTGGATTTTTTTGCATTTTTTTTTGCATTTTTTTGTAGATTTTCCTGCATTTTTTTTTGCATTTTTTTTGCATTTTTTTTAGCATTTTTTTTGCATTTTTTTTGCATTTTTTTGTGGATTTTTTTGCATTTTTTTTGCATTTTTTTGTGGATTTTCCTGCATTTTTTTTGCATTTTTTTTTGCATTTTTTTTTGCATTTTTTTTTGCATTTTTTTGTGGATTTTTCTGCATTTTTTTGTGGATTTTTTTGCATTTTTTTTGCATTTTTTTGTGGATTTTTTTGCATTTTTTTTTGCATTTTTTTGTGGATTTTCCTGCATTTTTTTTGCATTTTTTTTGCATTTTTTTTAGCATTTTTTTTGCATTTTTTTTGCATTTTTTTGTGGATTTTTTTGCATTTTTTTTGCATTTTTTTGTGGATTTTTTTGCATTTTTTTTGCATTTTTTTGTGGATTTTTTTGCATTTTTTTTTGCATTTTTTTGTGGATTTTCCTGCATTTTTTTTGCATTTTTTTTGCATTTTTTTTTAGCATTTTTTTTGCATTTTTTTTGCATTTTTTTGTGGATTTTTTTGCATTTTTTTTGCATTTTTTTGTGGATTTTTTTGCATTTTTTTGTGGATTTTTTTGCATTTTTTTTGCATTTTTTTTAGCATTTTTTTTGCATTTTTTTGTGGATTTTTCTGCATTTTTTTTTTGCATTTTTTGTGATTTTTTTTGCATTTTTTTTTGCATTTTTTTTGCAATTTTTTGCATTTTTTTTGCATTTTTTTGTGGATTTTTCTGCATTTTTTTGCATTTTTTTGTGGATTTTTCTGCATTTTTTTTGCATTTTTTTTAGCATTTTTTTTGCATTTTTTTGTGGATTTTTCTGCATTTTTTTTTTGCATTTTTTGTGATTTTTTTTGCATTTTTTTTAGCATTTTTTTTTGCAATTTTTTGCATTTTTTTGCATTTTTTTGTGGATTTTTCTGCATTTTTTTTTGCATTTTTTGTGGTTTTTTCTGCATTTTTTTTTTGCATTTTTTTGCATTTTTTTTTGCATTTTTTTGTGGATTTTTTTGCATTTTTTTTGCATTTTTTTGTGGATTTTTTTGCATTTTTTTTTGCATTTTTTTGTGGATTTTCCTGCATTTTTTTTGCATTTTTTTGTGGATTTTTTTGCATTTTTTTTTGCATTTTTTTGTGGATTTTTCTGCATTTTTTTGGGGATTTTTTTGCATTTTTTTGCATTTTTTTGTGGATTTTTTTGCATTTTTTTTAGCATTTTTTTTGCAATTTTTTGCATTTTTTTTGCATTTTTTTGTGGATTTTTCTGCATTTTTTTTTGCATTTTTTGTGGTTTTTTCTGCATTTTTTTTTTGCATTTTTTTGCATTTTTTTTGCATTTTTTTGTGGATTTTTTTGCATTTTTTTTGCATTTTTTTGTGGATTTTTTTGCATTTTTTTTTGCATTTTTTTGTGGATTTTTCTGCATTTTTTTTGCATTTTTTTGTGGATTTTTTTGCATTTTTTTTGCATTTTTTTGTGGATTTTTTTGCATTTTTTTTTGCATTTTTTTGTGGATTTTTCTGCATTTTTTTTTGCATTTTTTGTGGTTTTTTCTGCATTTTTTTTTGCATTTTTTTGTGGATTTTTCTGCATTTTTTTTTGCATTTTTTGTGGTTTTTTCTGCATTTTTTTTTTGCATTTTTTTGCATTTTTTTTGCATTTTTTTGTGGATTTTTTTGCATTTTTTTTGCATTTTTTTGTGGATTTTTTTGCATTTTTTTTTGCATTTTTTTGTGGATTTTTCTGCATTTTTTTTGCATTTTTTTGTGGATTTTTTTGCATTTTTTTTGCATTTTTTTGTGGATTTTTTTGCATTTTTTTTTGCATTTTTTTGTGGATTTTTCTGCATTTTTTTTTGCATTTTTTTTGCATTTTTTTTTGCATTTTTTTTGCATTTTTTTTGCATTTTTTTTAGCATTTTTTTTGCATTTTTTTTGCATTTTTTTTTGCATTTTTTGCATTTTTTTTGCATTTTTTTTTGCATTTTTTTGTGGATTTTCCTGCATTTTTTTTGCATTTTTTTGTGGATTTTTTTGCATTTTTTTTTGCATTTTTTTGTGGATATTTCTGCATTTTTTTGTGGATTTTTTTGCATTTTTTTTGCATTTTTTTGTGGATTTTTTTGCATTTTTTTTTGCATTTTTTTGTAGATTTTCCTGCATTTTTTTTGCATTTTTTTTGCATTTTTTTTTTAGCATTTTTTTTGCATTTTTTTTGCATTTTTTTGTGGATTTTTTTGCATTTTTTTTGCATTTTTTTGTGGATTTTCCTGCATTTTTTTTGCATTTTTTTTTGCATTTTTTTTTGCATTTTTTTTTGCATTTTTTTGCATTTTTTTTGCATTTTTTTTTGCATTTTTTTGTGGATTTTTCTGCATTTTTTTTTGCATTTTTTGTGGTTTTTTCTGCATTTTTTTTTTGCATTTTTTTGCATTTTTTTTGCATTTTTTTGTGGATTTTTTTGCATTTTTTTTGCATTTTTTTGTGGATTTTTTTGCATTTTTTTTTGCATTTTTTTGTGGATTTTTCTGCATTTTTTTTGCATTTTTTTGTGGATTTTTTTGCATTTTTTTGCATTTTTTTGTGGATTTTTTTGCATTTTTTTTTGCATTTTTTTGTGGATTTTTCTGCATTTTTTTTTGCATTTTTTTTGCATTTTTTTTTGCATTTTTTTTGCATTTTTTTTTGCATTTTTTTTAGCATTTTTTTTTGCATTTTTTTTGCATTTTTTTTTGCATTTTTTTGCATTTTTTTTGCATTTTTTTTTGCATTTTTTTGTGGATTTTCCTGCATTTTTTTTGCATTTTTTTGTGGATTTTTTTGCATTTTTTTTTGCATTTTTTTGTGGATTTTTCTGCATTTTTTTGTGGATTTTTTTTGCATTTTTTTTGCATTTTTTTGTGGATTTTTTTGCATTTTTTTTTGCATTTTTTTGTAGATTTTCCTGCATTTTTTTTGCATTTTTTTTGCATTTTTTTTTAGCATTTTTTTTGCATTTTTTTTGCATTTTTTTGTGGATTTTTTTGCATTTTTTTTGCATTTTTTTGTGGATTTTCCTGCATTTTTTTTGCATTTTTTTTTGCATTTTTTTTTGCATTTTTTTTTGCATTTTTTTGTGGATTTTTCTGCATTTTTTTGTGGATTTTTTTGCATTTTTTTTGCATTTTTTTGTGGATTTTTTTGCATTTTTTTTTGCATTTTTTTGTGGATTTTCCTGCATTTTTTTTGCATTTTTTTTGCATTTTTTTTTAGCATTTTTTTTGCATTTTTTTTGCATTTTTTTGTGGATTTTTTTGCATTTTTTTTGCATTTTTTTGTGGATTTTTTTGCATTTTTTTTGCATTTTTTTGTGGATTTTTCTGCATTTTTTTTTGCATTTTTTTTGCATTTTTTTTTGCATTTTTTTTGCATTTTTTTTGCATTTTTTTTAGCATTTTTTTTGCATTTTTTTTGCATTTTTTTTTGCATTTTTTTGCATTTTTTTTGCATTTTTTTTTGCATTTTTTTGTGGATTTTCCTGCATTTTTTTGCATTTTTTTGTGGATTTTTTTGCATTTTTTTTTGCATTTTTTTTTGCATTTTTCTGCATTTTTTTGTGGATTTTTTTGCATTTTTTTTGCATTTTTTTGTGGATTTTTTTGCATTTTTTTTTGCATTTTTTTGTAGATTTTCCTGCATTTTTTTTGCATTTTTTTTGCATTTTTTTTTAGCATTTTTTTTGCATTTTTTTTGCATTTTTTTGTGGATTTTTTTGCATTTTTTTTGCATTTTTTTGTGGATTTTCCTGCATTTTTTTTGCATTTTTTTTTGCATTTTTTTTTGCATTTTTTTGTGGATTTTTCTGCATTTTTTTGTGGATTTTTTTGCATTTTTTTTGCATTTTTTTGTGGATTTTTTTGCATTTTTTTTTGCATTTTTTTGTGGATTTTCCTGCATTTTTTTTGCATTTTTTTTGCATTTTTTTTTAGCATTTTTTTTGCATTTTTTTTGCATTTTTTTGTGGATTTTTTTGCATTTTTTTTTGCATTTTTTTGTAGATTTTCCTGCATTTTTTTTGCATTTTTTTGCATTTTTTTTTAGCATTTTTTTTGCATTTTTTTTGCATTTTTTTGTGGATTTTTTTGCATTTTTTTTGCATTTTTTTGTGGATTTTCCTGCATTTTTTTTGCATTTTTTTTTGCATTTTTTTTTGCATTTTTTTTTGCATTTTTTTGTGGATTTTTCTGCATTTTTTTGTGGATTTTTTTGCATTTTTTTTGCATTTTTTTGTGGATTTTTTTGCATTTTTTTGTGGATTTTCCTGCATTTTTTTTGCATTTTTTTTGCATTTTTTTTTAGCATTTTTTTTTGCATTTTTTGTGGTTTTTTCTGCATTTTTTTTTTGCATTTTTTTGCATTTTTTTTGCATTTTTTTGTGGATTTTTTTGCATTTTTTTTGCATTTTTTTGTGGATTTTTTTGCATTTTTTTGTGGATTTTCCTGCATTTTTTTTGCATTTTTTTTGCATTTTTTTTTAGCATTTTTTTTGCATTTTTTTTGCATTTTTTTGTGGATTTTTTTGCATTTTTTTTGCATTTTTTTGTGGATTTTCCTGCATTTTTTTTGCATTTTTTTTTGCATTTTTTTTTGCATTTTTTTTTGCATTTTTTTGTGGATTTTTCTGCATTTTTTTGTGGATTTTTTTGCATTTTTTTTGCATTTTTTTGTGGATTTTTTTGCATTTTTTTTTGCATTTTTTTGTGGATTTTCCTGCATTTTTTTTGCATTTTTTTTGCATTTTTTTTTAGCATTTTTTTTTGCATTTTTTGTGGTTTTTTCTGCATTTTTTTTTTGCATTTTTTTGCATTTTTTTTGCATTTTTTTGTGGATTTTTTTGCATTTTTTTTGCATTTTTTTGTGGATTTTTTTGCATTTTTTTGTGGATTTTCCTGCATTTTTTTTGCATTTTTTTTGCATTTTTTTTTAGCATTTTTTTTGCATTTTTTTTGCATTTTTTTGTGGATTTTTTTGCATTTTTTTTGCATTTTTTTGTGGATTTTTTTGCATTTTTTTGTGGATTTTTTTGCATTTTTTTTGCATTTTTTTTAGCATTTTTTTTGCATTTTTTTGTGGATTTTTCTGCATTTTTTTTTGCATTTTTTGTGATTTTTTTTGCATTTTTTTTTGCATTTTTTTTGCAATTTTTTGCATTTTTTTTGCATTTTTTTGTGGATTTTTCTGCATTTTTTTGCATTTTTTTGTGGATTTTTCTGCATTTTTTTTGCATTTTTTTTAGCATTTTTTTTGCATTTTTTTGTGGATTTTTCTGCATTTTTTTTTTTGCATTTTTTGTGATTTTTTTTGCATTTTTTTTTGCATTTTTTTGTGGATTTTTCTGCATTTTTTTTGCATTTTTTTTGCATTTTTTTTTGCATTTTTTTGTGGATTTTCCTGCATTTTTTTTGCATTTTTTTGTGGATTTTTTTGCATTTTTTTTTGCATTTTTTTGTGGATTTTTCTGCATTTTTTTGTGGATTTTTTTGCATTTTTTTTGCATTTTTTTGTGGATTTTTTTGCATTTTTTTTAGCATTTTTTTTGCAATTTTTTGCATTTTTTTTGCATTTTTTTGTGGATTTTTCTGCATTTTTTTTTGCATTTTTTGTGGTTTTTTCTGCATTTTTTTTTTGCATTTTTTTGCATTTTTTTTGCATTTTTTTGTGGATTTTTTTGCATTTTTTTTGCATTTTTTTGTGGATTTTTTTGCATTTTTTTTTGCATTTTTTTGTGGATTTTTCTGCATTTTTTTTGCATTTTTTTGTGGATTTTTTTGCATTTTTTTTGCATTTTTTTGTGGATTTTTTTGCATTTTTTTTTGCATTTTTTTGTGGATTTTTCTGCATTTTTTTTTGCATTTTTTGTGGTTTTTTCTGCATTTTTTTTTGCATTGTTTTGTGGATTTTTCTGCATTTTTTTTTGCATTTTTTGTGGTTTTTTCTGCATTTTTTTTTGCATTTTTTTGCATTTTTTTTGCATTTTTTTGTGGATTTTTTTGCATTTTTTTGCATTTTTTTGTGGATTTTTTTGCATTTTTTTTTGCATTTTTTTGTGGATTTTTCTGCATTTTTTTTGCATTTTTTTGTGGATTTTTTTGCATTTTTTTTGCATTTTTTTGTGGATTTTTTTGCATTTTTTTTTGCATTTTTTTGTGGATTTTTCTGCATTTTTTTTTGCATTTTTTTTGCATTTTTTTTTGCATTTTTTTTGCATTTTTTTTGCATTTTTTTTAGCATTTTTTTTGCATTTTTTTTGCATTTTTTTTTGCATTTTTTTGCATTTTTTTTGCATTTTTTTTTGCATTTTTTTGTGGATTTTCCTGCATTTTTTTTGCATTTTTTTGTGGATTTTTTTGCATTTTTTTTGCATTTTTTTGTGGATTTTTCTGCATTTTTTTGTGGATTTTTTTGCATTTTTTTTGCATTTTTTTGTGGATTTTTTTGCATTTTTTTTTGCATTTTTTTGTAGATTTTCCTGCATTTTTTTTGCATTTTTTTTGCATTTTTTTTTAGCATTTTTTTTGCATTTTTTTTGCATTTTTTTGTGGATTTTTTTGCATTTTTTTTGCATTTTTTGTGGATTTTCCTGCATTTTTTTTGCATTTTTTTTTGCATTTTTTTTTGCATTTTTTTTTGCATTTTTTTGTGGATTTTTCTGCATTTTTTTGTGGATTTTTTTGCATTTTTTTTGCATTTTTTTGTGGATTTTTTTGCATTTTTTTTTGCATTTTTTTGTGGATTTTCCTGCATTTTTTTTGCATTTTTTTTGCATTTTTTTTTAGCATTTTTTTTGCATTTTTTTTGCATTTTTTTGTGGATTTTTTTGCATTTTTTTTTGCATTTTTTTGTAGATTTTCCTGCATTTTTTTTGCATTTTTTTTGCATTTTTTTTTAGCATTTTTTTTGCATTTTTTTTGCATTTTTTTGTGGATTTTTTTGCATTTTTTTTGCATTTTTTTGTGGATTTTCCTGCATTTTTTTTGCATTTTTTTTTGCATTTTTTTTTGCATTTTTTTTTGCATTTTTTTGTGGATTTTTCTGCATTTTTTTGTGGATTTTTTTGCATTTTTTTTGCATTTTTTTGTGGATTTTTTTGCATTTTTTTTTGCATTTTTTTGTGGATTTTCCTGCATTTTTTTTGCATTTTTTTTGCATTTTTTTTTAGCATTTCTTTTGCATTTTTTTTGCATTTTTTTGTGGATTTTTTTGCATTTTTTTTTGCATTTTTTTGTAGATTTTCCTGCATTTTTTTTGCATTTTTTTTGCATTTTTTTTTAGCATTTTTTTTGCATTTTTTTTGCATTTTTTTGTGGATTTTTTTGCATTTTTTTTGCATTTTTTTGTGGATTTTCCTGCATTTTTTTTGCATTTTTTTTTGCATTTTTTTTTGCATTTTTTTTTGCATTTTTTTGTGGATTTTTCTGCATTTTTTTGTGGATTTTTTTGCATTTTTTTTGCATTTTTTTGTGGATTTTTTTGCATTTTTTTTTGCATTTTTTTGTGGATTTTCCTGCATTTTTTTTGCATTTTTTTTGCATTTTTTTTTAGCATTTTTTTTGCATTTTTTTTGCATTTTTTTGTGGATTTTTTTGCATTTTTTTTGCATTTTTTTGTGGATTTTTTTGCATTTTTTTTGCATTTTTTTGTGGATTTTTTTGCATTTTTTTTTGCATTTTTTTGTGGATTTTCCTGCATTTTTTTTGCATTTTTTTTGCATTTTTTTTTAGCATTTTTTTGCATTTTTTTTGCATTTTTTTGTGGATTTTTTTGCATTTTTTTTTGCATTTTTTTGTGGATTTTCCTGCATTTTTTTTGAATTTTTTTTGCATTTTTTTTTAGCATTTTTTTTTGCATTTTTTGTGGTTTTTTCTGCATTTTTTTTTTGCATTTTTTTGCATTTTTTTTGCATTTTTTTGTGGATTTTTTTGCATTTTTTTTGCATTTTTTTGTGGATTTTTTTGCATTTTTTTGTGGATTTTCCTGCATTTTTTTTGCATTTTTTTTTAGCATTTTTTTTGCATTTTTTTTGCATTTTTTTGTGGATTTTTTTGCATTTTTTTTGCATTTTTTTGTGGATTTTTTTGCATTTTTTTGTGGATTTTTTTGCATTTTTTTAGCATTTTTTTTAGCATTTTTTTTGCATTTTTTTGTGGATTTTTCTGCATTTTTTTTTTGCATTTTTTGTGATTTTTTTTGCATTTTTTTTTGCATTTTTTTTGCAATTTTTTGCATTTTTTTTGCATTTTTTTGTGGATTTTTCTGCATTTTTTTGCATTTTTTTGTGGATTTTTCTGCATTTTTTTTGCATTTTTTTTAGCATTTTTTTTGCATTTTTTTGTGGATTTTTCTGCATTTTTTTTTTGCATTTTTTGTGATTTTTTTTGCATTTTTTTTTGCATTTTTTTTGCAATTTTTTGCATTTTTTTTGCATTTTTTTGTGGATTTTTCTGCATTTTTTTGCATTTTTTTGTGGATTTTTCTGCATTTTTTTTGCATTTTTTTTGCATTTTTTTTTGCATTTTTTTGTGGATTTTCCTGCATTTTTTTTGCATTTTTTTGTGGATTTTTTTGCATTTTTTTTTGCATTTTTTTGTGGATTTTTCTGCATTTTTTTGTGGATTTTTTTGCATTTTTTTTGCATTTTTTTGTGGATTTTTTTGCATTTTTTTTAGCATTTTTTTTGCAATTTTTTGCATTTTTTTTGCATTTTTTTGTGGATTTTTCTGCATTTTTTTTTGCATTTTTTGTGGTTTTTTCTGCATTTTTTTTTTGCATTTTTTTTGCATTTTTTTTGCATTTTTTTGTGGATTTTTTTGCATTTTTTTTGCATTTTTTTGTGGATTTTTTTGCATTTTTTTTTGCATTTTTTTGTGGATTTTTCTGCATTTTTTTTGCATTTTTTTGTGGATTTTTTTGCATTTTTTTTGCATTTTTTTGTGGATTTTTTTGCATTTTTTTTTGCATTTTTTTGTGGATTTTTCTGCATTTTTTTTTGCATTTTTTGTGGTTTTTTCTGCATTTTTTTTTGCATTGTTTTGTGGATTTTTCTGCATTTTTTTTTGCATTTTTTGTGGTTTTTTCTGCATTTTTTTTTTGCATTTTTTTGCATTTTTTTTGCATTTTTTTGTGGATTTTTTTGCATTTTTTTTGCATTTTTTTGTGGATTTTTTTGCATTTTTTTTTGCATTTTTTTGTGGATTTTTCTGCATTTTTTTTGCATTTTTTTGTGGATTTTTTTGCATTTTTTTTGCATTTTTTTGTGGATTTTTTTGCATTTTTTTTTGCATTTTTTTGTGGATTTTTCTGCATTTTTTTTTGCATTTTTTTTGCATTTTTTTTTGCATTTTTTTTGCATTTTTTTTGCATTTTTTTTAGCATTTTTTTTGCATTTTTTTTGCATTTTTTTTTGCATTTTTTTGCATTTTTTTGCATTTTTTTTTGCATTTTTTTGTGGATTTTCCTGCATTTTTTTTGCATTTTTTTGTGGATTTTTTTGCATTTTTTTTTGCATTTTTTTTGTGGATTTTTCTGCATTTTTTTGTGGATTTTTTTTGCATTTTTTTTGCATTTTTTTGTGGATTTTTTTGCATTTTTTTTGCATTTTTTTGTAGATTTTCCTGCATTTTTTTTGCATTTTTTTTGCATTTTTTTTTAGCATTTTTTTTGCATTTTTTTTGCATTTTTTTGTGGATTTTTTTGCATTTTTTTTTGCATTTTTTTGTGGATTTTCCTGCATTTTTTTTGCATTTTTTTTTGCATTTTTTTTTGCATTTTTTTTTGCATTTTTTTGTGGATTTTTCTGCATTTTTTTGTGGATTTTTTTGCATTTTTTTTGCATTTTTTTGTGGATTTTTTTGCATTTTTTTTTGCATTTTTTTGTGGATTTTCCTGCATTTTTTTTGCATTTTTTTTGCATTTTTTTTTAGCATTTTTTTTGCATTTTTTTTGCATTTTTTTGTGGATTTTTTTGCATTTTTTTTGCATTTTTTTGTGGATTTTTTTGCATTTTTTTTGCATTTTTTTGTGGATTTTTCTGCATTTTTTTTTGCATTTTTTTGCATTTTTTTTGCATTTTTTTTTGCATTTTTTTGTGGATTTTCCTGCATTTTTTTTGCATTTTTTTGTGGATTTTTTTGCATTTTTTTTTGCATTTTTTTGTGGATTTTTCTGCATTTTTTTGTGGATTTTTTTGCATTTTTTTTGCATTTTTTTGTGGATTTTTTTGCATTTTTTTTTGCATTTTTTTGTAGATTTTCCTGCATTTTTTTTGCATTTTTTTTGCATTTTTTTTTAGCATTTTTTTTGCATTTTTTTTGCATTTTTTTGTGGATTTTTTTGCATTTTTTTTGCATTTTTTTGTGGATTTTCCTGCATTTTTTTTGCATTTTTTTTTGCATTTTTTTTTGCATTTTTTTTTGCATTTTTTTGTGGATTTTTCTGCATTTTTTTGTGGATTTTTTTGCATTTTTTTTGCATTTTTTTGTGGATTTTTTTGCATTTTTTTTTGCATTTTTTTGTGGATTTTCCTGCATTTTTTTTGCATTTTTTTGCATTTTTTTTTAGCATTTTTTTTGCATTTTTTTTGCATTTTTTTGTGGATTTTTTTGCATTTTTTTTTGCATTTTTTTGCATTTTTTTTGCATTTTTTTGTGGATTTTTTTGCATTTTTTTTGCATTTTTTTGTGGATTTTTTTGCATTTTTTTTTGCATTTTTTTGTGGATTTTTCTGCATTTTTTTTGCATTTTTTTGTGGATTTTTTTGCATTTTTTTTGCATTTTTTTGTGGATTTTTTTGCATTTTTTTTTGCATTTTTTTGTGGATTTTTCTGCATTTTTTTTTGCATTTTTTTTGCATTTTTTTTTGCATTTTTTTTGCATTTTTTTTGCATTTTTTTTAGCATTTTTTTTGCATTTTTTTTGCATTTTTTTTTGCATTTTTTTGCATTTTTTTGCATTTTTTTTTGCATTTTTTTGTGGATTTTCCTGCATTTTTTTTGCATTTTTTTGTGGATTTTTTTGCATTTTTTTTTGCATTTTTTTTGTGGATTTTTCTGCATTTTTTTGTGGATTTTTTTTGCATTTTTTTTGCATTTTTTTGTGGATTTTTTTGCATTTTTTTTGCATTTTTTTGTAGATTTTCCTGCATTTTTTTTGCATTTTTTTTGCATTTTTTTTTAGCATTTTTTTTGCATTTTTTTTGCATTTTTTTGTGGATTTTTTTGCATTTTTTTTTGCATTTTTTTGTGGATTTTCCTGCATTTTTTTTGCATTTTTTTTTGCATTTTTTTTTGCATTTTTTTTTGCATTTTTTTGTGGATTTTTCTGCATTTTTTTGTGGATTTTTTTGCATTTTTTTTGCATTTTTTTGTGGATTTTTTTGCATTTTTTTTTGCATTTTTTTGTGGATTTTCCTGCATTTTTTTTGCATTTTTTTTGCATTTTTTTTTAGCATTTTTTTTGCATTTTTTTTGCATTTTTTTGTGGATTTTTTTGCATTTTTTTTGCATTTTTTTGTGGATTTTTTTGCATTTTTTTTGCATTTTTTTGTGGATTTTTCTGCATTTTTTTTTGCATTTTTTTGCATTTTTTTTGCATTTTTTTTTGCATTTTTTTGTGGATTTTCCTGCATTTTTTTTGCATTTTTTTGTGGATTTTTTTGCATTTTTTTTTGCATTTTTTTGTGGATTTTTCTGCATTTTTTTGTGGATTTTTTTGCATTTTTTTTGCATTTTTTTGTGGATTTTTTTGCATTTTTTTTTGCATTTTTTTGTAGATTTTCCTGCATTTTTTTTGCATTTTTTTTGCATTTTTTTTTAGCATTTTTTTTGCATTTTTTTTGCATTTTTTTGTGGATTTTTTTGCATTTTTTTTGCATTTTTTTGTGGATTTTCCTGCATTTTTTTTGCATTTTTTTTTGCATTTTTTTTTGCATTTTTTTTTGCATTTTTTTGTGGATTTTTCTGCATTTTTTTGTGGATTTTTTTGCATTTTTTTTGCATTTTTTTGTGGATTTTTTTGCATTTTTTTTGCATTTTTTTGTGGATTTTTTTGCATTTTTTTGTGGATTTTTTTGCATTTTTTTAGCATTTTTTTTAGCATTTTTTTTGCATTTTTTTGTGGATTTTTCTGCATTTTTTTTTTGCATTTTTTGTGATTTTTTTTGCATTTTTTTTTGCATTTTTTTTGCAATTTTTTGCATTTTTTTTGCATTTTTTTGTGGATTTTTCTGCATTTTTTTGCATTTTTTTGTGGATTTTTCTGCATTTTTTTTGCATTTTTTTTAGCATTTTTTTTGCATTTTTTTGTGGATTTTTCTGCATTTTTTTTTTGCATTTTTTGTGATTTTTTTTGCATTTTTTTTTGCATTTTTTTTGCAATTTTTTGCATTTTTTTTGCATTTTTTTGTGGATTTTTCTGCATTTTTTTGCATTTTTTTGTGGATTTTTCTGCATTTTTTTTGCATTTTTTTTGCATTTTTTTTTGCATTTTTTTGTGGATTTTCCTGCATTTTTTTTGCATTTTTTTGTGGATTTTTTTGCATTTTTTTTTGCATTTTTTTGTGGATTTTTCTGCATTTTTTTGTGGATTTTTTTGCATTTTTTTTGCATTTTTTTGTGGATTTTTTTGCATTTTTTTTAGCATTTTTTTTGCAATTTTTTGCATTTTTTTTGCATTTTTTTGTGGATTTTTCTGCATTTTTTTTTGCATTTTTTGTGGTTTTTTCTGCATTTTTTTTTTGCATTTTTTTTGCATTTTTTTTGCATTTTTTTGTGGATTTTTTTGCATTTTTTTTGCATTTTTTTGTGGATTTTTTTGCATTTTTTTTTGCATTTTTTTGTGGATTTTTCTGCATTTTTTTTGCATTTTTTTGTGGATTTTTTTGCATTTTTTTTGCATTTTTTTGTGGATTTTTTTGCATTTTTTTTTGCATTTTTTTGTGGATTTTTCTGCATTTTTTTTGCATTTTTTGTGGTTTTTTCTGCATTTTTTTTTGCATTGTTTTGTGGATTTTTCTGCATTTTTTTTTGCATTTTTTGTGGTTTTTTCTGCATTTTTTTTTTGCATTTTTTTGCATTTTTTTTGCATTTTTTTGTGGATTTTTTTGCATTTTTTTTGCATTTTTTTGTGGATTTTTTTGCATTTTTTTTTGCATTTTTTTGTGGATTTTTCTGCATTTTTTTTGCATTTTTTTGTGGATTTTTTTGCATTTTTTTTGCATTTTTTTGTGGATTTTTTTGCATTTTTTTTTGCATTTTTTTGTGGATTTTTCTGCATTTTTTTTTGCATTTTTTTTGCATTTTTTTTTGCATTTTTTTTGCATTTTTTTTGCATTTTTTTTAGCATTTTTTTTGCATTTTTTTTGCATTTTTTTTTGCATTTTTTTGCATTTTTTTGCATTTTTTTTTGCATTTTTTTGTGGATTTTCCTGCATTTTTTTTGCATTTTTTTGTGGATTTTTTTGCATTTTTTTTTGCATTTTTTTTGTGGATTTTTCTGCATTTTTTTGTGGATTTTTTTTGCATTTTTTTTGCATTTTTTTGTGGATTTTTTTGCATTTTTTTTGCATTTTTTTGTAGATTTTCCTGCATTTTTTTTGCATTTTTTTTGCATTTTTTTTTAGCATTTTTTTTGCATTTTTTTTGCATTTTTTTGTGGATTTTTTTGCATTTTTTTTTGCATTTTTTTGTGGATTTTCCTGCATTTTTTTTGCATTTTTTTTTGCATTTTTTTTTGCATTTTTTTTTGCATTTTTTTGTGGATTTTTCTGCATTTTTTTGTGGATTTTTTTGCATTTTTTTTGCATTTTTTTGTGGATTTTTTTGCATTTTTTTTTGCATTTTTTTGTGGATTTTCCTGCATTTTTTTTGCATTTTTTTTGCATTTTTTTTTAGCATTTTTTTTGCATTTTTTTTGCATTTTTTTGTGGATTTTTTTGCATTTTTTTTGCATTTTTTTGTGGATTTTTTTGCATTTTTTTTGCATTTTTTTGTGGATTTTTCTGCATTTTTTTTTGCATTTTTTTGCATTTTTTTTGCATTTTTTTTTGCATTTTTTTGTGGATTTTCCTGCATTTTTTTTGCATTTTTTTGTGGATTTTTTTGCATTTTTTTTTGCATTTTTTTGTGGATTTTTCTGCATTTTTTTGTGGATTTTTTTGCATTTTTTTTGCATTTTTTTGTGGATTTTTTTGCATTTTTTTTTGCATTTTTTTGTAGATTTTCCTGCATTTTTTTTGCATTTTTTTGCATTTTTTTTTAGCATTTTTTTTGCATTTTTTTTGCATTTTTTTGTGGATTTTTTTGCATTTTTTTTGCATTTTTTTGTGGATTTTCCTGCATTTTTTTTGCATTTTTTTTTGCATTTTTTTTTGCATTTTTTTTTGCATTTTTTTGTGGATTTTTCTGCATTTTTTTGTGGATTTTTTTGCATTTTTTTTGCATTTTTTTGTGGATTTTTTTGCATTTTTTTTTGCATTTTTTTGTGGATTTTCCTGCATTTTTTTTGCATTTTTTTGCATTTTTTTTTAGCATTTTTTTTGCATTTTTTTTGCATTTTTTTGTGGATTTTTTTGCATTTTTTTTTGCATTTTTTTGTAGATTTTCCTGCATTTTTTTTGCATTTTTTTTGCATTTTTTTTTAGCATTTTTTTTGCATTTTTTTTGCATTTTTTTGTGGATTTTTTTGCATTTTTTTTGCATTTTTTTGTGGATTTTCCTGCATTTTTTTTGCATTTTTTTTTGCATTTTTTTTTGCATTTTTTTTTGCATTTTTTTGTGGATTTTTCTGCATTTTTTTGTGGATTTTTTTGCATTTTTTTTGCATTTTTTTGTGGATTTTTTTGCATTTTTTTTTGCATTTTTTTGTGGATTTTCCTGCATTTTTTTTGCATTTTTTTTGCATTTTTTTTTAGCATTTTTTTTGCATTTTTTTGCATTTTTTTGTGGATTTTTTTGCATTTTTTTTGCATTTTTTTGTGGATTTTTTTGCATTTTTTTGCATTTTTTTGTGGATTTTTTTGCATTTTTTTTTGCATTTTTTTGTGGATTTTCCTGCATTTTTTTTGCATTTTTTTTGCATTTTTTTTTAGCATTTTTTTTGCATTTTTTTTGCATTTTTTTTGCATTTTTTTTTAGCATTTTTTTTGCATTTTTTTTGCATTTTTTTGTGGATTTTTTTGCATTTTTTTTGCATTTTTTTGTGGATTTTTTTGCATTTTTTTGTGGATTTTTTTGCATTTTTTTTTGCATTTTTTTTAGCATTTTTTTTGCATTTTTTTGTGGATTTTTCTGCATTTTTTTTTTGCATTTTTTGTGATTTTTTTTGCATTTTTTTTTGCATTTTTTTTGCAATTTTTTGCATTTTTTTTGCATTTTTTTGTGGATTTTTCTGCATTTTTTTGCATTTTTTTGTGGATTTTTCTGCATTTTTTTTGCATTTTTTTTAGCATTTTTTTTGCATTTTTTTGTGGATTTTTCTGCATTTTTTTTTGCATTTTTTGTGATTTTTTTTGCATTTTTTTTAGCATTTTTTTTGCAATTTTTTGCATTTTTTTTGCATTTTTTTGTGGATTTTTCTGCATTTTTTTTTGCATTTTTTGTGGTTTTTTCTGCATTTTTTTTTTGCATTTTTTTGCATTTTTTTTGCATTTTTTTGTGGATTTTTTTGCATTTTTTTTGCATTTTTTTGTGGATTTTTTTGCATTTTTTTTTGCATTTTTTTGTGGATTTTTCTGCATTTTTTTTGCATTTTTTTGTGGATTTTTTTGCATTTTTTTTGCATTTTTTTGTGGATTTTTTTGCATTTTTTTTTGCATTTTTTTGTGGATTTTTCTGCATTTTTTTTTGCATTTTTTTTGCATTTTTTTTTGCATTTTTTTTGCATTTTTTTTGCATTTTTTTTAGCATTTTTTTTGCATTTTTTTTGCATTTTTTTTTGCATTTTTTTGCATTTTTTTTGCATTTTTTTTTGCATTTTTTTGTGGATTTTCCTGCATTTTTTTTGCATTTTTTTGTGGATTTTTTTGCATTTTTTTTTGCATTTTTTTGTGGATTTTTCTGCATTTTTTTGTGGATTTTTTTGCATTTTTTTTGCATTTTTTTGTGGATTTTTTTGCATTTTTTTTTGCATTTTTTTGTAGATTTTCCTGCATTTTTTTTGCATTTTTTTTGCATTTTTTTTTAGCATTTTTTTTGCATTTTTTTTGCATTTTTTTGTGGATTTTTTTGCATTTTTTTTGCATTTTTTTGTGGATTTTTTTGCATTTTTTTGTGGATTTTTTTGCATTTTTTTTGCATTTTTTTTAACATTTTTTTTGCATTTTTTTGTGGATTTTTCTGCATTTTTTTTTTGCATTTTTTGTGATTTTTTTTGCATTTTTTTTTGCATTTTTTTTGCAATTTTTTGCATTTTTTTTGCATTTTTTTGTGGATTTTTCTGCATTTTTTTGCATTTTTTTGTGGATTTTTCTGCATTTTTTTTGCATTTTTTTAGCATTTTTTTTGCATTTTTTTGTGGATTTTTCTGCATTTTTTTTTTGCATTTTTTGTGATTTTTTTTGCATTTTTTTTAGCATTTTTTTTGCAATTTTTTGCATTTTTTTTGCATTTTTTTGTGGATTTTTCTGCATTTTTTTTGCATTTTTTGTGGTTTTTTCTGCATTTTTTTTTTGCATTTTTTTGCATTTTTTTTGCATTTTTTTGTGGATTTTTTTGCATTTTTTTTGCATTTTTTTGTGGATTTTTTTGCATTTTTTTTGCATTTTTTTGTGGATTTTTCTGCATTTTTTTTTGCATTTTTTTGTGGATTTTTTTGCATTTTTTTTGCATTTTTTTGTGGATTTTTTTGCATTTTTTTTTGCATTTTTTTGTGGATTTTTCTGCATTTTTTTTTGCATTTTTTTGCATTTTTTTTTGCATTTTTTTTGCATTTTTTTTGCATTTTTTTTAGCATTTTTTTTGCATTTTTTTTGCATTTTTTTTTGCATTTTTTTGCATTTTTTTTTGCATTTTTTTTGCATTTTTTTTTAGCATTTTTTTTGCATTTTTTTTGCATTTTTTTGTGGATTTTTTTGCATTTTTTTTGCATTTTTTTGTGGATTTTTTTGCATTTTTTTGTGGATTTTTTTGCATTTTTTTTGCATTTTTTTTAGCATTTTTTTTGCATTTTTTTTAGCATTTTTTTTGCATTTTTTTTGCATTTTTTTTAGCATTTTTTTGTGGATTTTTTTGCATTTTTTTTGCATTTTTTTTGCATTTTTTTTTGCATTTTTTTTGCATTTTTTTTGCATTTTTTTTAGCATTTTTTTTGCATTTTTTTTGCATTTTTTTTTGCATTTTTTTGCATTTTTTTTGCATTTTTTTTTGCATTTTTTTGTGGATTTTCCTGCATTTTTTTTGCATTTTTTTGTGGATTTTTTTGCATTTTTTTTTGCATTTTTTTGTGGATTTTTCTGCATTTTTTTGTGGATTTTTTTGCATTTTTTTTGCATTTTTTTGTGGATTTTTTTGCATTTTTTTTTGCATTTTTTTGTAGATTTTCCTGCATTTTTTTGCATTTTTTTTGCATTTTTTTTTTGCATTTTTTTTGCATTTTTTTTGCATTTTTTTGTGGATTTTTTTGCATTTTTTTTTGCATTTTTTTGTAGATTTTCCTGCATTTTTTTGCATTTTTTTTGCATTTTTTTTTAGCATTTTTTTTGCATTTTTTTTGCATTTTTTTGTGGATTTTTTTGCATTTTTTTTGCATTTTTTTGTGGATTTTCCTGCATTTTTTTTGCATTTTTTTTTGCATTTTTTTTTGCATTTTTTTTTGCATTTTTTTGTGGATTTTTCTGCATTTTTTTGTGGATTTTTTTGCATTTTTTTTGCATTTTTTTGTGGATTTTTTTGCATTTTTTTTTGCATTTTTTTGTGGATTTTCCTGCATTTTTTTTGCATTTTTTTTGCATTTTTTTTTAGCATTTTTTTTTGCATTTTTTGTGGTTTTTTCTGCATTTTTTTTTTGCATTTTTTTGCATTTTTTTTGCATTTTTTTGTGGATTTTTTTGCATTTTTTTTGCATTTTTTTGTGGATTTTTTTGCATTTTTTTGTGGATTTTCCTGCATTTTTTTTGCATTTTTTTTGCATTTTTTTTTAGCATTTTTTTTGCATTTTTTTTGCATTTTTTTGTGGATTTTTTTGCATTTTTTTTGCATTTTTTTGTGGATTTTTTTGCATTTTTTTGTGGATTTTTTTGCATTTTTTTTGCATTTTTTTTAGCATTTTTTTTGCATTTTTTTGTGGATTTTTCTGCATTTTTTTTTTGCATTTTTTGTGATTTTTTTTGCATTTTTTTTTGCATTTTTTTTGCAATTTTTTGCATTTTTTTTGCATTTTTTTGTGGATTTTTCTGCATTTTTTTGCATTTTTTTGTGGATTTTTCTGCATTTTTTTTGCATTTTTTTTAGCATTTTTTTTGCATTTTTTTGTGGATTTTTCTGCATTTTTTTTTTGCATTTTTTGTGATTTTTTTTGCATTTTTTTTTGCATTTTTTTTGCAATTTTTTGCATTTTTTTTGCATTTTTTTGTGGATTTTTCTGCATTTTTTTGCATTTTTTTGTGGATTTTTCTGCATTTTTTTTGCATTTTTTTTGCATTTTTTTTTGCATTTTTTTGTGGATTTTCCTGCATTTTTTTTGCATTTTTTTGTGGATTTTTTTGCATTTTTTTTTGCATTTTTTTGTGGATTTTTCTGCATTTTTTTGTGGATTTTTTTGCATTTTTTTTGCATTTTTTTGTGGATTTTTTTGCATTTTTTTTAGCATTTTTTTTGCAATTTTTTGCATTTTTTTTGCATTTTTTTGTGGATTTTTCTGCATTTTTTTTTGCATTTTTTGTGGTTTTTTCTGCATTTTTTTTTTGCATTTTTTTTGCATTTTTTTTGCATTTTTTTGTGGATTTTTTTGCATTTTTTTTGCATTTTTTTGTGGATTTTTTTGCATTTTTTTTGCATTTTTTTGTGGATTTTTCTGCATTTTTTTTGCATTTTTTTGTGGATTTTTTTGCATTTTTTTTGCATTTTTTTGTGGATTTTTTTGCATTTTTTTTTGCATTTTTTTGTGGATTTTTCTGCATTTTTTTTTGCATTTTTTGTGGTTTTTTCTGCATTTTTTTTTACATTTTTTGTGGATTTTTCTGCATTTTTTTTTGCATTTTTTGTGGTTTTTTCTGCATTTTTTTTTTGCATTTTTTTGCATTTTTTTTGCATTTTTTTGTGGATTTTTTTGCATTTTTTTTGCATTTTTTTGTGGATTTTTTTGCATTTTTTTTTGCATTTTTTTGTGGATTTTTCTGCATTTTTTTTGCATTTTTTTGTGGATTTTTTTGCATTTTTTTTGCATTTTTTTGTGGATTTTTTTGCATTTTTTTTTGCATTTTTTTGTGGATTTTTCTGCATTTTTTTTTGCATTTTTTTTGCATTTTTTTTTGCATTTTTTTTGCATTTTTTTTGCATTTTTTTTTGCATTTTTTTGCATTTTTTTTGCATTTTTTTTGCATTTTTTTGTGGATTTTCCTGCATTTTTTTTGCATTTTTTTGTGGATTTTTTTGCATTTTTTTTTGCATTTTTTTGTGGATTTTTCTGCATTTTTTTGTGGATTTTTTTGCATTTTTTTGCATTTTTTTGTGGATTTTTTTGCATTTTTTTTTGCATTTTTTTGTAGATTTTCCTGCATTTTTTTTGCATTTTTTTTGCATTTTTTTTTTGCATTTTTTTTGCATTTTTTTTGCATTTTTTTGTGGATTTTTTTGCATTTTTTTTGCATTTTTTTGTGGATTTTCCTGCATTTTTTTTGCATTTTTTTTTGCATTTTTTTTTGCATTTTTTTTTGCATTTTTTTTTGCATTTTTTTGTGGATTTTTCTGCATTTTTTTGTGGATTTTTTTGCATTTTTTTTGCATTTTTTTTTGCATTTTTTTGTAGATTTTCCTGCATTTTTTTGCATTTTTTTTGCATTTTTTTTTAGCATTTTTTTTGCATTTTTTTTGCATTTTTTTGTGGATTTTTTTGCATTTTTTTTGCATTTTTTTGTGGATTTTCCTGCATTTTTTTTGCATTTTTTTTTGCATTTTTTTTTGCATTTTTTTTTGCATTTTTTTGTGGATTTTTCTGCATTTTTTTGTGGATTTTTTTGCATTTTTTTTGCATTTTTTTGTGGATTTTTTTGCATTTTTTTTTGCATTTTTTTGTGGATTTTCCTGCATTTTTTTTGCATTTTTTTTGCATTTTTTTTTAGCATTTTTTTTTGCATTTTTTGTGGTTTTTTCTGCATTTTTTTTTTGCATTTTTTTGCATTTTTTTTGCATTTTTTTGTGGATTTTTTTGCATTTTTTTTGCATTTTTTTGTGGATTTTTTTGCATTTTTTTGTGGATTTTCCTGCATTTTTTTTGCATTTTTTTTGCATTTTTTTTTAGCATTTTTTTTGCATTTTTTTTGCATTTTTTTGTGGATTTTTTTGCATTTTTTTTGCATTTTTTTGTGGATTTTTTTGCATTTTTTTGTGGATTTTTTTGCATTTTTTTTGCATTTTTTTTAGCATTTTTTTTGCATTTTTTTGTGGATTTTTCTGCATTTTTTTTTTGCATTTTTTGTGATTTTTTTTGCATTTTTTTTTGCATTTTTTTTGCAATTTTTTGCATTTTTTTTGCATTTTTTTGTGGATTTTTCTGCATTTTTTTGCATTTTTTTGTGGATTTTTCTGCATTTTTTTTGCATTTTTTTTAGCATTTTTTTTGCATTTTTTTGTGGATTTTTCTGCATTTTTTTTTTGCATTTTTTGTGATTTTTTTTGCATTTTTTTTTGCATTTTTTTTGCAATTTTTTGCATTTTTTTTGCATTTTTTTGTGGATTTTTCTGCATTTTTTTGCATTTTTTTGTGGATTTTTCTGCATTTTTTTTGCATTTTTTTTGCATTTTTTTTTGCATTTTTTTGTGGATTTTCCTGCATTTTTTTTGCATTTTTTTGTGGATTTTTTTGCATTTTTTTTTGCATTTTTTTGTGGATTTTTCTGCATTTTTTTGTGGATTTTTTTGCATTTTTTTTGCATTTTTTTGTGGATTTTTTTGCATTTTTTTTAGCATTTTTTTTGCAATTTTTTGCATTTTTTTTGCATTTTTTTGTGGATTTTTCTGCATTTTTTTTTGCATTTTTTGTGGTTTTTTCTGCATTTTTTTTTTGCATTTTTTTTGCATTTTTTTTGCATTTTTTTGTGGATTTTTTTGCATTTTTTTTGCATTTTTTTGTGGATTTTTTTGCATTTTTTTTGCATTTTTTTGTGGATTTTTCTGCATTTTTTTTGCATTTTTTTGTGGATTTTTTTGCATTTTTTTTGCATTTTTTTGTGGATTTTTTTGCATTTTTTTTTGCATTTTTTTGTGGATTTTTCTGCATTTTTTTTTGCATTTTTTGTGGTTTTTTCTGCATTTTTTTTTACATTTTTTGTGGATTTTTCTGCATTTTTTTTTGCATTTTTTGTGGTTTTTTCTGCATTTTTTTTTTGCATTTTTTTGCATTTTTTTTGCATTTTTTTGTGGATTTTTTTGCATTTTTTTTGCATTTTTTTGTGGATTTTTTTGCATTTTTTTTTGCATTTTTTTGTGGATTTTTCTGCATTTTTTTTGCATTTTTTTGTGGATTTTTTTGCATTTTTTTTGCATTTTTTTGTGGATTTTTTTGCATTTTTTTTTGCATTTTTTTGTGGATTTTTCTGCATTTTTTTTTGCATTTTTTTTGCATTTTTTTTTGCATTTTTTTTGCATTTTTTTTGCATTTTTTTTTGCATTTTTTTGCATTTTTTTTGCATTTTTTTTGCATTTTTTTGTGGATTTTCCTGCATTTTTTTTGCATTTTTTTGTGGATTTTTTTGCATTTTTTTTTGCATTTTTTTGTGGATTTTTCTGCATTTTTTTGTGGATTTTTTTGCATTTTTTTGCATTTTTTTGTGGATTTTTTTGCATTTTTTTTTGCATTTTTTTGTAGATTTTCCTGCATTTTTTTTGCATTTTTTTTGCATTTTTTTTTTGCATTTTTTTTGCATTTTTTTTGCATTTTTTTGTGGATTTTTTTGCATTTTTTTTGCATTTTTTTGTGGATTTTCCTGCATTTTTTTTGCATTTTTTTTTGCATTTTTTTTTGCATTTTTTTTTGCATTTTTTTTTGCATTTTTTTGTGGATTTTTCTGCATTTTTTTGTGGATTTTTTTGCATTTTTTTTGCATTTTTTTGTGGATTTTTTTGCATTTTTTTTTGCATTTTTTTGTGGATTTTCCTGCATTTTTTTTGCATTTTTTTTGCATTTTTTTTTAGCATTTTTTTTGCATTTTTTTTGCATTTTTTTGTGGATTTTTTTGCATTTTTTTTGCATTTTTTTGTGGATTTTTTTGCATTTTTTTTGCATTTTTTTGTGGATTTTTCTGCATTTTTTTTTGCATTTTTTTTGCATTTTTTTTTGCATTTTTTTTGCATTTTTTTTGCATTTTTTTTAGCATTTTTTTGCATTTTTTTTGCATTTTTTTTTGCATTTTTTTGCATTTTTTTTGCATTTTTTTTTGCATTTTTTTGTGGATTTTCCTGCATTTTTTTTGCATTTTTTTGTGGATTTTTTTGCATTTTTTTTTGCATTTTTTTGTGGATTTTTCAGCATTTTTTTGTGGATTTTTTTGCATTTTTTTTGCATTTTTTTGTGGATTTTTTTGCATTTTTTTTTGCATTTTTTTGTAGATTTTCCTGCATTTTTTTTGCATTTTTTTTGCATTTTTTTTTAGCATTTTTTTTGCATTTTTTTTGCATTTTTTTGTGGATTTTTTTGCATTTTTTTTGCATTTTTTTGTGGATTTTCCTGCATTTTTTTTGCATTTTTTTTTGCATTTTTTTTTTCATTTTTTTTTGCATTTTTTTGTGGATTTTTTTGCATTTTTTTTGCATTTTTTTGTGGATTTTCCTGCATTTTTTTTGCATTTTTTTTTGCATTTTTTTTTGCATTTTTTTTTGCATTTTTTTGTGGATTTTTCTGCATTTTTTTGTGGATTTTTTTGCATTTTTTTTGCATTTTTTTGTGGATTTTTTTGCATTTTTTTTTGCATTTTTTTGTGGATTTTCCTGCATTTTTTTTGCATTTTTTTTGCATTTTTTTTTAGCATTTTTTTTGCATTTTTTTTGCATTTTTTTGTGGATTTTTTTGCATTTTTTTTTGCATTTTTTTGTAGATTTTCCTGCATTTTTTTTTGCATTTTTTTTGCATTTTTTTTAGCATTTTTTTTGCATTTTTTTTGCATTTTTTTGTGGATTTTTTTGCATTTTTTTTGCATTTTTTTGTGGATTTTCCTGCATTTTTTTTGCATTTTTTTTTGCATTTTTTTTTGCATTTTTTTTTGCATTTTTTTGTGGATTTTTCTGCATTTTTTTGTGGATTTTTTTGCATTTTTTTTGCATTTTTTTGTGGATTTTTTTGCATTTTTTTTTGCATTTTTTTGTGGATTTTCCTGCATTTTTTTTGCATTTTTTTTGCATTTTTTTTAGCATTTTTTTTGCATTTTTTTTGCATTTTTTTGTGGATTTTTTTGCATTTTTTTTGCATTTTTTTGTGGATTTTTTTGCATTTTTTTTGCATTTTTTTGTGGATTTTTTTGCATTTTTTTTTGCATTTTTTTGTGGATTTTCCTGCATTTTTTTTGCATTTTTTTTGCATTTTTTTTTAGCATTTTTTTTGCATTTTTTTTGCATTTTTTTGTGGATTTTTTTGCATTTTTTTTGCATTTTTTTGTGGATTTTTTTGCATTTTTTTGTGGATTTTTTTGCATTTTTTTTGCATTTTTTTTAGCATTTTTTTTGCATTTTTTTGTGGATTTTTCTGCATTTTTTTTTTGCATTTTTTGTGATTTTTTTTGCATTTTTTTTTGCATTTTTTTTGCAATTTTTTGCATTTTTTTTGCATTTTTTTGTGGATTTTTCTGCATTTTTTTGCATTTTTTTGTGGATTTTTCTGCATTTTTTTTGCATTTTTTTTAGCATTTTTTTTGCATTTTTTTGTGGATTTTTCTGCATTTTTTTTTTGCATTTTTTGTGATTTTTTTTGCATTTTTTTTAGCATTTTTTTTTGCAATTTTTTGCATTTTTTTGCATTTTTTTGTGGATTTTTCTGCATTTTTTTTTGCATTTTTTGTGGTTTTTTCTGCATTTTTTTTTTGCATTTTTTTGCATTTTTTTTTGCATTTTTTTGTGGATTTTTTTGCATTTTTTTTGCATTTTTTTGTGGATTTTTTTGCATTTTTTTTTGCATTTTTTTGTGGATTTTCCTGCATTTTTTTTGCATTTTTTTGTGGATTTTTTTGCATTTTTTTTTGCATTTTTTTGTGGATTTTTCTGCATTTTTTTGGGGATTTTTTTGCATTTTTTTTGCATTTTTTTGTGGATTTTTTTGCATTTTTTTTAGCATTTTTTTTGCAATTTTTTGCATTTTTTTTGCATTTTTTTGTGGATTTTTCTGCATTTTTTTTTGCATTTTTTGTGGTTTTTTCTGCATTTTTTTTTTGCATTTTTTTGCATTTTTTTTGCATTTTTTTGTGGATTTTTTTGCATTTTTTTTGCATTTTTTTGTGGATTTTTTTGCATTTTTTTTTGCATTTTTTTGTGGATTTTTCTGCATTTTTTTTGCATTTTTTTGTGGATTTTTTTGCATTTTTTTTGCATTTTTTTGTGGATTTTTTTGCATTTTTTTTTGCATTTTTTTGTGGATTTTTCTGCATTTTTTTTTGCATTTTTTGTGGTTTTTTCTGCATTTTTTTTTGCATTTTTTTGTGGATTTTTCTGCATTTTTTTTTGCATTTTTTGTGGTTTTTTCTGCATTTTTTTTTTGCATTTTTTTGCATTTTTTTTGCATTTTTTTGTGGATTTTTTTGCATTTTTTTTGCATTTTTTTGTGGATTTTTTTGCATTTTTTTTTGCATTTTTTTGTGGATTTTTCTGCATTTTTTTTGCATTTTTTTGTGGATTTTTTTGCATTTTTTTTGCATTTTTTTGTGGATTTTTTTGCATTTTTTTTTGCATTTTTTTGTGGATTTTTCTGCATTTTTTTTTGCATTTTTTTTGCATTTTTTTTTGCATTTTTTTTGCATTTTTTTTGCATTTTTTTTAGCATTTTTTTTGCATTTTTTTTGCATTTTTTTTTGCATTTTTTGCATTTTTTTTGCATTTTTTTTTGCATTTTTTTGTGGATTTTCCTGCATTTTTTTTGCATTTTTTTGTGGATTTTTTTGCATTTTTTTTTGCATTTTTTTGTGGATATTTCTGCATTTTTTTGTGGATTTTTTTGCATTTTTTTTGCATTTTTTTGTGGATTTTTTTGCATTTTTTTTTGCATTTTTTTGTAGATTTTCCTGCATTTTTTTTGCATTTTTTTTGCATTTTTTTTTTAGCATTTTTTTTGCATTTTTTTTGCATTTTTTTGTGGATTTTTTTGCATTTTTTTTGCATTTTTTTGTGGATTTTCCTGCATTTTTTTTGCATTTTTTTTTGCATTTTTTTTTGCATTTTTTTTTGCATTTTTTTGCATTTTTTTTGCATTTTTTTTTGCATTTTTTTGTGGATTTTCCTGCATTTTTTTTGCATTTTTTTGTGGATTTTTTTGCATTTTTTTTTGCATTTTTTTGTGGATTTTTCTGCATTTTTTTGTGGATTTTTTTGCATTTTTTTTGCATTTTTTTGTGGATTTTTTTGCATTTTTTTTTGCATTTTTTTGTAGATTTTCCTGCATTTTTTTTGCATTTTTTTTGCATTTTTTTTAGCATTTTTTTTGCATTTTTTTTGCATTTTTTTGTGGATTTTTTTGCATTTTTTTTGCATTTTTTTGTGGATTTTCCTGCATTTTTTTTGCATTTTTTTTTGCATTTTTTTTTGCATTTTTTTTTGCATTTTTTTGTGGATTTTTCTGCATTTTTTTGTGGATTTTTTTGCATTTTTTTTGCATTTTTTTGTGGATTTTTTTGCATTTTTTTTTGCATTTTTTTGTGGATTTTCCTGCATTTTTTTTGCATTTTTTTTGCATTTTTTTTTAGCATTTTTTTTGCATTTTTTTTGCATTTTTTTGTGGATTTTTTTGCATTTTTTTTTGCATTTTTTTGTAGATTTTCCTGCATTTTTTTTGCATTTTTTTTGCATTTTTTTTTAGCATTTTTTTTGCATTTTTTTTGCATTTTTTTGTGGATTTTTTTGCATTTTTTTTGCATTTTTTTGTGGATTTTCCTGCATTTTTTTTGCATTTTTTTTTGCATTTTTTTTTGCATTTTTTTTTGCATTTTTTTGTGGATTTTTCTGCATTTTTTTGTGGATTTTTTTGCATTTTTTTTGCATTTTTTTGTGGATTTTTTTGCATTTTTTTTTGCATTTTTTTGTGGATTTTCCTGCATTTTTTTTGCATTTTTTTTGCATTTTTTTTTAGCATTTTTTTTGCATTTTTTTTGCATTTTTTTGTGGATTTTTTTGCATTTTTTTTGCATTTTTTTGTGGATTTTTTTGCATTTTTTTTGCATTTTTTTGTGGATTTTTTTGCATTTTTTTGTGGATTTTTTTGCATTTTTTTTGCATTTTTTTGTGGATTTTTTTGCATTTTTTTTTGCATTTTTTTGTGGATTTTCCTGCATTTTTTTTGCATTTTTTTTGCATTTTTTTTTAGCATTTTTTTTGCATTTTTTTTGCATTTTTTTGTGGATTTTTTTGCATTTTTTTTGCATTTTTTTGTGGATTTTTTTGCATTTTTTTTGCATTTTTTTGTGGATTTTTTTGCATTTTTTTTTGCATTTTTTTGTGGATTTTCCTGCATTTTTTTTGCATTTTTTTTGCATTTTTTTTTAGCATTTTTTTTGCATTTTTTTTGCATTTTTTTGTGGATTTTTTTGCATTTTTTTTGCATTTTTTTGTGGATTTTTTTGCATTTTTTTGTGGATTTTTTTGCATTTTTTTTGCATTTTTTTTAGCATTTTTTTTGCATTTTTTTGTGGATTTTTCTGCATTTTTTTTTTGCATTTTTTGTGATTTTTTTTGCATTTTTTTTTGCATTTTTTTTGCAATTTTTTGCATTTTTTTTGCATTTTTTTGTGGATTTTTCTGCATTTTTTTGCATTTTTTTGTGGATTTTTCTGCATTTTTTTTGCATTTTTTTTAGCATTTTTTTTGCATTTTTTTGTGGATTTTTCTGCATTTTTTTTTTGCATTTTTTGTGATTTTTTTTGCATTTTTTTTAGCATTTTTTTTGCAATTTTTTGCATTTTTTTGCATTTTTTTGTGGATTTTTCTGCATTTTTTTTTGCATTTTTTGTGGTTTTTTCTGCATTTTTTTTTTGCATTTTTTTGCATTTTTTTTGCATTTTTTTGTGGATTTTTTTGCATTTTTTTTGCATTTTTTTGTGGATTTTTTTGCATTTTTTTTGCATTTTTTTGTGGATTTTTCTGCATTTTTTTTGCATTTTTTTGTGGATTTTTTTGCATTTTTTTTGCATTTTTTTGTGGATTTTTTTGCATTTTTTTGTGGATTTTTTTGCATTTTTTTTGCATTTTTTTTAGCATTTTTTTTGCATTTTTTTTAGCATTTTTTTTGCATTTTTTTGTGGATTTTTCTGCATTTTTTTTTTGCATTTTTTGTGATTTTTTTTGCATTTTTTTTTGCATTTTTTTTGCAATTTTTTGCATTTTTTTTGCATTTTTTTGTGGATTTTTCTGCATTTTTTTGCATTTTTTTGTGGATTTTTCTGCATTTTTTTTGCATTTTTTTTAGCATTTTTTTTGCATTTTTTTGTGGATTTTTCTGCATTTTTTTTTTGCATTTTTTGTGATTTTTTTTGCATTTTTTTTAGCATTTTTTTGCATTTTTTTTGCATTTTTTTGTGGATTTTTTTGCATTTTTTTTGCATTTTTTTGTGGATTTTTCTGCATTTTTTTTGCATTTTTTTGTGGATTTTTTTGCATTTTTTTTGCATTTTTTTGTGGATTTTTTTGCATTTTTTTGTGGATTTTTTTGCATTTTTTTTGCATTTTTTTTAGCATTTTTTTTGCATTTTTTTGTGGATTTTTCTGCATTTTTTTTTTGCATTTTTTTTTGCATTTTTTTGTGGATTTTTCTGCATTTTTTTTTGCATTTTTTTTGCATTTTTTTTTGCATTTTTTTTGCATTTTTTTTGCATTTTTTTTAGCATTTTTTTTGCATTTTTTTTGCATTTTTTTTTGCATTTTTTTGCATTTTTTTTGCATTTTTTTTTGCATTTTTTTGTGGATTTTCCTGCATTTTTTTTGCATTTTTTTGTGGATTTTTTTGCATTTTTTTTTGCATTTTTTTGTGGATTTTTCTGCATTTTTTTGTGGATTTTTTTGCATTTTTTTTGCATTTTTTTGTGGATTTTTTTGCATTTTTTTTTGCATTTTTTTGTAGATTTTCCTGCATTTTTTTTGCATTTTTTTTGCATTTTTTTTTAGCATTTTTTTTGCATTTTTTTTGCATTTTTTTGTGGATTTTTTTGCATTTTTTTTGCATTTTTTTGTGGATTTTTTTGCATTTTTTTGTGGATTTTTTTGCATTTTTTTTGCATTTTTTTTAGCATTTTTTTTGCATTTTTTTGTGGATTTTTCTGCATTTTTTTTTTGCATTTTTTGTGATTTTTTTTGCATTTTTTTTTGCATTTTTTTTGCAATTTTTTGCATTTTTTTTGCATTTTTTTGTGGATTTTTCTGCATTTTTTTGCATTTTTTTGTGGATTTTTCTGCATTTTTTTTGCATTTTTTTTAGCATTTTTTTTGCATTTTTTTGTGGATTTTTCTGCATTTTTTTTTTGCATTTTTTGTGATTTTTTTTGCATTTTTTTTAGCATTTTTTTTGCAATTTTTTGCATTTTTTTTGCATTTTTTTGTGGATTTTTCTGCATTTTTTTTTGCATTTTTTGTGGTTTTTTCTGCATTTTTTTTTTGCATTTTTTTGCATTTTTTTTGCATTTTTTTGTGGATTTTTTTGCATTTTTTTTGCATTTTTTTGTGGATTTTTTTGCATTTTTTTTTGCATTTTTTTGTGGATTTTTCTGCATTTTTTTGCATTTTTTTGTGGATTTTTTTGCATTTTTTTTGCATTTTTTTGTGGATTTTTTTGCATTTTTTTTTGCATTTTTTTGTGGATTTTTCTGCATTTTTTTTTGCATTTTTTTGCATTTTTTTTTGCATTTTTTTTGCATTTTTTTTGCATTTTTTTTAGCATTTTTTTTGCATTTTTTTTGCATTTTTTTTTGCATTTTTTTGCATTTTTTTTGCATTTTTTTTTGCATTTTTTTGTGGATTTTCCTGCATTTTTTTTGCATTTTTTTGTGGATTTTTTTGCATTTTTTTTTGCATTTTTTTGTGGATTTTTCTGCATTTTTTTGTGGATTTTTTTGCATTTTTTTTGCATTTTTTTGTGGATTTTTTTGCATTTTTTTTTGCATTTTTTTGTAGATTTTCCTGCATTTTTTTTGCATTTTTTTTGCATTTTTTTTTAGCATTTTTTTTGCATTTTTTTTGCATTTTTTTGTGGATTTTTTTGCATTTTTTTTGCATTTTTTTGTGGATTTTTTTGCATTTTTTTGTGGATTTTTTTGCATTTTTTTTAGCATTTTTTTGTGGATTTTTTTGCATTTTTTTTGCATTTTTTTTGCATTTTTTTTTGCATTTTTTTTGCATTTTTTTTGCATTTTTTTTAGCATTTTTTTTGCATTTTTTTTGCATTTTTTTTTGCATTTTTTTGCATTTTTTTTGCATTTTTTTTTGCATTTTTTTGTGGATTTTCCTGCATTTTTTTTGCATTTTTTTGTGGATTTTTTTGCATTTTTTTTTGCATTTTTTTGTGGATTTTTCTGCATTTTTTTTTGCATTTTTTTTGCATTTTTTTTTGCATTTTTTTTGCATTTTTTTTGCATTTTTTTTAGCATTTTTTTTGCATTTTTTTTGCATTTTTTTTTGCATTTTTTGTGGTTTTTTCTGCATTTTTTTTTTGCAATTTTTTGCATTTTTTTTGCATTTTTTTGTGGATTTTTCTGCATTTTTTTGCATTTTTTTGTGGATTTTTCTGCATTTTTTTTGCATTTTTTTTAGCATTTTTTTTGCATTTTTTTGTGGATTTTTCTGCATTTTTTTTTTGCATTTTTTGTGATTTTTTTTGCATTTTTTTTAGCATTTTTTTTGCAATTTTTTGCATTTTTTTGCATTTTTTTGTGGATTTTTCTGCATTTTTTTGCATTTTTTGTGGTTTTTTCTGCATTTTTTTTTTGCATTTTTTTGCATTTTTTTTGCATTTTTTTGTGGATTTTTTTGCATTTTTTTTGCATTTTTTTGTGGATTTTTTTGCATTTTTTTTTGCATTTTTTTGTGGATTTTTCTGCATTTTTTTTGCATTTTTTTGTGGATTTTTTTGCATTTTTTTTGCATTTTTTTGTGGATTTTTTTGCATTTTTTTTTGCATTTTTTTGTGGATTTTTCTGCATTTTTTTTTGCATTTTTTTTGCATTTTTTTTTGCATTTTTTTTGCATTTTTTTTGCATTTTTTTTAGCATTTTTTTTGCATTTTTTTTGCATTTTTTTTTGCATTTTTTTGCATTTTTTTTGCATTTTTTTTTGCATTTTTTTGTGGATTTTCCTGCATTTTTTTTGCATTTTTTTGTGGATTTTTTTGCATTTTTTTTTGCATTTTTTTGTGGATTTTTCTGCATTTTTTTGTGGATTTTTTTGCATTTTTTTTGCATTTTTTTGTGGATTTTTTTGCATTTTTTTTTGCATTTTTTTGTAGATTTTCCTGCATTTTTTTTGCATTTTTTTTGCATTTTTTTTAGCATTTTTTTTGCATTTTTTTGCATTTTTTTGTGGATTTTTTTGCATTTTTTTTGCATTTTTTGTGGATTTTTTTGCATTTTTTTTGCATTTTTTGTGGATTTTTTTGCATTTTTTTGTGGATTTTTTTGCATTTTTTTTGCATTTTTTTTAGCATTTTTTTTGCATTTTTTGTGGTTTTTTCTGCATTTTTTTTTTGCATTTTTTTGCATTTTTTTTGCATTTTTTTGTGGATTTTTTTGCATTTTTTTTGCATTTTTTTGTGGATTTTTTTGCATTTTTTTTGCATTTTTTTGTGGATTTTTCTGCATTTTTTTTGCATTTTTTTGTGGATTTTTTTGCATTTTTTTTGCATTTTTTTGTGGATTTTTTTGCATTTTTTTTTGCATTTTTTTGTGGATTTTTCTGCATTTTTTTTTGCATTTTTTTTGCATTTTTTTTTGCATTTTTTTTGCATTTTTTTTGCATTTTTTTTAGCATTTTTTTTGCATTTTTTTTGCATTTTTTTTTGCATTTTTTTGCATTTTTTTTGCATTTTTTTTTGCATTTTTTTGTGGATTTTCCTGCATTTTTTTTGCATTTTTTTGTGGATTTTTTTGCATTTTTTTTTGCATTTTTTTGTGGATTTTTCTGCATTTTTTTGTGGATTTTTTTGCATTTTTTTTGCATTTTTTTGTGGATTTTTTTGCATTTTTTTTTGCATTTTTTTGTAGATTTTCCTGCATTTTTTTTGCATTTTTTTTGCATTTTTTTTAGCATTTTTTTTTGCATTTTTTTGCATTTTTTTGTGGATTTTTTTGCATTTTTTTTGCATTTTTTGTGGATTTTTTTGCATTTTTTTGTGGATTTTTTTGCATTTTTTTTGCATTTTTTTTAGCATTTTTTTTTGCATTTTTTGTGGATTTTTCTGCATTTTTTTTTTGCATTTTTTGTGATTTTTTTTGCATTTTTTTTTGCATTTTTTTTGCAATTTTTTGCATTTTTTTTGCATTTTTTTGTGGATTTTTCTGCATTTTTTTGCATTTTTTTGTGGATTTTTCTGCATTTTTTTTGCATTTTTTTTAGCATTTTTTTTGCATTTTTTTGTGGATTTTTCTGCATTTTTTTTTGCATTTTTTGTGATTTTTTTTGCATTTTTTTTAGCATTTTTTTTTGCAATTTTTTGCATTTTTTTTGCATTTTTTTGTGGATTTTTTTGCATTTTTTTTTGCATTTTTTTGTGGATTTTTCTGCATTTTTTTGTGGATTTTTTTGCATTTTTTTTGCATTTTTTTGTGGATTTTTTTGCATTTTTTTTTGCATTTTTTTGTAGATTTTCCTGCATTTTTTTTGCATTTTTTTTGCATTTTTTTTTAGCATTTTTTTTGCATTTTTTTTGCATTTTTTTGTGGATTTTTTTGCATTTTTTTTGCATTTTTTTGTGGATTTTCCTGCATTTTTTTTGCATTTTTTTTTGCATTTTTTTTTGCATTTTTTTTTGCATTTTTTTGTGGATTTTTCTGCATTTTTTTGTGGATTTTTTTGCATTTTTTTTGCATTTTTTTGTGGATTTTTTTGCATTTTTTTTTGCATTTTTTTGTGGATTTTCCTGCATTTTTTTTGCATTTTTTTTGCATTTTTTTTTAGCATTTTTTTTGCATTTTTTTTGCATTTTTTTGTGGATTTTTTTGCATTTTTTTTTGCATTTTTTTGTGGATTTTTTTGCATTTTTTTTGCATTTTTTTGTGGATTTTTCTGCATTTTTTTTTGCATTTTTTTTGCATTTTTTTTTGCATTTTTTTTGCATTTTTTTTGCATTTTTTTTAGCATTTTTTTTGCATTTTTTTTGCATTTTTTTTTGCATTTTTTTGCATTTTTTTTGCATTTTTTTTTGCATTTTTTTGTGGATTTTCCTGCATTTTTTTTGCATTTTTTTGTGGATTTTTTTGCATTTTTTTTTGCATTTTTTTGTGGATTTTTCTGCATTTTTTTGTGGATTTTTTTGCATTTTTTTTGCATTTTTTTGTGGATTTTTTTGCATTTTTTTTTGCATTTTTTTGTAGATTTTCCTGCATTTTTTTTGCATTTTTTTTGCATTTTTTTTAGCATTTTTTTTGCATTTTTTTTGCATTTTTTTGTGGATTTTTTTGCATTTTTTTTGCATTTTTTTGTGGATTTTCCTGCATTTTTTTTGCATTTTTTTTTGCATTTTTTTTTGCATTTTTTTTTGCATTTTTTTGTGGATTTTTCTGCATTTTTTTGTGGATTTTTTTGCATTTTTTTTGCATTTTTTTGTGGATTTTTTTGCATTTTTTTTTGCATTTTTTTGTGGATTTTCCTGCATTTTTTTTGCATTTTTTTTGCATTTTTTTTTAGCATTTTTTTTGCATTTTTTTTGCATTTTTTTGTGGATTTTTTTGCATTTTTTTTTTTGCATTTTTTTGTAGATTTTCCTGCATTTTTTTTGCATTTTTTTTGCATTTTTTTTTAGCATTTTTTTTGCATTTTTTTTGCATTTTTTTGTGGATTTTTTTTGCATTTTTTTTGCATTTTTTTGTGGATTTTCCTGCATTTTTTTTGCATTTTTTTTTGCATTTTTTTTTGCATTTTTTTTTGCATTTTTTTTGTGGATTTTTCTGCATTTTTTTGTGGATTTTTTTGCATTTTTTTTGCATTTTTTTGTGGATTTTTTTGCATTTTTTTTTGCATTTTTTTGTGGATTTTCCTGCATTTTTTTTGCATTTTTTTTGCATTTTGTTTTAGCATTTTTTTTGCATTTTTTTTGCATTTTTTTGTGGATTTTTTTGCATTTTTTTTGCATTTTTTTGTGGATTTTTTTGCATTTTTTTTGCATTTTTTTGTGGATTTTTTTGCATTTTTTTGTGGATTTTTTTGCATTTTTTTTGCATTTTTTTGTGGATTTTTTTGCATTTTTTTTTGCATTTTTTTGTGGATTTTCCTGCATTTTTTTTGCATTTTTTTTGCATTTTTTTTTAGCATTTTTTTTGCATTTTTTTTGCATTTTTTTGTGGATTTTTTTGCATTTTTTTTGCATTTTTTTGTGGATTTTTTTGCATTTTTTTTGCATTTTTTTGTGGATTTTTTTGCATTTTTTTTTGCATTTTTTTGTGGATTTTCCTGCATTTTTTTTGCATTTTTTTTGCATTTTTTTTGCATTTTTTTTTAGCATTTTTTTTGCATTTTTTTTTGCATTTTTTTGTGGATTTTTTGCATTTTTTTTGCATTTTTTTTAGCATTTTTTTTGCATTTTTTTGTGGATTTTTCTGCATTTTTTTTTTGCATTTTTTGTGATTTTTTTTGCATTTTTTTTTGCATTTTTTTTGCAATTTTTTGCATTTTTTTTGCATTTTTTTGTGGATTTTTCTGCATTTTTTTGCATTTTTTTGTGGATTTTTCTGCATTTTTTTTGCATTTTTTTTAGCATTTTTTTTGCATTTTTTTGTGGATTTTTCTGCATTTTTTTTTTGCATTTTTTGTGATTTTTTTTGCATTTTTTTTAGCATTTTTTTTGCAATTTTTTGCATTTTTTTGCATTTTTTTGTGGATTTTTCTGCATTTTTTTTTGCATTTTTTGTGGTTTTTTCTGCATTTTTTTTTTGCATTTTTTTGCATTTTTTTTGCATTTTTTTGTGGATTTTTTTGCATTTTTTTTTGCATTTTTTTGTGGATTTTCCTGCATTTTTTTTGCATTTTTTTTGCATTTTGTTTTAGCATTTTTTTTGCATTTTTTTTGCATTTTTTTGTGGATTTTTTTGCATTTTTTTTGCATTTTTTTGTGGATTTTTTTGCATTTTTTTTGCATTTTTTTGTGGATTTTTTTGCATTTTTTTGTGGATTTTTTTGCATTTTTTTTGCATTTTTTTGTGGATTTTTTTTGCATTTTTTTTTGCATTTTTTTGTGGATTTTCCTGCATTTTTTTTGCATTTTTTTTGCATTTTTTTTTAGCATTTTTTTTGCATTTTTTTTGCATTTTTTTGTGGATTTTTTTGCATTTTTTTTGCATTTTTTTGTGGATTTTTTTGCATTTTTTTTGCATTTTTTTGTGGATTTTTTTGCATTTTTTTTTGCATTTTTTTGTGGATTTTCCTGCATTTTTTTTGCATTTTTTTTGCATTTTTTTTGCATTTTTTTTTAGCATTTTTTTTGCATTTTTTTTGCATTTTTTTGTGGATTTTTTGCATTTTTTTTGCATTTTTTTTAGCATTTTTTTTGCATTTTTTTGTGGATTTTTCTGCATTTTTTTTTTGCATTTTTTGTGATTTTTTTTGCATTTTTTTTTGCATTTTTTTTGCAATTTTTTGCATTTTTTTTGCATTTTTTTGTGGATTTTTCTGCATTTTTTTGCATTTTTTTGTGGATTTTTCTGCATTTTTTTTGCATTTTTTTTAGCATTTTTTTTGCATTTTTTTGTGGATTTTTCTGCATTTTTTTTTTGCATTTTTTGTGATTTTTTTTGCATTTTTTTTAGCATTTTTTTTGCAATTTTTTGCATTTTTTTGCATTTTTTTGTGGATTTTTCTGCATTTTTTTTTGCATTTTTTGTGGTTTTTTCTGCATTTTTTTTTTGCATTTTTTTGCATTTTTTTTGCATTTTTTTGTGGATTTTTTTTGCATTTTTTTTGCATTTTTTTGTGGATTTTTTTGCATTTTTTTTTGCATTTTTTTGTGGATTTTTCTGCATTTTTTTTGCATTTTTTTGTGGATTTTTTTGCATTTTTTTGTGGATTTTTTTGCATTTTTTTTTGCATTTTTTTGTGGATTTTTCTGCATTTTTTTTGCATTTTTTTGTGGATTTTTTTGCATTTTTTTTTGCATTTTTTTGTGGATTTTTCTGCATTTTTTTGTGGATTTTTTTGCATTTTTTTTGCATTTTTTTGTGGATTTTTTTGCATTTTTTTTTGCATTTTTTTGTAGATTTTCCTGCATTTTTTTTGCATTTTTTTTGCATTTTTTTTAGCATTTTTTTTGCATTTTTTTTGCATTTTTTTGTGGATTTTTTTGCATTTTTTTTGCATTTTTTTGTGGATTTTCCTGCATTTTTTTTGCATTTTTTTTTGCATTTTTTTTTGCATTTTTTTTTGCATTTTTTTGTGGATTTTTCTGCATTTTTTTGTGGATTTTTTTGCATTTTTTTTGCATTTTTTTGTGGATTTTTTTGCATTTTTTTTTGCATTTTTTTGTGGATTTTCCTGCATTTTTTTTGCATTTTTTTTGCATTTTTTTTTAGCATTTTTTTTGCATTTTTTTTGCATTTTTTTGTGGATTTTTTTGCATTTTTTTTTGCATTTTTTTGTAGATTTTCCTGCATTTTTTTTGCATTTTTTTTGCATTTTTTTTTAGCATTTTTTTTGCATTTTTTTTGCATTTTTTTGTGGATTTTTTTGCATTTTTTTTGCATTTTTTTGTGGATTTTCCTGCATTTTTTTTGCATTTTTTTTTGCATTTTTTTTTGCATTTTTTTTTGCATTTTTTTGTGGATTTTTCTGCATTTTTTTGTGGATTTTTTTGCATTTTTTTTGCATTTTTTTGTGGATTTTTTTGCATTTTTTTTTGCATTTTTTTGTGGATTTTCCTGCATTTTTTTTGCATTTTTTTTGCATTTTGTTTTAGCATTTTTTTTGCATTTTTTTTGCATTTTTTTGTGGATTTTTTTGCATTTTTTTTGCATTTTTTTGTGGATTTTTTTGCATTTTTTTTGCATTTTTTTGTGGATTTTTTTGCATTTTTTTGTGGATTTTTTTGCATTTTTTTTGCATTTTTTTGTGGATTTTTTTGCATTTTTTTTTGCATTTTTTTGTGGATTTTCCTGCATTTTTTTTGCATTTTTTTTGCATTTTTTTTTTAGCATTTTTTTTGCATTTTTTTTGCATTTTTTTGTGGATTTTTTTGCATTTTTTTTGCATTTTTTTGTGGATTTTTTTGCATTTTTTTTGCATTTTTTTGTGGATTTTTTTGCATTTTTTTTTGCATTTTTTTGTGGATTTTCCTGCATTTTTTTTGCATTTTTTTTGCATTTTTTTTGCATTTTTTTTTAGCATTTTTTTTGCATTTTTTTTGCATTTTTTTGTGGATTTTTTGCATTTTTTTTGCATTTTTTTTAGCATTTTTTTTGCATTTTTTTGTGGATTTTTCTGCATTTTTTTTTTGCATTTTTTGTGATTTTTTTTGCATTTTTTTTTGCATTTTTTTTGCAATTTTTTGCATTTTTTTTGCATTTTTTTGTGGATTTTTCTGCATTTTTTTGCATTTTTTTGTGGATTTTTCTGCATTTTTTTTGCATTTTTTTTAGCATTTTTTTTGCATTTTTTTGTGGATTTTTCTGCATTTTTTTTTTGCATTTTTTGTGATTTTTTTTGCATTTTTTTTAGCATTTTTTTTGCAATTTTTTGCATTTTTTTGCATTTTTTTGTGGATTTTTCTGCATTTTTTTTTGCATTTTTTGTGGTTTTTTCTGCATTTTTTTTTTGCATTTTTTTGCATTTTTTTTGCATTTTTTTGTGGATTTTTTTGCATTTTTTTTGCATTTTTTTGTGGATTTTTTTGCATTTTTTTTTGCATTTTTTTGTGGATTTTTCTGCATTTTTTTTGCATTTTTTTGTGGATTTTTTTGCATTTTTTTGCATTTTTTTGTGGATTTTTTTGCATTTTTTTGTGGATTTTTTTGCATTTTTTTTGCATTTTTTTTAGCATTTTTTTTGCATTTTTTTTAGCATTTTTTTTGCATTTTTTTGTGGATTTTTCTGCATTTTTTTTGCATTTTTTTGTGGATTTTTTTGCATTTTTTTGCATTTTTTTGTGGATTTTTTTGCATTTTTTTGTGGATTTTTTTGCATTTTTTTTGCATTTTTTTTAGCATTTTTTTTGCATTTTTTTTAGCATTTTTTTTGCATTTTTTTGTGGATTTTTCTGCATTTTTTTTTTGCATTTTTTGTGATTTTTTTTGCATTTTTTTTTGCATTTTTTTTGCAATTTTTTGCATTTTTTTTGCATTTTTTTGTGGATTTTTCTGCATTTTTTTGCATTTTTTTGTGGATTTTTCTGCATTTTTTTTGCATTTTTTTTAGCATTTTTTTTGCATTTTTTTGTGGATTTTTCTGCATTTTTTTTTTGCATTTTTTGTGATTTTTTTTGCATTTTTTTTAGCATTTTTTTGCATTTTTTTGCATTTTTTTGTGGATTTTTTTGCATTTTTTTTTGCATTTTTTTGTGGATTTTTCTGCATTTTTTTGCATTTTTTTGTGGATTTTTTTGCATTTTTTTTGCATTTTTTTGTGGATTTTTTTGCATTTTTTTGTGGATTTTTTTGCATTTTTTTTGCATTTTTTTTAGCATTTTTTTTGCATTTTTTTGTGGATTTTTCTGCATTTTTTTTTTGCATTTTTTTTTGCATTTTTTTGTGGATTTTTCTGCATTTTTTTTTGCATTTTTTTTGCATTTTTTTTTGCATTTTTTTTGCATTTTTTTTGCATTTTTTTTAGCATTTTTTTTGCATTTTTTTTGCATTTTTTTTTGCATTTTTTTGCATTTTTTTTGCATTTTTTTTTGCATTTTTTTGTGGATTTTCCTGCATTTTTTTTGCATTTTTTTGTGGATTTTTTTGCATTTTTTTTTGCATTTTTTTGTGGATTTTTCTGCATTTTTTTGTGGATTTTTTTGCATTTTTTTTGCATTTTTTTGTGGATTTTTTTGCATTTTTTTGTAGATTTTCCTGCATTTTTTTTGCATTTTTTTTGCATTTTTTTTTAGCATTTTTTTTGCATTTTTTTTGCATTTTTTTGTGGATTTTTTTGCATTTTTTTTGCATTTTTTTGTGGATTTTTTTGCATTTTTTTGTGGATTTTTTTGCATTTTTTTTGCATTTTTTTTGCATTTTTTTTAGCATTTTTTTTTGCATTTTTTTGTGGATTTTTCTGCATTTTTTTTTTGCATTTTTTGTGATTTTTTTTGCATTTTTTTTTGCATTTTTTTTGCAATTTTTTGCATTTTTTTTGCATTTTTTTGTGGATTTTTCTGCATTTTTTGCATTTTTTTGTGGATTTTTCTGCATTTTTTTTGCATTTTTTTTAGCATTTTTTTTGCATTTTTTTGTGGATTTTTCTGCATTTTTTTTTTGCATTTTTTGTGATTTTTTTTGCATTTTTTTTAGCATTTTTTTTGCAATTTTTTGCATTTTTTTTGCATTTTTTTGTGGATTTTTCTGCATTTTTTTTTGCATTTTTTGTGGTTTTTTCTGCATTTTTTTTTTGCATTTTTTTGCATTTTTTTTGCATTTTTTTGTGGATTTTTTTGCATTTTTTTTGCATTTTTTTGTGGATTTTTTTGCATTTTTTTTTGCATTTTTTTGTGGATTTTTCTGCATTTTTTTTGCATTTTTTTGTGGATTTTTTTGCATTTTTTTGCATTTTTTTGTGGATTTTTTTGCATTTTTTTTTGCATTTTTTTGTGGATTTTTCTGCATTTTTTTTTGCATTTTTTTGCATTTTTTTTTGCATTTTTTTTGCATTTTTTTTGCATTTTTTTTAGCATTTTTTTTGCATTTTTTTTGCATTTTTTTTTGCATTTTTTTGCATTTTTTTTGCATTTTTTTTTGCATTTTTTTGTGGATTTTCCTGCATTTTTTTTGCATTTTTTTGTGGATTTTTTTGCATTTTTTTTGCATTTTTTTGTGGATTTTTCTGCATTTTTTTGTGGATTTTTTTGCATTTTTTTTGCCTTTTTTTGTGGATTTTTTTGCATTTTTTTTTGCATTTTTTTGTAGATTTTCCTGCATTTTTTTTGCATTTTTTTTGCATTTTTTTTTAGCATTTTTTTTGCATTTTTTTTGCATTTTTTTGTGGATTTTTTTGCATTTTTTTTGCATTTTTTTGTGGATTTTTTTGCATTTTTTTGTGGATTTTTTTGCATTTTTTTTAGCATTTTTTTGTGGATTTTTTTGCATTTTTTTTGCATTTTTTTTGCATTTTTTTTTGCATTTTTTTTGCATTTTTTTTGCATTTTTTTTAGCATTTTTTTTGCATTTTTTTTGCATTTTTTTTTGCATTTTTTTGCATTTTTTTTGCATTTTTTTTTTGCATTTTTTTGTGGATTTTCCTGCATTTTTTTTGCATTTTTTTGTGGATTTTTTTGCATTTTTTTTTGCATTTTTTTGTGGATTTTTCTGCATTTTTTTTTGCATTTTTTTTGCATTTTTTTTTGCATTTTTTTTGCATTTTTTTTGCATTTTTTTTAGCATTTTTTTTGCATTTTTTTTGCATTTTTTTTTGCATTTTTTGTGGTTTTTTCTGCATTTTTTTTTTGCAATTTTTTGCATTTTTTTTGCATTTTTTTGTGGATTTTTCTGCATTTTTTTGCATTTTTTTGTGGATTTTTCTGCATTTTTTTTGCATTTTTTTTAGCATTTTTTTTGCATTTTTTTGTGGATTTTTCTGCATTTTTTTTTTGCATTTTTTTTGCATTTTTTTGTGGATTTTTTTGCATTTTTTTTGCATTTTTTTGTGGATTTTTCTGCATTTTTTTTTGCATTTTTTTTGCATTTTTTTTTGCATTTTTTTTGCATTTTTTTTGCATTTTTTTTAGCATTTTTTTTGCATTTTTTTTGCATTTTTTTTTGCATTTTTTTGCATTTTTTTTGCATTTTTTTTTGCATTTTTTTGTGGATTTTCCTGCATTTTTTTTGCATTTTTTTGTGGATTTTTTTGCATTTTTTTTTGCATTTTTTTGTGGATTTTTCTGCATTTTTTTGTGGATTTTTTTGCATTTTTTTTGCATTTTTTTGTGGATTTTTTTGCATTTTTTTTTGCATTTTTTTGTAGATTTTCCTGCATTTTTTTTGCATTTTTTTTGCATTTTTTTTAGCATTTTTTTTGCATTTTTTTTGCATTTTTTTGTGGATTTTTTTGCATTTTTTTTGCATTTTTTTGTGGATTTTCCTGCATTTTTTTTGCATTTTTTTTTGCATTTTTTTTTGCATTTTTTTTTGCATTTTTTTGTGGATTTTTCTGCATTTTTTTGTGGATTTTTTTGCATTTTTTTTGCATTTTTTTGTGGATTTTTTTGCATTTTTTTTTGCATTTTTTTGTGGATTTTCCTGCATTTTTTTTGCATTTTTTTTGCATTTTTTTTTAGCATTTTTTTTGCATTTTTTTTGCATTTTTTTGTGGATTTTTTTGCATTTTTTTTTGCATTTTTTTGTAGATTTTCCTGCATTTTTTTTGCATTTTTTTTGCATTTTTTTTTAGCATTTTTTTTGCATTTTTTTTGCATTTTTTTGTGGATTTTTTTGCATTTTTTTGCATTTTTTTGTGGATTTTCCTGCATTTTTTTTGCATTTTTTTTTGCATTTTTTTTTGCATTTTTTTTTGCATTTTTTTGTGGATTTTTCTGCATTTTTTTGTGGATTTTTTTGCATTTTTTTTGCATTTTTTTGTGGATTTTTTTGCATTTTTTTTTGCATTTTTTTGTGGATTTTCCTGCATTTTTTTTGCATTTTTTTTGCATTTTGTTTTAGCATTTTTTTTGCATTTTTTTTGCATTTTTTTGTGGATTTTTTTGCATTTTTTTTGCATTTTTTTGTGGATTTTTTTGCATTTTTTTTGCATTTTTTTGTGGATTTTTTTGCATTTTTTTGTGGATTTTTTTGCATTTTTTTTGCATTTTTTTGTGGATTTTTTTGCATTTTTTTTTGCATTTTTTTGTGGATTTTCCTGCATTTTTTTTGCATTTTTTTTGCATTTTTTTTTAGCATTTTTTTTGCATTTTTTTTGCATTTTTTTGTGGATTTTTTTGCATTTTTTTTGCATTTTTTTGTGGATTTTTTTGCATTTTTTTTGCATTTTTTTGTGGATTTTTTTGCATTTTTTTTTGCATTTTTTTGTGGATTTTCCTGCATTTTTTTTGCATTTTTTTTGCATTTTTTTTTAGCATTTTTTTTGCATTTTTTTTGCATTTTTTTGTGGATTTTTTGCATTTTTTTTGCATTTTTTTTAGCATTTTTTTTGCATTTTTTTGTGGATTTTTCTGCATTTTTTTTTTGCATTTTTTGTGATTTTTTTTGCATTTTTTTTTGCATTTTTTTTGCAATTTTTTGCATTTTTTTTGCATTTTTTTGTGGATTTTTCTGCATTTTTTTGCATTTTTTTGTGGATTTTTCTGCATTTTTTTTGCATTTTTTTTAGCATTTTTTTTGCATTTTTTTGTGGATTTTTCTGCATTTTTTTTTTGCATTTTTTGTGATTTTTTTTGCATTTTTTTTAGCATTTTTTTTGCAATTTTTTGCATTTTTTTGCATTTTTTTGTGGATTTTTCTGCATTTTTTTTTGCATTTTTTGTGGTTTTTTCTGCATTTTTTTTTTGCATTTTTTTGCATTTTTTTTGCATTTTTTTGTGGATTTTTTTGCATTTTTTTTGCATTTTTTTGTGGATTTTTTTGCATTTTTTTTTGCATTTTTTGTGGATTTTTCTGCATTTTTTTTGCATTTTTTTGTGGATTTTTTTGCATTTTTTTTGCATTTTTTTGTGGATTTTTTTGCATTTTTTTGTGGATTTTTTTGCATTTTTTTTGCATTTTTTTTAGCATTTTTTTTGCATTTTTTTTAGCATTTTTTTTGCATTTTTTTGTGGATTTTTCTGCATTTTTTTTTTGCATTTTTTGTGATTTTTTTTGCATTTTTTTTTGCATTTTTTTTGCAATTTTTTGCATTTTTTTTGCATTTTTTTGTGGATTTTTCTGCATTTTTTTGCATTTTTTTGTGGATTTTTCTGCATTTTTTTTGCATTTTTTTTAGCATTTTTTTTGCATTTTTTTGTGGATTTTTCTGCATTTTTTTTTTGCATTTTTTGTGATTTTTTTTGCATTTTTTTTAGCATTTTTTTGCATTTTTTTTGCATTTTTTTGTGGATTTTTTTGCATTTTTTTTTGCATTTTTTTGTGGATTTTTCTGCATTTTTTTGCATTTTTTTGTGGATTTTTTTGCATTTTTTTTGCATTTTTTTGTGGATTTTTTTGCATTTTTTTGTGGATTTTTTTGCATTTTTTTTGCATTTTTTTTAGCATTTTTTTTGCATTTTTTTGTGGATTTTTCTGCATTTTTTTTTTGCATTTTTTTTTTGCATTTTTTTGTGGATTTTTCTGCATTTTTTTTTGCATTTTTTTTGCATTTTTTTTTGCATTTTTTTTGCATTTTTTTTGCATTTTTTTTAGCATTTTTTTTGCATTTTTTTTGCATTTTTTTTTGCATTTTTTTGCATTTTTTTTGCATTTTTTTTTGCATTTTTTTGTGGATTTTCCTGCATTTTTTTTGCATTTTTTTGTGGATTTTTTTGCATTTTTTTTTGCATTTTTTTGTGGATTTTTCTGCATTTTTTTGTGGATTTTTTTGCATTTTTTTTGCATTTTTTTGTGGATTTTTTTGCATTTTTTTGTAGATTTTCCTGCATTTTTTTTGCATTTTTTTTGCATTTTTTTTTAGCATTTTTTTTGCATTTTTTTTGCATTTTTTTGTGGATTTTTTTGCATTTTTTTTGCATTTTTTTGTGGATTTTTTTGCATTTTTTTGTGGATTTTTTTGCATTTTTTTTGCATTTTTTTTAGCATTTTTTTTGCATTTTTTTGTGGATTTTTCTGCATTTTTTTTTTGCATTTTTTGTGATTTTTTTTGCATTTTTTTTTGCATTTTTTTTGCAATTTTTTGCATTTTTTTTGCATTTTTTTGTGGATTTTTCTGCATTTTTTTGCATTTTTTTGTGGATTTTTCTGCATTTTTTTTGCATTTTTTTTAGCATTTTTTTTGCATTTTTTTGTGGATTTTTCTGCATTTTTTTTTTGCATTTTTTGTGATTTTTTTTGCATTTTTTTTAGCATTTTTTTTGCAATTTTTTGCATTTTTTTTGCATTTTTTTGTGGATTTTTCTGCATTTTTTTTTGCATTTTTTGTGGTTTTTTCTGCATTTTTTTTTTGCATTTTTTTGCATTTTTTTTGCATTTTTTTGTGGATTTTTTTGCATTTTTTTTGCATTTTTTTGTGGATTTTTTTGCATTTTTTTTTGCATTTTTTTGTGGATTTTTCTGCATTTTTTTTGCATTTTTTTGTGGATTTTTTTGCATTTTTTTTGCATTTTTTTGTGGATTTTTTTGCATTTTTTTTTGCATTTTTTTGTGGATTTTTCTGCATTTTTTTTTGCATTTTTTTGCATTTTTTTTTGCATTTTTTTTGCATTTTTTTTGCATTTTTTTTAGCATTTTTTTTGCATTTTTTTTGCATTTTTTTTTGCATTTTTTTGCATTTTTTTTGCATTTTTTTTTGCATTTTTTTGTGGATTTTCCTGCATTTTTTTTGCATTTTTTTGTGGATTTTTTTGCATTTTTTTTTGCATTTTTTTGTGGATTTTTCTGCATTTTTTTGTGGATTTTTTTGCATTTTTTTTGCCTTTTTTTGTGGATTTTTTTGCATTTTTTTTTGCATTTTTTTGTAGATTTTCCTGCATTTTTTTTGCATTTTTTTTGCATTTTTTTTTAGCATTTTTTTTGCATTTTTTTTGCATTTTTTTGTGGATTTTTTTGCATTTTTTTTGCATTTTTTTGTGGATTTTTTTGCATTTTTTTGTGGATTTTTTTGCATTTTTTTTAGCATTTTTTTGTGGATTTTTTTGCATTTTTTTTGCATTTTTTTTGCATTTTTTTTTGCATTTTTTTTGCATTTTTTTTGCATTTTTTTTAGCATTTTTTTTGCATTTTTTTTGCATTTTTTTTTGCATTTTTTTGCATTTTTTTTGCATTTTTTTTTTGCATTTTTTTGTGGATTTTCCTGCATTTTTTTTGCATTTTTTTGTGGATTTTTTTGCATTTTTTTTTGCATTTTTTTGTGGATTTTTCTGCATTTTTTTTTGCATTTTTTTTGCATTTTTTTTTGCATTTTTTTTGCATTTTTTTTGCATTTTTTTTAGCATTTTTTTTGCATTTTTTTTGCATTTTTTTTTGCATTTTTTGTGGTTTTTTCTGCATTTTTTTTTTGCAATTTTTTGCATTTTTTTTGCATTTTTTTGTGGATTTTTCTGCATTTTTTTGCATTTTTTTGTGGATTTTTCTGCATTTTTTTCGCATTTTTTTTAGCATTTTTTTTGCATTTTTTTGTGGATTTTTCTGCATTTTTTTTTTGCATTTTTTGTGATTTTTTTTGCATTTTTTTTAGCATTTTTTTTGCAATTTTTTGCATTTTTTTGCATTTTTTTGTGGATTTTTCTGCATTTTTTTTTGCATTTTTTGTGGTTTTTTCTGCATTTTTTTTTTGCATTTTTTTGCATTTTTTTTGCATTTTTTTGTGGATTTTTTTGCATTTTTTTTGCATTTTTTTGTGGATTTTTTTGCATTTTTTTTTGCATTTTTTTGTGGATTTTTCTGCATTTTTTTTGCATTTTTTTGTGGATTTTTTTGCATTTTTTTTGCATTTTTTTGTGGATTTTTTTGCATTTTTTTTTTGCATTTTTTTGTGGATTTTTCTGCATTTTTTTTGCATTTTTTTGTGGATTTTTTTGCATTTTTTTTGCATTTTTTTGTGGATTTTTTTGCATTTTTTTTTGCATTTTTTTGTGGATTTTTCTGCATTTTTTTTTGCATTTTTTTTGCATTTTTTTTTGCATTTTTTTTGCATTTTTTTTGCATTTTTTTTAGCATTTTTTTTGCATTTTTTTTGCATTTTTTTTTGCATTTTTTTGCATTTTTTTTGCATTTTTTTTTGCATTTTTTTGTGGATTTTCCTGCATTTTTTTTGCATTTTTTTGTGGATTTTTTTGCATTTTTTTTTGCATTTTTTTGTGGATTTTTCTGCATTTTTTTGTGGATTTTTTTGCATTTTTTTTGCATTTTTTTGTGGATTTTTTTGCATTTTTTTTTGCATTTTTTTGTAGATTTTCCTGCATTTTTTTTGCATTTTTTTTGCATTTTTTTTTAGCATTTTTTTTGCATTTTTTTTGCATTTTTTTGTGGATTTTTTTGCATTTTTTTTGCATTTTTTGTGGATTTTTTTGCATTTTTTTGTGGATTTTTTTGCATTTTTTTTGCATTTTTTTTAGCATTTTTTTTGCATTTTTTTGTGGATTTTTCTGCATTTTTTTTTTGCATTTTTTGTGATTTTTTTTGCATTTTTTTTTGCATTTTTTTTGCAATTTTTTGCATTTTTTTTGCATTTTTTTGTGGATTTTTCTGCATTTTTTTGCATTTTTTTGTGGATTTTTCTGCATTTTTTTTGCATTTTTTTTAGCATTTTTTTTGCATTTTTTTGTGGATTTTTCTGCATTTTTTTTTTGCATTTTTTGTGATTTTTTTGCATTTTTTTTAGCATTTTTTTTGCAATTTTTTGCATTTTTTTTGCATTTTTTTGTGGATTTTTCTGCATTTTTTTTTGCATTTTTTGTGGTTTTTTCTGCATTTTTTTTTTGCATTTTTTTGCATTTTTTTTGCATTTTTTTGTGGATTTTTTTGCATTTTTTTTGCATTTTTTTGTGGATTTTTTTGCATTTTTTTTTGCATTTTTTTGTGGATTTTTCTGCATTTTTTTTGCATTTTTTTGTGGATTTTTTTGCATTTTTTTTGCATTTTTTTGTGGATTTTTTTGCATTTTTTTTTGCATTTTTTTGTGGATTTTTCTGCATTTTTTTTTGCATTTTTTTTGCATTTTTTTTTGCATTTTTTTTGCATTTTTTTTGCATTTTTTTTAGCATTTTTTTTGCATTTTTTTTGCATTTTTTTTTGCATTTTTTTGCATTTTTTTTGCATTTTTTTTTGCATTTTTTTGTGGATTTTCCTGCATTTTTTTTGCATTTTTTTGTGGATTTTTTTGCATTTTTTTTGCATTTTTTTGTGGATTTTTCTGCATTTTTTTGTGGATTTTTTTGCATTTTTTTTGCATTTTTTTTGCATTTTTTTGTGGATTTTTTTGCATTTTTTTTTGCATTTTTTTGTAGATTTTCCTGCATTTTTTTTGCATTTTTTTTGCATTTTTTTTTAGCATTTTTTTTGCATTTTTTTTGCATTTTTTTGTGGATTTTTTTGCATTTTTTTTGCATTTTTTTGTGGATTTTTTTGCATTTTTTTGTGGATTTTTTTGCATTTTTTTTAGCATTTTTTTGTGGATTTTTTTGCATTTTTTTTGCATTTTTTTTGCATTTTTTTTTGCATTTTTTTTGCATTTTTTTTGCATTTTTTTAGCATTTTTTTTGCATTTTTTTTGCATTTTTTTTTGCATTTTTTTGCATTTTTTTTGCATTTTTTTTTGCATTTTTTTGTGGATTTTCCTGCATTTTTTTTGCATTTTTTTGTGGATTTTTTTGCATTTTTTTTGCATTTTTTTGTGGATTTTTCTGCATTTTTTTTTGCATTTTTTTTGCATTTTTTTTTGCATTTTTTTTGCATTTTTTTTGCATTTTTTTTAGCATTTTTTTTGCATTTTTTTTGCATTTTTTTTTGCATTTTTTGTGGTTTTTTCTGCATTTTTTTTTTGCAATTTTTTGCATTTTTTTTGCATTTTTTTGTGGATTTTTCTGCATTTTTTTGCATTTTTTTGTGGATTTTTCTGCATTTTTTTTGCATTTTTTTTAGCATTTTTTTTGCATTTTTTTGTGGATTTTTCTGCATTTTTTTTTTGCATTTTTTGTGATTTTTTTTGCATTTTTTTTAGCATTTTTTTTGCAATTTTTTGCATTTTTTTGCATTTTTTTGTGGATTTTTCTGCATTTTTTTTTGCATTTTTTGTGGTTTTTTCTGCATTTTTTTTTTGCATTTTTTTGCATTTTTTTTGCATTTTTTTGTGGATTTTTTTGCATTTTTTTTGCATTTTTTTGTGGATTTTTTTGCATTTTTTTTTGCATTTTTTTGTGGATTTTTCTGCATTTTTTTTGCATTTTTTTGTGGATTTTTTTGCATTTTTTTTGCATTTTTTTGTGGATTTTTTTGCATTTTTTTTTGCATTTTTTTGTGGATTTTTCTGCATTTTTTTTTGCATTTTTTTTGCATTTTTTTTTGCATTTTTTTTGCATTTTTTTTGCATTTTTTTTAGCATTTTTTTTGCATTTTTTTTGCATTTTTTTTTGCATTTTTTTGCATTTTTTTTGCATTTTTTTTTGCATTTTTTTGTGGATTTTCCTGCATTTTTTTTGCATTTTTTTGTGGATTTTTTTGCATTTTTTTTTGCATTTTTTTGTGGATTTTTCTGCATTTTTTTGTGGATTTTTTTGCATTTTTTTTGCATTTTTTTGTGGATTTTTTTGCATTTTTTTTTGCATTTTTTTGTAGATTTTCCTGCATTTTTTTTGCATTTTTTTTGCATTTTTTTTTAGCATTTTTTTTGCATTTTTTTTGCATTTTTTTGTGGATTTTTTTGCATTTTTTTTGCATTTTTTTGTGGATTTTTTTGCATTTTTTTGTGGATTTTTTTGCATTTTTTTTGCATTTTTTTTAGCATTTTTTTTGCATTTTTTTGTGGATTTTTCTGCATTTTTTTTTTGCATTTTTTGTGATTTTTTTTGCATTTTTTTTAGCATTTTTTTTTGCAATTTTTTGCATTTTTTTGCATTTTTTTGTGGATTTTTCTGCATTTTTTTTTGCATTTTTTGTGGTTTTTTCTGCATTTTTTTTTTTGCATTTTTTTGCATTTTTTTTGCATTTTTTTGTGGATTTTTTTGCATTTTTTTTGCATTTTTTTGTGGATTTTTTTGCATTTTTTTTTGCATTTTTTTGTGGATTTTTCTGCATTTTTTTTGCATTTTTTTGTGGATTTTTTTGCATTTTTTTTGCATTTTTTTGTGGATTTTTTTGCATTTTTTTTTGCATTTTTTTGTGGATTTTTCTGCATTTTTTTTGCATTTTTTTTGCATTTTTTTTTGCATTTTTTTTGCATTTTTTTTGCATTTTTTTTAGCATTTTTTTTGCATTTTTTTTGCATTTTTTTTTGCATTTTTTTGCATTTTTTTTGCATTTTTTTTTGCATTTTTTTGTGGATTTTCCTGCATTTTTTTTGCATTTTTTTGTGGATTTTTTTGCATTTTTTTTTGCATTTTTTTGTGGATTTTTCTGCATTTTTTTGTGGATTTTTTTGCATTTTTTTTGCATTTTTTTGTGGATTTTTTTGCATTTTTTTTTGCATTTTTTTGTAGATTTTCCTGCATTTTTTTTGCATTTTTTTTGCATTTTTTTTTAGCATTTTTTTTGCATTTTTTTTGCATTTTTTTGTGGATTTTTTTGCATTTTTTTTGCATTTTTTTGTGGATTTTTTTGCATTTTTTTGTGGATTTTTTTGCATTTTTTTTGCATTTTTTTTAGCATTTTTTTTGCATTTTTTTGTGGATTTTTCTGCATTTTTTTTTTGCATTTTTTGTGATTTTTTTTGCATTTTTTTTTGCATTTTTTTTGCAATTTTTTGCATTTTTTTTGCATTTTTTTGTGGATTTTTCTGCATTTTTTTGCATTTTTTTGTGGATTTTTCTGCATTTTTTTTGCATTTTTTTTAGCATTTTTTTTGCATTTTTTTGTGGATTTTTCTGCATTTTTTTTTGCATTTTTTGTGATTTTTTTGCATTTTTTTTAGCATTTTTTTTGCAATTTTTTGCATTTTTTTTGCATTTTTTTGTGGATTTTTCTGCATTTTTTTTTGCATTTTTTGTGGTTTTTTCTGCATTTTTTTTTTGCATTTTTTTGCATTTTTTTTGCATTTTTTTGTGGATTTTTTTGCATTTTTTTTGCATTTTTTTGTGGATTTTTTTGCATTTTTTTTTGCATTTTTTTGTGGATTTTTCTGCATTTTTTTTGCATTTTTTTGTGGATTTTTTTGCATTTTTTTTGCATTTTTTTGTGGATTTTTTTGCATTTTTTTTTGCATTTTTTTGTGGATTTTTCTGCATTTTTTTTTGCATTTTTTTTGCATTTTTTTTTGCATTTTTTTTGCATTTTTTTTGCATTTTTTTTAGCATTTTTTTTGCATTTTTTTTGCATTTTTTTTTGCATTTTTTTGCATTTTTTTTGCATTTTTTTTTGCATTTTTTTGTGGATTTTCCTGCATTTTTTTTGCATTTTTTTGTGGATTTTTTTGCATTTTTTTTTGCATTTTTTTTTGCATTTTTTTGTGGATTTTTCTGCATTTTTTTGTGGATTTTTTTGCATTTTTTTTGCATTTTTTTGTGGATTTTTTTGCATTTTTTTTTGCATTTTTTTGTAGATTTTCCTGCATTTTTTTTGCATTTTTTTTGCATTTTTTTTAGCATTTTTTTTGCATTTTTTTTGCATTTTTTTGTGGATTTTTTTGCATTTTTTTTGCATTTTTTTGTGGATTTTTTTGCATTTTTTTGTGGATTTTTTTGCATTTTTTTTGCATTTTTTTTAGCATTTTTTTTGCATTTTTTTGTGGATTTTTCTGCATTTTTTTTTTGCATTTTTTGTGATTTTTTTTGCATTTTTTTTTGCATTTTTTTTGCAATTTTTTGCATTTTTTTTGCATTTTTTTGTGGATTTTTCTGCATTTTTTTGCATTTTTTTGTGGATTTTTCTGCATTTTTTTTGCATTTTTTTTAGCATTTTTTTTGCATTTTTTTGTGGATTTTTCTGCATTTTTTTTTTGCATTTTTTGTGATTTTTTTTGCATTTTTTTTAGCATTTTTTTTGCAATTTTTTGCATTTTTTTTGCATTTTTTTGTGGATTTTTCTGCATTTTTTTTTGCATTTTTTGTGGTTTTTTCTGCATTTTTTTTTTGCATTTTTTTGCATTTTTTTTGCATTTTTTTGTGGATTTTTTTGCATTTTTTTTGCATTTTTTGTGGATTTTTTTGCATTTTTTTTTGCATTTTTTTGTGGATTTTTCTGCATTTTTTTTGCATTTTTTTGTGGATTTTTTTGCATTTTTTTTGCATTTTTTTGTGGATTTTTTTGCATTTTTTTTTGCATTTTTTTGTGGATTTTTCTGCATTTTTTTTGCATTTTTTTTGCATTTTTTTTTGCATTTTTTTTGCATTTTTTTTGCATTTTTTTTAGCATTTTTTTTGCATTTTTTTTGCATTTTTTTTTGCATTTTTTTGCATTTTTTTTGCATTTTTTTTTGCATTTTTTTGTGGATTTTCCTGCATTTTTTTTGCATTTTTTTGTGGATTTTTTTGCATTTTTTTTTGCATTTTTTTGTGGATTTTTCTGCATTTTTTTGTGGATTTTTTTGCATTTTTTTTGCATTTTTTTGTGGATTTTTTTGCATTTTTTTTTGCATTTTTTTTTGCATTTTTTTGTAGATTTTCCTGCATTTTTTTTGCATTTTTTTGCATTTTTTTTAGCATTTTTTTTGCATTTTTTTTGCATTTTTTTGTGGATTTTTTTGCATTTTTTTTGCATTTTTTTGTGGATTTTTTTGCATTTTTTTGTGGATTTTTTTGCATTTTTTTTGCATTTTTTTTAGCATTTTTTTTGCATTTTTTTGTGGATTTTTCTGCATTTTTTTTGCATTTTTTTGTGGATTTTTTTGCATTTTTTTTTGCATTTTTTGTGGTTTTTTCTGCATTTTTTTTAGCATTTTTTTGTGGATTTTTTTGCATTTTTTTTGCATTTTTTTTGCATTTTTTTTTGCATTTTTTTTGCATTTTTTTTGCATTTTTTTTAGCATTTTTTTTGCATTTTTTTTGCATTTTTTTTTGCATTTTTTTGCATTTTTTTTGCATTTTTTTTTGCATTTTTTTGTGGATTTTCCTGCATTTTTTTGCATTTTTTTGTGGATTTTTTTGCATTTTTTTTTGCATTTTTTTGTGGATTTTTCTGCATTTTTTTTTGCATTTTTTTTGCATTTTTTTTTTGCATTTTTTTTGCATTTTTTTTGCATTTTTTTTAGCATTTTTTTTGCAATTTTTTGCATTTTTTTTGCATTTTTTTGTGGATTTTTCTGCATTTTTTTTTGCATTTTTTGTGGTTTTTTCTGCATTTTTTTTTTGCATTTTTTTGCATTTTTTTTGCATTTTTTTGTGGATTTTTTTGCATTTTTTTTGCATTTTTTTGTGGATTTTTTTGCATTTTTTTTTGCATTTTTTTGTGGATTTTTCTGCATTTTTTTTGCATTTTTTTGTGGATTTTTTTGCATTTTTTTTGCATTTTTTTGTGGATTTTTCTGCATTTTTTTTTGCATTTTTTTTGCATTTTTTTTTGCATTTTTTTGCATTTTTTTTGCATTTTTTTAGCATTTTTTTTGCATTTTTTTTGCTTTTTTTTTTGCATTTTTTTGCATTTTTTTTGCATTTTTTTTTGCATTTTTTTGTGGATTTTCCTGCATTTTTTTTGCATTTTTTTGTGGATTTTTTTTGCATTTTTTTTGCATTTTTTTGTGGATTTTTTTGCATTTTTTTGTGGATTTTTTTGCATTTTTTTTGCATTTTTTTTAGCATTTTTTTTGCATTTTTTTGTGGATTTTTCTGCATTTTTTTTTGCATTTTTTGTGATTTTTTTTGCATTTTTTTTTGCATTTTTTTTGCAATTTTTTGCATTTTTTTTGCATTTTTTTGTGGATTTTTCTGCATTTTTTTGCATTTTTTTGTGGATTTTTCTGCATTTTTTTTGCATTTTTTTTAGCATTTTTTTTGCATTTTTTTGTGGATTTTTCTGCATTTTTTTTTTGCATTTTTTGTGATTTTTTTTGCATTTTTTTTAGCATTTTTTTTGCAATTTTTTGCATTTTTTTTGCATTTTTTTGTGGATTTTTCTGCATTTTTTTTTGCATTTTTTGTGGTTTTTTCTGCATTTTTTTTTTTGCATTTTTTTGCATTTTTTTTGCATTTTTTTGTGGATTTTTTTGCATTTTTTTTGCATTTTTTTGTGGATTTTTTTGCATTTTTTTTTGCATTTTTTTGTGGATTTTTCTGCATTTTTTTTGCATTTTTTTGTGGATTTTTTTGCATTTTTTTTGCATTTTTTTGTGGATTTTTTTGCATTTTTTTTGCATTTTGTTGTGGATTTTTCTGCATTTTTTTTTGCATTTTTTTTGCATTTTTTTTTGCATTTTTTTTGCATTTTTTTTGCATTTTTTTTAGCATTTTTTTTGCATTTTTTTTGCATTTTTTTTTGCATTTTTTTGCATTTTTTTTGCATTTTTTTTGCATTTTTTTGTGGATTTTCCTGCATTTTTTTTGCATTTTTTGTGGATTTTTTTGCATTTTTTTTTGCATTTTTTTGTGGATTTTTCTGCATTTTTTTGTGGATTTTTTTGCATTTTTTTTGCATTTTTTTGTGGATTTTTTTGCATTTTTTTTTGCATTTTTTTGTAGATTTTCCTGCATTTTTTTTGCATTTTTTTTGCATTTTTTTTTAGCATTTTTTTTGCATTTTTTTTGCATTTTTTTGTGGATTTTTTTGCATTTTTTTTGCATTTTTTTGTGGATTTTTTTGCATTTTTTTGTGGATTTTTTTGCATTTTTTTTGCATTTTTTTTAGCATTTTTTTTGCATTTTTTTGTGGATTTTTCTGCATTTTTTTTGCATTTTTTTGTGGATTTTTTTGCATTTTTTTTTGCATTTTTTGTGGTTTTTTCTGCATTTTTTTTAGCATTTTTTTGTGGATTTTTTTGCATTTTTTTTGCATTTTTTTTGCATTTTTTTTTGCATTTTTTTTGCATTTTTTTTGCATTTTTTTTAGCATTTTTTTTGCATTTTTTTTGCATTTTTTTTTGCATTTTTTTGCATTTTTTTTGCATTTTTTTTTGCATTTTTTTGTGGATTTTCCTGCATTTTTTTTGCATTTTTTTGTGGATTTTTTTGCATTTTTTTTTGCATTTTTTTGTGGATTTTTCTGCATTTTTTTTTGCATTTTTTTTGCATTTTTTTTTGCATTTTTTTTGCATTTTTTTTGCATTTTTTTTAGCATTTTTTTTGCAATTTTTTGCATTTTTTTTGCATTTTTTTGTGGATTTTTCTGCATTTTTTTTTGCATTTTTTGTGGTTTTTTCTGCATTTTTTTTTTGCATTTTTTTGCATTTTTTTTGCATTTTTTTGTGGATTTTTTTGCATTTTTTTTGCATTTTTTTGTGGATTTTTTTGCATTTTTTTTTGCATTTTTTTGTGGATTTTTCTGCATTTTTTTTGCATTTTTTTGTGGATTTTTTTGCATTTTTTTTGCATTTTTTTGTGGATTTTTCTGCATTTTTTTTTGCATTTTTTTTGCATTTTTTTTTGCATTTTTTTTGCATTTTTTTTGCATTTTTTTTAGCATTTTTTTTGCATTTTTTTTGCATTTTTTTTTGCATTTTTTTGCATTTTTTTTGCATTTTTTTTTGCATTTTTTTGTGGATTTTCCTGCATTTTTTTTGCATTTTTTTGTGGATTTTTTTGCATTTTTTTTTGCATTTTTTTGTGGATTTTTCTGCATTTTTTTGTGGATTTTTTTGCATTTTTTTTGCATTTTTTTGTGGATTTTTTTGCATTTTTTTTTGCATTTTTTTGTAGATTTTCCTGCATTTTTTTTGCATTTTTTTTGCATTTTTTTTTAGCATTTTTTTTGCATTTTTTTTGCATTTTTTTGTGGATTTTTTTGCATTTTTTTTGCATTTTTTTGTGGATTTTTTTGCATTTTTTTGTGGATTTTTTTGCATTTTTTTTGCATTTTTTTTAGCATTTTTTTTGCATTTTTTTGTGGATTTTTCTGCATTTTTTTTTTGCATTTTTTGTGATTTTTTTTGCATTTTTTTTTGCATTTTTTTTGCAATTTTTTGCATTTTTTTTGCATTTTTTTGTGGATTTTTCTGCATTTTTTTGCATTTTTTTGTGGATTTTTCTGCATTTTTTTTGCATTTTTTTTAGCATTTTTTTTGCATTTTTTTGTGGATTTTTCTGCATTTTTTTTTTGCATTTTTTGTGATTTTTTTTGCATTTTTTTTAGCATTTTTTTTGCAATTTTTTGCATTTTTTTTGCATTTTTTTGTGGATTTTTCTGCATTTTTTTTTGCATTTTTTGTGGTTTTTTCTGCATTTTTTTTTTGCATTTTTTTGCATTTTTTTTGCATTTTTTTGTGGATTTTTTTGCATTTTTTTTGCATTTTTTTGTGGATTTTTTTGCATTTTTTTTTGCATTTTTTTGTGGATTTTTCTGCATTTTTTTTGCATTTTTTTGTGGATTTTTTTGCATTTTTTTTGCATTTTTTTGTGGATTTTTTTGCATTTTTTTTTGCATTTTTTTGTGGATTTTTCTGCATTTTTTTTTGCATTTTTTTTGCATTTTTTTTTGCATTTTTTTTGCATTTTTTTTGCATTTTTTTTAGCATTTTTTTTGCATTTTTTTTGCATTTTTTTTTGCATTTTTTTGCATTTTTTTTGCATTTTTTTTTGCATTTTTTTGTGGATTTTCCTGCATTTTTTTTGCATTTTTTTGTGGATTTTTTTGCATTTTTTTTTGCATTTTTTTGTGGATTTTTCTGCATTTTTTTGTGGATTTTTTTGCATTTTTTTTGCATTTTTTTGTGGATTTTTTTGCATTTTTTTTTGCATTTTTTTGTAGATTTTCCTGCATTTTTTTTGCATTTTTTTTGCATTTTTTTTTAGCATTTTTTTTGCATTTTTTTTGCATTTTTTTGTGGATTTTTTTGCATTTTTTTTGCATTTTTTTGTGGATTTTTTTGCATTTTTTTGTGGATTTTTTTGCATTTTTTTTGCATTTTTTTTAGCATTTTTTTTGCATTTTTTTGTGGATTTTTCTGCATTTTTTTTTTTGCATTTTTTGTGATTTTTTTTGCTTTTTTTTTTGCATTTTTTTTTGCAATTTTTTGCATTTTTTTTGCATTTTTTTGTGGATTTTTCTGCATTTTTTTGCATTTTTTTGTGGATTTTTCTGCATTTTTTTTGCATTTTTTTTAGCATTTTTTTTGCATTTTTTTGTGGATTTTTCTGCATTTTTTTTTTGCATTTTTTGTGATTTTTTTTGCATTTTTTTTAGCATTTTTTTTGCAATTTTTTGCATTTTTTTTGCATTTTTTTGTGGATTTTTCTGCATTTTTTTTTGCATTTTTTGTGGTTTTTTCTGCATTTTTTTTTTGCATTTTTTTGCATTTTTTTTGCATTTTTTTGTGGATTTTTTTGCATTTTTTTTGCATTTTTTTGTGGATTTTTTTGCATTTTTTTTTGCATTTTTTTGTGGATTTTTCTGCATTTTTTTTGCATTTTTTTGTGGATTTTTTTGCATTTTTTTTGCATTTTTTTGTGGATTTTTTTGCATTTTTTTTTGCATTTTTTTGTGGATTTTTCTGCATTTTTTTTTGCATTTTTTTTGCATTTTTTTTTGCATTTTTTTTGCATTTTTTTTGCATTTTTTTTAGCATTTTTTTTGCATTTTTTTTGCATTTTTTTTTGCATTTTTTTGCATTTTTTTTGCATTTTTTTTTGCATTTTTTTGTGGATTTTCCTGCATTTTTTTTGCATTTTTTTGTGGATTTTTTTGCATTTTTTTTTGCATTTTTTTGTGGATTTTTCTGCATTTTTTTGTGGATTTTTTTGCATTTTTTTTGCATTTTTTTGTGGATTTTTTTGCATTTTTTTTTGCATTTTTTTGTAGATTTTCCTGCATTTTTTTTGCATTTTTTTTGCATTTTTTTTTAGCATTTTTTTTGCATTTTTTTTGCATTTTTTTGTGGATTTTTTTGCATTTTTTTTGCATTTTTTTGTGGATTTTTTTGCATTTTTTTGTGGATTTTTTTGCATTTTTTTTGCATTTTTTTTAGCATTTTTTTTGCATTTTTTTGTGGATTTTTCTGCATTTTTTTTGCATTTTTTTGTGGATTTTTTTGCATTTTTTTTTGCATTTTTTGTGGTTTTTTCTGCATTTTTTTTAGCATTTTTTTGTGGATTTTTTTGCATTTTTTTTGCATTTTTTTTGCATTTTTTTTTGCATTTTTTTTGCATTTTTTTTGCATTTTTTTTAGCATTTTTTTAGCATTTTTTTTGCATTTTTTTTTGCATTTTTTTGCATTTTTTTTGCATTTTTTTTTGCATTTTTTTGTGGATTTTCCTGCATTTTTTTTGCATTTTTTTGTGGATTTTTTTGCATTTTTTTTTGCATTTTTTTGTGGATTTTTCTGCATTTTTTTGCATTTTTTTGTGGATTTTTCTGCATTTTTTTTGCATTTTTTTTAGCATTTTTTTTGCATTTTTTTGTGGATTTTTCTGCATTTTTTTTTTGCATTTTTTGTGATTTTTTTTGCATTTTTTTTAGCATTTTTTTTGCAATTTTTTGCATTTTTTTTGCATTTTTTTGTGGAGTTTTCTGCATTTTTTTTTGCATTTTTTGTGGTTTTTTCTGCATTTTTTTTTTGCATTTTTTTGCATTTTTTTTGCATTTTTTTGTGGATTTTTTTGCATTTTTTTTGCATTTTTTTGTGGATTTTTTTGCATTTTTTTTTGCATTTTTTTGTGGATTTTTCTGCATTTTTTTTGCATTTTTTTGTGGATTTTTTTGCATTTTTTTTGCATTTTTTTGTGGATTTTTTTGCATTTTTTTTTGCATTTTTTTGTGGATTTTTCTGCATTTTTTTTTTGCATTTTTTTTGCATTTTTTTTTGCATTTTTTTTGCATTTTTTTTGCATTTTTTTTAGCATTTTTTTTGCATTTTTTTTGCATTTTTTTTTGCATTTTTTTGCATTTTTTTTGCATTTTTTTTTGCATTTTTTTGTGGATTTTCCTGCATTTTTTTTGCATTTTTTTGTGGATTTTTTTGCATTTTTTTTTGCATTTTTTTGTGGATTTTTCTGCATTTTTTTGTGGATTTTTTTGCATTTTTTTTGCATTTTTTTGTGGATTTTTTTGCATTTTTTTTTGCATTTTTTTGTAGATTTTCCTGCATTTTTTTTGCATTTTTTTTGCATTTTTTTTGCATTTTTTTTGCATTTTTTTGTGGATTTTTTTGCATTTTTTTTTGCATTTTTTTGTGGATTTTTTTGCATTTTTTTGTGGATTTTTTTGCATTTTTTTTGCATTTTTTTTAGCATTTTTTTTGCATTTTTTTGTGGATTTTTCTGCATTTTTTTTGCATTTTTTTGTGGATTTTTTTGCATTTTTTTTTGCATTTTTTGTGGTTTTTTCTGCATTTTTTTTAGCATTTTTTTGTGGATTTTTTTGCATTTTTTTTGCATTTTTTTTGCATTTTTTTTTGCATTTTTTTTGCATTTTTTTTGCATTTTTTTTAGCATTTTTTTTGCATTTTTTTTGCATTTTTTTTGCATTTTTTTGCATTTTTTTTGCATTTTTTTTTGCATTTTTTTGTGGATTTTCCTGCATTTTTTTTGCATTTTTTTGTGGATTTTTTTGCATTTTTTTTTGCATTTTTTTGTGGATTTTTCTGCATTTTTTTTTGCATTTTTTTTGCATTTTTTTTTGCATTTTTTTTGCATTTTTTTTGCATTTTTTTTAGCATTTTTTTTGCATTTTTTTTGCATTTTTTTTTGCATTTTTTGTGGTTTTTTCTGCATTTTTTTTTTGCAATTTTTTGCATTTTTTTTGCATTTTTTTGTGGATTTTTCTGCATTTTTTTGCATTTTTTTGTGGATTTTTCTGCATTTTTTTTGCATTTTTTTTAGCATTTTTTTTGCATTTTTTTGTGGATTTTTCTGCATTTTTTTTTTGCATTTTTTGTGATTTTTTTTGCATTTTTTTTAGCATTTTTTTTGCAATTTTTTGCATTTTTTTGCATTTTTTTGTGGATTTTTCTGCATTTTTTTTTGCATTTTTTGTGGTTTTTTCTGCATTTTTTTTTTGCATTTTTTTGCATTTTTTTTGCATTTTTTTGTGGATTTTTTTGCATTTTTTTTGCATTTTTTTGTGGATTTTTTTGCATTTTTTTTTGCATTTTTTTTTGCATTTTTCTGCATTTTTTTTGCATTTTTTTGTGGATTTTTTTGCATTTTTTTTGCATTTTTTTGTGGATTTTTTTGCATTTTTTTTTGCATTTTTTTGTGGATTTTTCTGCATTTTTTTTTGCATTTTTTTTGCATTTTTTTTTGCATTTTTTTTGCATTTTTTTTGCATTTTTTTTAGCATTTTTTTTGCATTTTTTTTGCATTTTTTTTGCATTTTTTTTGCATTTTTTTTAGCATTTTTTTTGCATTTTTTTTGCATTTTTTTTAGCATTTTTTTTGCATTTTTTTTGCATTTTTTTTTGCATTTTTTTGTGGATTTTCCTGCATTTTTTTTGCATTTTTTTGTGGATTTTTTTGCATTTTTTTTTGCATTTTTTTGTGGATTTTTCTGCATTTTTTTGTGGATTTTTTTGCATTTTTTTTGCATTTTTTTGTGGATTTTTTTGCATTTTTTTTTGCATTTTTTTGTAGATTTTCCTGCATTTTTTTTGCATTTTTTTTGCATTTTTTTGCATTTTTTTTGCATTTTTTTGTGGATTTTTTTGCATTTTTTTTGCATTTTTTTGTGGATTTTTTTGCATTTTTTTTTGCATTTTTTTGTGGATTTTTCTGCATTTTTTTTTGCATTTTTTTGTGGATTTTTTTGCATTTTTTTTGCATTTTTTTGTGGATTTTTTTGCATTTTTTTTTGCATTTTTTTGTGGATTTTTCTGCATTTTTTTTTGCATTTTTTTTGCATTTTTTTTTGCATTTTTTTTGCATTTTTTTTGCATTTTTTTTAGCATTTTTTTTGCATTTTTTTTGCATTTTTTTTTGCATTTTTTTGCATTTTTTTTGCATTTTTTTTTGCATTTTTTTGTGGATTTTCCTGCATTTTTTTTGCATTTTTTTGTGGATTTTTTTGCATTTTTTTTTGCATTTTTTTGTGGATTTTTCTGCATTTTTTTGTGGATTTTTTTGCATTTTTTTTGCATTTTTTTGTGGATTTTTTTGCATTTTTTTTTGCATTTTTTTGTAGATTTTCCTGCATTTTTTTTGCATTTTTTTTGCATTTTTTTTTAGCATTTTTTTTGCATTTTTTTTGCATTTTTTTGTGGATTTTTTTGCATTTTTTTTGCATTTTTTTGTGGATTTTTTTGCATTTTTTTGTGGATTTTTTTGCATTTTTTTTGCATTTTTTTTAGCATTTTTTTTGCATTTTTTTGTGGATTTTTCTGCATTTTTTTTGCATTTTTTTGTGGATTTTTTTGCATTTTTTTTTGCATTTTTTGTGGGTTTTTCTGCATTTTTTTTAGCATTTTTTTGTGGATTTTTTTGCATTTTTTTTGCATTTTTTTTGCATTTTTTTTTGCATTTTTTTTGCATTTTTTTTGCATTTTTTTTAGCATTTTTTTGCATTTTTTTTGCATTTTTTTTTGCATTTTTTTGCATTTTTTTTGCATTTTTTTTTGCATTTTTTTGTGGATTTTCCTGCATTTTTTTTGCATTTTTTTGTGGATTTTTTTGCATTTTTTTTTGCATTTTTTTGTGGATTTTTCTGCATTTTTTTTGCATTTTTTTTGCATTTTTTTTTGCATTTTTTTTGCATTTTTTTTGCATTTTTTTTAGCATTTTTTTTGCATTTTTTTTGCATTTTTTTTTGCATTTTTTGTGGTTTTTTCTGCATTTTTTTTTTGCAATTTTTTGAATTTTTTTTGCATTTTTTTGTGGATTTTTCTGCATTTTTTTGCATTTTTTTGTGGATTTTTCTGCATTTTTTTTGCATTTTTTTTAGCATTTTTTTTGCATTTTTTTGTGGATTTTTCTGCATTTTTTTTTTGCATTTTTTGTGATTTTTTTTGCATTTTTTTTAGCATTTTTTTTGCAATTTTTTGCATTTTTTTGCATTTTTTTGTGGATTTTTCTGCATTTTTTTTTGCATTTTTGTGGTTTTTTCTGCATTTTTTTTTTTGCATTTTTTTGCATTTTTTTTTGCATTTTTTTGTGGATTTTTTTGCATTTTTTTTGCATTTTTTTGTGGATTTTTTTGCATTTTTTTTTGCATTTTTTTGTGGATTTTTCTGCATTTTTTTTGCATTTTTTTGTGGATTTTTTTGCATTTTTTTTGCATTTTTTTGTGGATTTTTTTGCATTTTTTTTTGCATTTTTTTGTGGATTTTTCTGCATTTTTTTTTGCATTTTTTTGCATTTTTTTTGCATTTTTTTGTGGATTTTTTTGCATTTTTTTTGCATTTTTTTGTGGATTTTTTTGCATTTTTTTGTGGATTTTTTTGCATTTTTTTTGCATTTTTTTTAGCATTTTTTTTGCATTTTTTTGTGGATTTTTCTGCATTTTTTTTGCATTTTTTTGTGGATTTTTTTGCATTTTTTTTTGCATTTTTTGTGGTTTTTTCTGCATTTTTTTTAGCATTTTTTTGTGGATTTTTTTGCATTTTTTTTGCATTTTTTTTGCATTTTTTTTTGCATTTTTTTTGCATTTTTTTTGCATTTTTTTTAGCATTTTTTTTGCATTTTTTTTGCATTTTTTTTTGCATTTTTTTGCATTTTTTTTGCATTTTTTTTTGCATTTTTTTGTGGATTTTCCTGCATTTTTTTTGCATTTTTTTGTGGATTTTTTTGCATTTTTTTTTGCATTTTTTTGTGGATTTTTCTGCATTTTTTTTTGCATTTTTTTTGCATTTTTTTTTGCATTTTTTTTGCATTTTTTTTGCATTTTTTTTAGCATTTTTTTTGCATTTTTTTTGCATTTTTTTTTGCATTTTTTGTGGTTTTTTCTGCATTTTTTTTTTGCAATTTTTTGCATTTTTTTTGCATTTTTTTGTGGATTTTTCTGCATTTTTTTGCATTTTTTTGTGGATTTTTCTGCATTTTTTTTGCATTTTTTTTAGCATTTTTTTTGCATTTTTTTGTGGATTTTTCTGCATTTTTTTTTTGCATTTTTTGTGATTTTTTTTGCATTTTTTTTAGCATTTTTTTTGCAATTTTTTGCATTTTTTTGCATTTTTTTGTGGATTTTTCTGCATTTTTTTTTGCATTTTTTGTGGTTTTTTCTGCATTTTTTTTTTGCATTTTTTTGCATTTTTTTTGCATTTTTTTGTGGATTTTTTTGCATTTTTTTTGCATTTTTTTGTGGATTTTTTTGCATTTTTTTTTGCATTTTTTTGTGGATTTTTCTGCATTTTTTTTGCATTTTTTTGTGGATTTTTTTGCATTTTTTTGTGGATTTTTTTGCATTTTTTTTTGCATTTTTTTGTGGATTTTTCTGCATTTTTTTTTGCATTTTTTTTGCATTTTTTTTTGCATTTTTTTTGCATTTTTTTTGCATTTTTTTTTGCATTTTTTTTGCATTTTTTTTGCATTTTTTTTTGCATTTTTTTGCATTTTTTTTGCATTTTTTTTTGCATTTTTTTGTGGATTTTCCTGCATTTTTTTTGCATTTTTTTGTGGATTTTTTTGCATTTTTTTTTGCATTTTTTTGTGGATTTTTCTGCATTTTTTTGTGGATTTTTTTGCATTTTTTTTGCATTTTTTTGTGGATTTTTTTGCATTTTTTTTTGCATTTTTTTGTAGATTTTCCTGCATTTTTTTTGCATTTTTTTTGCATTTTTTTGCATTTTTTTTGCATTTTTTTGTGGATTTTTTTGCATTTTTTTTGCATTTTTTTGTGGATTTTTTTGCATTTTTTTTTGCATTTTTTTGTGGATTTTTCTGCATTTTTTTTGCATTTTTTTGTGGATTTTTTTGCATTTTTTTTGCATTTTTTTGTGGATTTTTTTGCATTTTTTTTTGCATTTTTTTGTGGATTTTTCTGCATTTTTTTTTGCATTTTTTTTGCATTTTTTTTTGCATTTTTTTTGCATTTTTTTGCATTTTTTTTAGCATTTTTTTTGCATTTTTTTTGCATTTTTTTTTGCATTTTTTTGCATTTTTTTTGCATTTTTTTTTGCATTTTTTTGTGGATTTTCCTGCATTTTTTTTGCATTTTTTTGTGGATTTTTTTGCATTTTTTTTTGCATTTTTTTGTGGATTTTTCTGCATTTTTTTGTGGATTTTTTTGCATTTTTTTTGCATTTTTTTGTGGATTTTTTTGCATTTTTTTTTGCATTTTTTTGTAGATTTTCCTGCATTTTTTTTGCATTTTTTTTGCATTTTTTTTTAGCATTTTTTTTGCATTTTTTTTGCATTTTTTTGTGGATTTTTTTGCATTTTTTTTGCATTTTTTTGTGGATTTTTTTGCATTTTTTTGTGGATTTTTTTGCATTTTTTTTGCATTTTTTTTAGCATTTTTTTTGCATTTTTTTGTGGATTTTTCTGCATTTTTTTTGCATTTTTTTGTGGATTTTTTTGCATTTTTTTTGCATTTTTTGTGGTTTTTTCTGCATTTTTTTTAGCATTTTTTTGTGGATTTTTTTGCATTTTTTTTGCATTTTTTTTGCATTTTTTTTTGCATTTTTTTTGCATTTTTTTTGCATTTTTTTTAGCATTTTTTTTGCATTTTTTTTGCATTTTTTTTTGCATTTTTTTGCATTTTTTTTGCATTTTTTTTTGCATTTTTTTGTGGATTTTCCTGCATTTTTTTTGCATTTTTTTGTGGATTTTTTTGCATTTTTTTTTGCATTTTTTTGTGGATTTTTCTGCATTTTTTTTTGCATTTTTTTTGCATTTTTTTTTGCATTTTTTTTGCATTTTTTTTGCATTTTTTTTAGCATTTTTTTTGCATTTTTTTTGCATTTTTTTTTGCATTTTTTGTGGTTTTTTCTGCATTTTTTTTTTGCAATTTTTTGCATTTTTTTTGCATTTTTTTGTGGATTTTTCTGCATTTTTTTGCATTTTTTTGTGGATTTTTCTGCATTTTTTTTGCATTTTTTTAGCATTTTTTTTGCATTTTTTTGTGGATTTTTCTGCATTTTTTTTTTGCATTTTTTGTGATTTTTTTTGCATTTTTTTTGCAATTTTTTGCATTTTTTTGCATTTTTTTGTGGATTTTTCTGCATTTTTTTTTGCATTTTTTGTGGTTTTTTCTGCATTTTTTTTTTGCATTTTTTTTGCATTTTTTTGTGGATTTTTTTGCATTTTTTTTGCATTTTTTTGTGGATTTTTTTGCATTTTTTTTTGCATTTTTTTGTGGATTTTTCTGCATTTTTTTTGCATTTTTTTGTGGATTTTTTTGCATTTTTTTTGCATTTTTTTGTGGATTTTTTTGCATTTTTTTTTGCATTTTTTTGTGGATTTTTCTGCATTTTTTTTGCATTTTTTTGTGGATTTTTTTGCATTTTTTTTGCATTTTTTTGTGGATTTTTTTGCATTTTTTTTAGCATTTTTTTTGCATTTTTTTGTGTATTTTTCTGCATTTTTTTTGCATTTTTTTGTGGATTTTTTTGCATTTTTTTTTGCATTTTTTGTGGTTTTTTCTGCATTTTTTTTAGCATTTTTTTGTGGATTTTTTTGCATTTTTTTTGCATTTTTTTTGCATTTTTTTTTGCATTTTTTTTGCATTTTTTTTGCATTTTTTTTAGCATTTTTTTTGCATTTTTTTTGCATTTTTTTTTGCATTTTTTTTGCATTTTTTTTTGCATTTTTTTTAGCATTTTTTTTGCATTTTTTTGTGGATTTTTCTGCATTTTTTTTTTGCATTTTTTGTGATTTTTTTTGCATTTTTTTTAGCATTTTTTTTGCAATTTTTTGCATTTTTTTGCATTTTTTTGTGGATTTTTCTGCATTTTTTTTTGCATTTTTTGTGGTTTTTTCTGCATTTTTTTTTTGCATTTTTTTGCATTTTTTTTGCATTTTTTTGTGGATTTTTTTGCATTTTTTTTGCATTTTTTTGTGGATTTTTTTGCATTTTTTTTTGCATTTTTTTGTGGATTTTTCTGCATTTTTTTTGCATTTTTTTGTGGATTTTTTTGCATTTTTTTTGCATTTTTTTGTGGATTTTTTTGCATTTTTTTTTGCATTTTTTTGTGGATTTTTCTGCATTTTTTTTTGCATTTTTTTTGCATTTTTTTTTGCATTTTTTTTGCATTTTTTTTGCATTTTTTTTAGCATTTTTTTGTGGATTTTCCTGCATTTTTTTTGCATTTTTTTGTGGATTTTTTTGCATTTTTTTTGCATTTTTTTTGCATTTTTTTTAGCATTTTTTTTGCATTTTTTTTGCATTTTTTTTTGCATTTTTTTTGCATTTTTTTTTGCATTTTTTTTAGCATTTTTTTTGCATTTTTTTGTGGATTTTTCTGCATTTTTTTTTTGCATTTTTTGTGATTTTTTTTGCATTTTTTTTAGCATTTTTTTTGCAATTTTTTGCATTTTTTTGCATTTTTTTGTGGATTTTTCTGCATTTTTTTTTGCATTTTTTGTGGTTTTTTCTGCATTTTTTTTTTGCATTTTTTTGCATTTTTTTTGCATTTTTTTGTGGATTTTTTTGCATTTTTTTTGCATTTTTTTGTGGATTTTTTTGCATTTTTTTTGCATTTTTTTGTGGATTTTTCTGCATTTTTTTTGCATTTTTTTGTGGATTTTTTTGCATTTTTTTTGCATTTTTTTGTGGATTTTTTTGCATTTTTTTTTGCATTTTTTTGTGGATTTTTCTGCATTTTTTTTTGCATTTTTTTTGCATTTTTTTTTGCATTTTTTTTGCATTTTTTTTGCATTTTTTTTTGCATTTTTTTGTGGATTTTCCTGCATTTTTTTTGCATTTTTTTGTGGATTTTTTTGCATTTTTTTTTGCATTTTTTTGTGGATTTTTCTGCATTTTTTTGTGGATTTTTTTGCATTTTTTTTGCATTTTTTTGTGGATTTTTTTGCATTTTTTTTTGCATTTTTTTGTAGATTTTCCTGCATTTTTTTTGCATTTTTTTTGCATTTTTTTGCATTTTTTTTGCATTTTTTTGTGGATTTTTTTGCATTTTTTTGCATTTTTTTGTGGATTTTTTTGCATTTTTTTTTGCATTTTTTTGTGGATTTTTCTGCATTTTTTTTGCATTTTTTTGTGGATTTTTTTGCATTTTTTTTGCATTTTTTTGTGGATTTTTTTGCATTTTTTTTTGCATTTTTTTGTGGATTTTTCTGCATTTTTTTTTGCATTTTTTTTGCATTTTTTTTTGCATTTTTTTTGCATTTTTTTTGCATTTTTTTTAGCATTTTTTTTGCATTTTTTTTGCATTTTTTTTTGCATTTTTTTGCATTTTTTTTGCATTTTTTTTTGCATTTTTTTGTGGATTTTCCTGCATTTTTTTTGCATTTTTTTGTGGATTTTTTTGCATTTTTTTTTGCATTTTTTTGTGGATTTTTCTGCATTTTTTTGTGGATTTTTTTGCATTTTTTTTGCATTTTTTTGTGGATTTTTTTGCATTTGTTTTTGCATTTTTTTGTAGATTTTCCTGCATTTTTTTTGCATTTTTTTTTGCATTTTTTTTTAGCATTTTTTTTGCATTTTTTTTGCATTTTTTTGTGGATTTTTTTGCATTTTTTTTGCATTTTTTTGTGGATTTTTTTGCATTTTTTTGTGGATTTTTTTGCATTTTTTTTGCATTTTTTTTAGCATTTTTTTTGCATTTTTTTGTGGATTTTTCTGCATTTTTTTTGCATTTTTTTGTGGATTTTTTTGCATTTTTTTTTGCATTTTTTGTGGTTTTTTCTGCATTTTTTTTAGCATTTTTTTGTGGATTTTTTTGCATTTTTTTTGCATTTTTTTTGCATTTTTTTTTGCATTTTTTTTGCATTTTTTTTGCATTTTTTTTAGCATTTTTTTTGCATTTTTTTTGCATTTTTTTTTGCATTTTTTTGCATTTTTTTTGCATTTTTTTTTGCATTTTTTTGTGGATTTTCCTGCATTTTTTTTGCATTTTTTTGTGGATTTTTTTGCATTTTTTTTTGCATTTTTTTGTGGATTTTTCTGCATTTTTTTTTGCATTTTTTTTGCATTTTTTTTTGCATTTTTTTTGCATTTTTTTTGCATTTTTTTTAGCATTTTTTTTGCATTTTTTTTGCATTTTTTTTTGCATTTTTTGTGGTTTTTTCTGCATTTTTTTTTTGCAATTTTTTGCATTTTTTTTGCATTTTTTTGCATTTTTTTGTGGATTTTTCTGCATTTTTTTGCATTTTTTTGTGGATTTTTCTGCATTTTTTTTGCATTTTTTTTGCATTTTTTTGTGGATTTTTCTGCATTTTTTTTTTGCATTTTTTGTGATTTTTTTTGCATTTTTTTTAGCATTTTTTTTGCAATTTTTTGCATTTTTTTGCATTTTTTTGTGGATTTTTCTGCATTTTTTTTTGCATTTTTTGTGGTTTTTTCTGCATTTTTTTTTTGCATTTTTTTTGCATTTTTTTTGCATTTTTTTGTGGATTTTTTTGCATTTTTTTTGCATTTTTTTGTGGATTTTTTTGCATTTTTTTTGCATTTTTTTGTGGATTTTTCTGCATTTTTTTTGCATTTTTTTGTGGATTTTTTTGCATTTTTTTTGCATTTTTTTGTGGATTTTTTTGCATTTTTTTTTGCATTTTTTTGTGGATTTTTCTGCATTTTTTTTTGCATTTTTTTGCATTTTTTTTGCATTTTTTTGTGGATTTTTTTGCATTTTTTTTGCATTTTTTTGTGGATTTTTTTGCATTTTTTTGTGGATTTTTTTGCATTTTTTTTGCATTTTTTTTAGCATTTTTTTTGCATTTTTTTGTGGATTTTTCTGCATTTTTTTTGCATTTTTTTGTGGATTTTTTTGCATTTTTTTGCATTTTTTGTGGTTTTTTCTGCATTTTTTTTAGCATTTTTTTGTGGATTTTTTTGCATTTTTTTTGCATTTTTTTTGCATTTTTTTTTGCATTTTTTTTGCATTTTTTTTGCATTTTTTTTAGCATTTTTTTTGCATTTTTTTTGCATTTTTTTTTGCATTTTTTTGCATTTTTTTTGCATTTTTTTTTGCATTTTTTTGTGGATTTTCCTGCATTTTTTTTGCATTTTTTTGTGGATTTTTTTGCATTTTTTTTTGCATTTTTTTGTGGATTTTTCTGCATTTTTTTTGCATTTTTTTTGCATTTTTTTTTGCATTTTTTTTGCATTTTTTTTGCATTTTTTTTAGCATTTTTTTTGCATTTTTTTTGCATTTTTTTTTGCATTTTTTGTGGTTTTTTCTGCATTTTTTTTTTGCAATTTTTTGCATTTTTTTTGCATTTTTTTGTGGATTTTTCTGCATTTTTTTGCATTTTTTTGTGGATTTTTCTGCATTTTTTTTGCATTTTTTTTAGCATTTTTTTTGCATTTTTTTGTGGATTTTTCTGCATTTTTTTTTTGCATTTTTTGTGATTTTTTTTGCATTTTTTTTAGCATTTTTTTTGCAATTTTTTGCATTTTTTTGCATTTTTTTGTGGATTTTTCTGCATTTTTTTTTGCATTTTTTGTGGTTTTTTCTGCATTTTTTTTTTGCATTTTTTTTGCATTTTTTTGTGGATTTTTTTGCATTTTTTTTGCATTTTTTTGTGGATTTTTTTGCATTTTTTTGTGGATTTTTCTGCATTTTTTTTGCATTTTTTTGTGGATTTTTTTGCATTTTTTTTGCATTTTTTTGTGGATTTTTTTGCATTTTTTTTTGCATTTTTTTGTGGATTTTTCTGCATTTTTTTTTGCATTTTTTTTGCATTTTTTTTTGCATTTTTTTTGCATTTTTTTTGCATTTTTTTTAGCATTTTTTTTGCATTTTTTTTGCATTTTTTTTTGCATTTTTTTGCATTTTTTTTGCATTTTTTTTTGCATTTTTTTGTGGATTTTCCTGCATTTTTTTTGCATTTTTTTGTGGATTTTTTTGCATTTTTTTTTGCATTTTTTTGTGGATTTTTCTGCATTTTTTTGTGGATTTTTTTGCATTTTTTTTGCATTTTTTTGTGGATTTTTTTGCATTTTTTTTTGCATTTTTTTGTAGATTTTCCTGCATTTTTTTTGCATTTTTTTTGCATTTTTTTGCATTTTTTTTGCATTTTTTTGTGGATTTTTTTGCATTTTTTTGCATTTTTTTGTGGATTTTTTTGCATTTTTTTTTGCATTTTTTTGTGGATTTTTCTGCATTTTTTTTGCATTTTTTTGTGGATTTTTTTGCATTTTTTTTGCATTTTTTTGTGGATTTTTTTGCATTTTTTTTGCATTTTTTTGTGGATTTTTCTGCATTTTTTTTTGCATTTTTTTTGCATTTTTTTTTGCATTTTTTTTGCATTTTTTTTGCATTTTTTTTAGCATTTTTTTTGCATTTTTTTTGCATTTTTTTTTGCATTTTTTTGCATTTTTTTTGCATTTTTTTTTGCATTTTTTTGTGGATTTTCCTGCATTTTTTTTGCATTTTTTTGTGGATTTTTTTGCATTTTTTTTTGCATTTTTTTGTGGATTTTTTTGCATTTTTTTTTGCATTTTTTTGTGGATTTTTCTGCATTTTTTTTTGCATTTTTTTGCATTTTTTTTGCATTTTTTTGTGGATTTTTTTGCATTTTTTTTGCATTTTTTTGTGGATTTTTTTGCATTTTTTTGTGGATTTTTTTGCATTTTTTTTGCATTTTTTTTAGCATTTTTTTTGCATTTTTTTGTGGATTTTTCTGCATTTTTTTTGCATTTTTTGTGGTTTTTTCTGCATTTTTTTTTTGCAATTTTTTGCATTTTTTTTGCATTTTTTTGTGGATTTTTCTGCATTTTTTTGCATTTTTTTGTGGATTTTTCTGCATTTTTTTTGCATTTTTTTTAGCATTTTTTTTGCATTTTTTTGTGGATTTTTCTGCATTTTTTTTTTGCATTTTTTGTGATTTTTTTTGCATTTTTTTTAGCATTTTTTTTGCAATTTTTTGCATTTTTTTGCATTTTTTTGTGGATTTTTCTGCATTTTTTTTTGCATTTTTTGTGGTTTTTTCTGCATTTTTTTTTGCATTTTTTTTGCATTTTTTTGTGGATTTTTTTGCATTTTTTTTGCATTTTTTTGTGGATTTTTTTGCATTTTTTTTTGCATTTTTTTGTGGATTTTTCTGCATTTTTTTTGCATTTTTTTGTGGATTTTTTTGCATTTTTTTTGCATTTTTTTGTGGATTTTTTTGCATTTTTTTTTGCATTTTTTTGTGGATTTTTCTGCATTTTTTTTTGCATTTTTTTTGCATTTTTTTTTGCATTTTTTTTGCATTTTTTTTGCATTTTTTTTAGCATTTTTTTTGCATTTTTTTTGCATTTTTTTTTGCATTTTTTTGCATTTTTTTTGCATTTTTTTTTGCATTTTTTTGTGGATTTTCCTGCATTTTTTTTGCATTTTTTTGTGGATTTTTTTGCATTTTTTTTTGCATTTTTTTGTGGATTTTTCTGCATTTTTTTGTGGATTTTTTTGCATTTTTTTTGCATTTTTTTGTGGATTTTTTTGCATTTTTTTTTGCATTTTTTTGTAGATTTTCCTGCATTTTTTTTGCATTTTTTTTGCATTTTTTTGCATTTTTTTTGCATTTTTTTGTGGATTTTTTTGCATTTTTTTTGCATTTTTTTGTGGATTTTTTTGCATTTTTTTTTGCATTTTTTTGTGGATTTTTCTGCATTTTTTTTGCATTTTTTTGTGGATTTTTTTGCATTTTTTTTGCATTTTTTTGTGGATTTTTTTGCATTTTTTTTTGCATTTTTTTGTGGATTTTTCTGCATTTTTTTTTGCATTTTTTTTGCATTTTTTTTTGCATTTTTTTTGCATTTTTTTTGCATTTTTTTTAGCATTTTTTTTGCATTTTTTTTGCATTTTTTTTTGCATTTTTTTGCATTTTTTTTGCATTTTTTTTTGCATTTTTTTGTGGATTTTCCTGCATTTTTTTTGCATTTTTTTGTGGATTTTTTTGCATTTTTTTTTGCATTTTTTGTGGATTTTTCTGCATTTTTTTGTGGATTTTTTTGCATTTTTTTTGCATTTTTTTGTGGATTTTTTTGCATTTTTTTTTGCATTTTTTTGTAGATTTTCCTGCATTTTTTTTGCATTTTTTTTGCATTTTTTTTTAGCATTTTTTTTGCATTTTTTTTGCATTTTTTTGTGGATTTTTTTGCATTTTTTTTGCATTTTTTTGTGGATTTTTTTGCATTTTTTTGTGGATTTTTTTGCATTTTTTTTGCATTTTTTTTAGCATTTTTTTTGCATTTTTTTGTGGATTTTTCTGCATTTTTTTTGCATTTTTTTGTGGATTTTTTTGCATTTTTTTTTGCATTTTTTGTGGTTTTTTCTGCATTTTTTTTAGCATTTTTTTGTGGATTTTTTTGCATTTTTTTTGCATTTTTTTTGCATTTTTTTTTGCATTTTTTTTGCATTTTTTTTGCATTTTTTTTAGCATTTTTTTTGCATTTTTTTTGCATTTTTTTTTGCATTTTTTTGCATTTTTTTTGCATTTTTTTTTGCATTTTTTTGTGGATTTTCCTGCATTTTTTTTGCATTTTTTTGTGGATTTTTTTGCATTTTTTTTTGCATTTTTTTGTGGATTTTTCTGCATTTTTTTTTGCATTTTTTTTGCATTTTTTTTTGCATTTTTTTTGCATTTTTTTTGCATTTTTTTTAGCATTTTTTTTGCATTTTTTTTGCATTTTTTTTTGCATTTTTTGTGGTTTTTTCTGCATTTTTTTTTTGCAATTTTTTGCATTTTTTTTGCATTTTTTTGTGGATTTTTCTGCATTTTTTTGCATTTTTTTGTGGATTTTTCTGCATTTTTTTTGCATTTTTTTTAGCATTTTTTTTGCATTTTTTTGTGGATTTTTCTGCATTTTTTTTTTGCATTTTTTGTGATTTTTTTTGCATTTTTTTTAGCATTTTTTTTGCAATTTTTTGCATTTTTTTGCATTTTTTTGTGGATTTTTCTGCATTTTTTTTTGCATTTTTTGTGGTTTTTTCTGCATTTTTTTTTTGCATTTTTTTGCATTTTTTTTGCATTTTTTTGTGGATTTTTTTGCATTTTTTTTGCATTTTTTTGTGGATTTTTTTGCATTTTTTTTTGCATTTTTTTGTGGATTTTTCTGCATTTTTTTTGCATTTTTTTGTGGATTTTTTTGCATTTTTTTTGCATTTTTTTGTGGATTTTTTTGCATTTTTTTTTGCATTTTTTTGTGGATTTTTCTGCATTTTTTTTTGCATTTTTTTTGCATTTTTTTTTGCATTTTTTTTGCATTTTTTTTGCATTTTTTTTAGCATTTTTTTTTGCATTTTTTTTGCATTTTTTTTTGCATTTTTTTGCATTTTTTTTGCATTTTTTTTTGCATTTTTTTGTGGATTTTCCTGCATTTTTTTTGCATTTTTTTGTGGATTTTTTTGCATTTTTTTTTGCATTTTTTTGTGGATTTTTCTGCATTTTTTTGTGGATTTTTTTGCATTTTTTTTGCATTTTTTTGTGGATTTTTTTGCATTTTTTTTTGCATTTTTTTGTAGATTTTCCTGCATTTTTTTTGCATTTTTTTTGCATTTTTTTGCATTTTTTTTGCATTTTTTTGTGGATTTTTTTGCATTTTTTTTGCATTTTTTTGTGGATTTTTTTGCATTTTTTTTTGCATTTTTTTGTGGATTTTTCTGCATTTTTTTTGCATTTTTTTGTGGATTTTTTTGCATTTTTTTTGCATTTTTTTGTGGATTTTTTTGCATTTTTTTTTGCATTTTTTTGTGGATTTTTCTGCATTTTTTTTTGCATTTTTTTTGCATTTTTTTTTGCATTTTTTTTGCATTTTTTTTGCATTTTTTTTAGCATTTTTTTTGCATTTTTTTTGCATTTTTTTTTGCATTTTTTTGCATTTTTTTTGCATTTTTTTTTGCATTTTTTTGTGGATTTTCCTGCATTTTTTTTGCATTTTTTTGTGGATTTTTTTGCATTTTTTTTTGCATTTTTTTGTGGATTTTTCTGCATTTTTTTGTGGATTTTTTTGCATTTTTTTTGCATTTTTTTGTGGATTTTTTTGCATTTTTTTTTGCATTTTTTTGTAGATTTTCCTGCATTTTTTTTGCATTTTTTTTGCATTTTTTTTTAGCATTTTTTTTGCATTTTTTTTGCATTTTTTTGTGGATTTTTTTGCATTTTTTTTGCATTTTTTTGTGGATTTTTTTGCATTTTTTTGTGGATTTTTTTGCATTTTTTTTGCATTTTTTTTAGCATTTTTTTTGCATTTTTTTGTGGATTTTTCTGCATTTTTTTTGCATTTTTTTGTGGATTTTTTTGCATTTTTTTTTGCATTTTTTGTGGTTTTTTCTGCATTTTTTTTAGCATTTTTTTGTGGATTTTTTTGCATTTTTTTTGCATTTTTTTTGCATTTTTTTTTGCATTTTTTTTGCATTTTTTTTGCATTTTTTTTAGCATTTTTTTTGCATTTTTTTTGCATTTTTTTTTGCATTTTTTTGCATTTTTTTTGCATTTTTTTTTGCATTTTTTTGTGGATTTTCCTGCATTTTTTTTGCATTTTTTTGTGGATTTTTTTGCATTTTTTTTTGCATTTTTTTGTGGATTTTTCTGCATTTTTTTTTGCATTTTTTTTGCATTTTTTTTTGCATTTTTTTTGCATTTTTTTTGCATTTTTTTTAGCATTTTTTTTGCATTTTTTTTGCATTTTTTTTTGCATTTTTTGTGGTTTTTTCTGCATTTTTTTTTTGCAATTTTTTGCATTTTTTTTGCATTTTTTTGTGGATTTTTCTGCATTTTTTTGCATTTTTTTGTGGATTTTTCTGCATTTTTTTTGCATTTTTTTTAGCATTTTTTTTGCATTTTTTTGTGGATTTTTCTGCATTTTTTTTTTGCATTTTTTGTGATTTTTTTTGCATTTTTTTTAGCATTTTTTTTGCAATTTTTTGCATTTTTTTGCATTTTTTTGTGGATTTTTCTGCATTTTTTTTTGCATTTTTTGTGGTTTTTTCTGCATTTTTTTTTTGCATTTTTTTGCATTTTTTTTGCATTTTTTTGTGGATTTTTTTGCATTTTTTTTGCATTTTTTTGTGGATTTTTTTGCATTTTTTTTTGCATTTTTTTGTGGATTTTTCTGCATTTTTTTTGCATTTTTTTGTGGATTTTTTTGCATTTTTTTTGCATTTTTTTGTGGATTTTTTTGCATTTTTTTTTGCATTTTTTTGTGGATTTTTCTGCATTTTTTTTTGCATTTTTTTTGCATTTTTTTTTGCATTTTTTTTGCATTTTTTTTGCATTTTTTTTAGCATTTTTTTTGCATTTTTTTTGCATTTTTTTTTGCATTTTTTTGCATTTTTTTTGCATTTTTTTTTGCATTTTTTTGTGGATTTTCCTGCATTTTTTTTGCATTTTTTTGTGGATTTTTTTGCATTTTTTTTTGCATTTTTTTGTGGATTTTTCTGCATTTTTTTGTGGATTTTTTTGCATTTTTTTTGCATTTTTTTGTGGATTTTTTTGCATTTTTTTTTGCATTTTTTTGTAGATTTTCCTGCATTTTTTTTGCATTTTTTTTGCATTTTTTTGCATTTTTTTTGCATTTTTTTGTGGATTTTTTTGCATTTTTTTTGCATTTTTTTGTGGATTTTTTTGCATTTTTTTTTGCATTTTTTTGTGGATTTTTCTGCATTTTTTTTGCATTTTTTTGTGGATTTTTTTGCATTTTTTTTGCATTTTTTTGTGGATTTTTTTGCATTTTTTTTTGCATTTTTTTGTGGATTTTTCTGCATTTTTTTTTGCATTTTTTTTGCATTTTTTTTTGCATTTTTTTTGCATTTTTTTTGCATTTTTTTTAGCATTTTTTTGCATTTTTTTTGCATTTTTTTTTGCATTTTTTTGCATTTTTTTTGCATTTTTTTTTGCATTTTTTTGTGGATTTTCCTGCATTTTTTTTGCATTTTTTTGTGGATTTTTTTGCATTTTTTTTTGCATTTTTTTGTGGATTTTTCTGCATTTTTTTGTGGATTTTTTTGCATTTTTTTTGCATTTTTTTGTGGATTTTTTTGCATTTTTTTTTGCATTTTTTTGTAGATTTTCCTGCATTTTTTTTGCATTTTTTTTGCATTTTTTTTTAGCATTTTTTTTGCATTTTTTTTGCATTTTTTTGTGGATTTTTTTGCATTTTTTTTGCATTTTTTTGTGGATTTTTTTGCATTTTTTTGTGGATTTTTTTGCATTTTTTTTGCATTTTTTTTAGCATTTTTTTTGCATTTTTTTGTGGATTTTTCTGCATTTTTTTTGCATTTTTTTGTGGATTTTTTTGCATTTTTTTTTGCATTTTTTGTGGTTTTTTCTGCATTTTTTTTAGCATTTTTTTGTGGATTTTTTTGCATTTTTTTTGCATTTTTTTTGCATTTTTTTTTGCATTTTTTTTGCATTTTTTTTGCATTTTTTTTAGCATTTTTTTTGCATTTTTTTTGCATTTTTTTTGCATTTTTTTGCATTTTTTTTGCATTTTTTTTAGCATTTTTTTTGCATTTTTTTTGCATTTTTTTTTGCATTTTTTTTGCATTTTTTTTGCATTTTTTTTAGCATTTTTTTTGCATTTTTTTTGCATTTTTTTTTGCATTTTTTGTGGTTTTTTCTGCATTTTTTTTTTGCAATTTTTTGCATTTTTTTTGCATTTTTTTGTGGATTTTTCTGCATTTTTTTGCATTTTTTTGTGGATTTTTCTGCATTTTTTTTGCATTTTTTTTAGCATTTTTTTTGCATTTTTTTGTGGATTTTTCTGCATTTTTTTTTTGCATTTTTTGTGATTTTTTTTGCATTTTTTTTAGCATTTTTTTTGCAATTTTTTGCATTTTTTTGCATTTTTTTGTGGATTTTTCTGCATTTTTTTTTGCATTTTTTGTGGTTTTTTCTGCATTTTTTTTTTGCATTTTTTTGCATTTTTTTTGCATTTTTTTGTGGATTTTTTTGCATTTTTTTTGCATTTTTTTGTGGATTTTTTTGCATTTTTTTTTGCATTTTTTTGTGGATTTTTCTGCATTTTTTTTGCATTTTTTTGTGGATTTTTTTGCATTTTTTTTGCATTTTTTTGTGGATTTTTTTGCATTTTTTTTTGCATTTTTTTGTGGATTTTTCTGCATTTTTTTTTGCATTTTTTTGCATTTTTTTTGCATTTTTTTGTGGATTTTTTTGCATTTTTTTTCATTTTTTTGTGGATTTTTTTGCATTTTTTTTTGCATTTTTTTGTGGATTTTTCTGCATTTTTTTTGCATTTTTTTGTGGATTTTTTTGCATTTTTTTTGCATTTTTTTGTGGATTTTTTTGCATTTTTTTTAGCATTTTTTTTGCATTTTTTGTGGATTTTTCTGCATTTTTTTTGCATTTTTTTGTGGATTTTTTTGCATTTTTTTTTGCATTTTTTGTGGTTTTTTCTGCATTTTTTTTAGCATTTTTTTGTGGATTTTTTTGCATTTTTTTTGCATTTTTTTTGCATTTTTTTTTGCATTTTTTTTGCATTTTTTTTGCATTTTTTTTAGCATTTTTTTTGCATTTTTTTTGCATTTTTTTTGCATTTTTTTGCATTTTTTTTGCATTTTTTTTTGCATTTTTTTGTGGATTTTCCTGCATTTTTTTTGCATTTTTTTGTGGATTTTTTTGCATTTTTTTTTGCATTTTTTTGTGGATTTTTCTGCATTTTTTTTTGCATTTTTTTTGCATTTTTTTTTGCATTTTTTTTGCATTTTTTTTGCATTTTTTTTAGCTTTTTTTTTGCATTTTTTTTGCATTTTTTTTTGCATTTTTTGTGGTTTTTTCTGCATTTTTTTTTTTGCAATTTTTTGCATTTTTTTTGCATTTTTTTGTGGATTTTTTTGCATTTTTTTTTGCATTTTTTTGTGGATTTTTCTGCATTTTTTTGTGGATTTTTTTGCATTTTTTTTGCATTTTTTTGTGGATTTTTTTGCATTTTTTTTTGCATTTTTTTGTAGATTTTCCTGCATTTTTTTTGCATTTTTTTTGCATTTTTTTTTAGCATTTTTTTTGCATTTTTTTTGCATTTTTTTGTGGATTTTTTTGCATTTTTTTTGCATTTTTTTGTGGATTTTTTTGCATTTTTTTGTGGATTTTTTTGCATTTTTTTTGCATTTTTTTTAGCATTTTTTTTGCATTTTTTTGTGGATTTTTCTGCATTTTTTTTTTGCATTTTTTTGTGGATTTTTCTGCATTTTTTTTGCATTTTTTTTTAGCATTTTTTTTGCATTTTTTTGTGGATTTTTCAGCATTTTTTTTTTGCATTTTTTGTGATTTTTTTGCATTTTTTTTAGCATTTTTTTTGCAATTTTTTGCATTTTTTTTGCATTTTTTTGTGGATTTTTCTGCATTTTTTTTTGCATTTTTTGTGGTTTTTTCTGCATTTTTTTTTTGCATTTTTTTGCATTTTTTTTGCATTTTTTTGTGGATTTTTTTTGCATTTTTTTTGCATTTTTTTGTGGATTTTTTTGCATTTTTTTTTGCATTTTTTTGTGGATTTTTCTGCATTTTTTTTGCATTTTTTTGTGGATTTTTTTGCTTTTTTTTTGCATTTTTTTGTGGATTTTTTTGCATTTTTTTTTTGCATTTTTTTGTGGATTTTTCTGCATTTTTTTTTGCATTTTTTTTGCATTTTTTTTTGCATTTTTTTTGCATTTTTTTTGCATTTTTTTTAGCATTTTTTTTGCATTTTTTTTGCATTTTTTTTTGCATTTTTTTGCATTTTTTTTGCATTTTTTTTTGCATTTTTTTGTGGATTTTCCTGCATTTTTTTTGCATTTTTTTGTGGATTTTTTTGCATTTTTTTTTGCATTTTTTTGTGGATTTTTCTGCATTTTTTTGTGGATTTTTTTGCATTTTTTTTGCATTTTTTTTGTGGATTTTTTTGCATTTTTTTTTGCATTTTTTTGTAGATTTTCCTGCATTTTTTTTGCATTTTTTTTGCATTTTTTTTTAGCATTTTTTTTGCATTTTTTTTGCATTTTTTTGTGGATTTTTTTGCATTTTTTTTGCATTTTTTTGTGGATTTTTTTGCATTTTTTTGTGGATTTTTTTGCATTTTTTTTGCATTTTTTTTAGCATTTTTTTTGCATTTTTTTGTGGATTTTTCTGCATTTTTTTTTTGCATTTTTTGTGATTTTTTTTGCATTTTTTTTTGCATTTTTTTTGCAATTTTTTGCATTTTTTTTGCATTTTTTTGTGGATTTTTCTGCATTTTTTTGCATTTTTTTGTGGATTTTTCTGCATTTTTTTTGCATTTTTTTTAGCATTTTTTTTGCATTTTTTTGTGGATTTTTCAGCATTTTTTTTTTGCATTTTTTGTGATTTTTTTTGCATTTTTTTTAGCATTTTTTTTGCAATTTTTTGCATTTTTTTTGCATTTTTTTGTGGATTTTTCTGCATTTTTTTTTGCATTTTTTGTGGTTTTTTCTGCATTTTTTTTTTGCATTTTTTTGCATTTTTTTTTGCATTTTTTTGTGGATTTTTTTGCATTTTTTTGTGGATTTTTTTGCATTTTTTTTTGCATTTTTTTGTGGATTTTTCTGCATTTTTTTTGCATTTTTTTGTGGATTTTTTTGCATTTTTTTTGCATTTTTTTGTGGATTTTTTTGCATTTTTTTTTGCATTTTTTTGTGGATTTTTCTGCATTTTTTTTTGCATTTTTTTTGCATTTTTTTTTGCATTTTTTTTGCATTTTTTTTGCATTTTTTTTTGCATTTTTTTTGCATTTTTTTTGCATTTTTTTTTGCATTTTTTTGCATTTTTTTTGCATTTTTTTTTGCATTTTTTTGTGGATTTTCCTGCATTTTTTTTGCATTTTTTTGTGGATTTTTTTGCATTTTTTTTTGCATTTTTTTGTGGATTTTTCTGCATTTTTTTGTGGATTTTTTTGCATTTTTTTTTGCATTTTTTTGTGGATTTTTCTGCATTTTTTTGTGGATTTTTCTGCATTTTTTTTGCATTTTTTTGTGGATTTTTCTGCATTTTTTTTGCATTTTTTTTAGCATTTTTTTTGCATTTTTTTGTGGATTTTTCAGCATTTTTTTTTTGCATTTTTTGTGATTTTTTTTGCATTTTTTTTAGCATTTTTTTTGCAATTTTTTGCATTTTTTTTGCATTTTTTTGTGGATTTTTCTGCATTTTTTTTTGCATTTTTTGTGGTTTTTTCTGCATTTTTTTTTTGCATTTTTTTGCATTTTTTTTGCATTTTTTTGTGGATTTTTTTGCATTTTTTTTGCATTTTTTTGTGGATTTTTTTGCATTTTTTTTTGCATTTTTTTGTGGATTTTTCTGCATTTTTTTTGCATTTTTTTGTGGATTTTTTTGCATTTTTTTTGCATTTTTTTGTGGATTTTTTTGCATTTTTTTTTGCATTTTTTTGTGGATTTTTCTGCATTTTTTTTTGCATTTTTTTTGCATTTTTTTTTGCATTTTTTTTGCATTTTTTTTGCATTTTTTTTAGCATTTTTTTTGCATTTTTTTTGCATTTTTTTTTGCATTTTTTTGCATTTTTTTTGCATTTTTTTTTGCATTTTTTTGTGGATTTTCCTGCATTTTTTTTGCATTTTTTTGTGGATTTTTTTGCATTTTTTTTTGCATTTTTTTGTGGATTTTTCTGCATTTTTTTGTGGATTTTTTTGCATTTTTTTTGCATTTTTTTGTGGATTTTTTTGCATTTTTTTTTGCATTTTTTTGTAGATTTTCCTGCATTTTTTTTGCATTTTTTTTGCATTTTTTTTTAGCATTTTTTTTGCATTTTTTTTGCATTTTTTTGTGGATTTTTTTGCATTTTTTTTGCATTTTTTTGTGGATTTTTTTGCATTTTTTTGTGGATTTTTTTGCATTTTTTTTGCATTTTTTTTAGCATTTTTTTTGCATTTTTTTGTGGATTTTTCTGCATTTTTTTTGCATTTTTTTGTGGATTTTTTTGCATTTTTTTTTGCATTTTTTGTGGTTTTTTCTGCATTTTTTTTAGCATTTTTTTGTGGATTTTTTTGCATTTTTTTTGCATTTTTTTTGCATTTTTTTTTGCATTTTTTTTGCATTTTTTTTTGCATTTTTTTTGCATTTTTTTTGCATTTTTTTTAGCATTTTTTTTGCATTTTTCTGCATTTTTTTTGCATTTTTTTTGCATTTTTTTTGCATTTTTTTTGCATTTTTTTAGCATTTTTTTTGCATTTTTTTTGCATTTTTTTTTGCATTTTTTTGCATTTTTTTTGCATTTTTTTTTGCATTTTTTTGTGGATTTTCCTGCATTTTTTTTGCATTTTTTTGTGGATTTTTTTGCATTTTTTTTTGCATTTTTTTGTGGATTTTTCTGCATTTTTTTTTGCATTTTTTTTGCATTTTTTTTTGCATTTTTTTTGCATTTTTTTTGCATTTTTTTTAGCATTTTTTTTGCATTTTTTTTGCATTTTTTTTTGCATTTTTTGTGGTTTTTTCTGCATTTTTTTTTTGCAATTTTTTGCATTTTTTTTGCATTTTTTTGTGGATTTTTCTGCATTTTTTTGCATTTTTTTGTGGATTTTTCTGCATTTTTTTTGCATTTTTTTTAGCATTTTTTTTGCATTTTTTTGTGGATTTTTCTGCATTTTTTTTTTGCATTTTTTGTGATTTTTTTTGCATTTTTTTTAGCATTTTTTTTGCAATTTTTTGCATTTTTTTGCATTTTTTTGTGGATTTTTCTGCATTTTTTTTTGCATTTTTTGTGGTTTTTTCTGCATTTTTTTTTTGCATTTTTTTGCATTTTTTTTGCATTTTTTTGTGGATTTTTTTGCATTTTTTTTGCATTTTTTTGTGGATTTTTTTGCATTTTTTTTTGCATTTTTTTGTGGATTTTTCTGCATTTTTTTTGCATTTTTTTGTGGATTTTTTTGCATTTTTTTTGCATTTTTTTGTGGATTTTTTTGCATTTTTTTTTGCATTTTTTTGTGGATTTTTCTGCATTTTTTTTGCATTTTTTTGCATTTTTTTTGCATTTTTTTGTGGATTTTTTTGCATTTTTTTTGCATTTTTTTGTGGATTTTTTTGCATTTTTTTTTGCATTTTTTTGTGGATTTTTCTGCATTTTTTTTGCATTTTTTTGTGGATTTTTTTGCATTTTTTTTGCATTTTTTTGTGGATTTTTTTGCATTTTTTTTAGCATTTTTTTGCATTTTTTTGTGGATTTTTCTGCATTTTTTTTGCATTTTTTTGTGGATTTTTTTGCATTTTTTTTTGCATTTTTTGTGGTTTTTTCTGCATTTTTTTTAGCATTTTTTTGTGGATTTTTTTGCATTTTTTTGCATTTTTTTTGCATTTTTTTTTGCATTTTTTTTGCATTTTTTTTGCATTTTTTTTAGCATTTTTTTTGCATTTTTTTTGCATTTTTTTTTGCATTTTTTTGCATTTTTTTTGCATTTTTTTTTGCATTTTTTTGTGGATTTTCCTGCATTTTTTTTGCATTTTTTTGTGGATTTTTTTGCATTTTTTTTTGCATTTTTTTGTGGATTTTTCTGCATTTTTTTTTGCATTTTTTTTGCATTTTTTTTAGCATTTTTTTTGCATTTTTTTTGCATTTTTTTTAGCATTTTTTTTGCATTTTTTTTGCATTTTTTTTTGCATTTTTTGTGGTTTTTTCTGCATTTTTTTTTTGCAATTTTTTGCATTTTTTTTGCATTTTTTTGTGGATTTTTTTGCATTTTTTTTTGCATTTTTTTGTGGATTTTTCTGCATTTTTTTGTGGATTTTTTTGCATTTTTTTTGCATTTTTTTGTGGATTTTTTTGCATTTTTTTTTGCATTTTTTTGTAGATTTTCCTGCATTTTTTTTGCATTTTTTTTGCATTTTTTTTTAGCATTTTTTTTGCATTTTTTTTGCATTTTTTTGTGGATTTTTTTGCATTTTTTTTGCATTTTTTTGTGGATTTTTTTGCATTTTTTTGTGGATTTTTTTGCATTTTTTTTGCATTTTTTTTAGCATTTTTTTTGCATTTTTTTGTGGATTTTTCTGCATTTTTTTTTTGCATTTTTTTGTGGATTTTTCTGCATTTTTTTTGCATTTTTTTTAGCATTTTTTTTGCATTTTTTTGTGGATTTTTCAGCATTTTTTTTTTGCATTTTTTGTGATTTTTTTTGCATTTTTTTTAGCATTTTTTTTGCAATTTTTTGCATTTTTTTTGCATTTTTTTGTGGATTTTTCTGCATTTTTTTTTGCATTTTTTGTGGTTTTTTCTGCATTTTTTTTTTGCATTTTTTTGCATTTTTTTTGCATTTTTTTGTGGATTTTTTTGCATTTTTTTTGCATTTTTTTGTGGATTTTTTTGCATTTTTTTTTGCATTTTTTTGTGGATTTTTCTGCATTTTTTTTGCATTTTTTTGTGGATTTTTTTGCATTTTTTTTGCATTTTTTTGTGGATTTTTTTGCATTTTTTTTTGCATTTTTTTGTGGATTTTTCTGCATTTTTTTTTGCATTTTTTTTGCATTTTTTTTTGCATTTTTTTTGCATTTTTTTTGCATTTTTTTTAGCATTTTTTTTGCATTTTTTTTGCATTTTTTTTTGCATTTTTTTGCATTTTTTTTGCATTTTTTTTTGCATTTTTTTGTGGATTTTCCTGCATTTTTTTTGCATTTTTTTGTGGATTTTTTTGCATTTTTTTTTGCATTTTTTTGTGGATTTTTCTGCATTTTTTTGTGGATTTTTTTGCATTTTTTTTGCATTTTTTTGTGGATTTTTTTGCATTTTTTTTTGCATTTTTTTGTAGATTTTCCTGCATTTTTTTTGCATTTTTTTTGCATTTTTTTTTAGCATTTTTTTTGCATTTTTTTTGCATTTTTTTGTGGATTTTTTTGCATTTTTTTTGCATTTTTTTGTGGATTTTTTTGCATTTTTTTGTGGATTTTTTTGCATTTTTTTTGCATTTTTTTTAGCATTTTTTTTGCATTTTTTTGTGGATTTTTCTGCATTTTTTTTTTGCATTTTTTGTGATTTTTTTTGCATTTTTTTTTGCATTTTTTTTGCAATTTTTTGCATTTTTTTTGCATTTTTTTGTGGATTTTTCTGCATTTTTTTGCATTTTTTTGTGGATTTTTCTGCATTTTTTTTGCATTTTTTTTAGCATTTTTTTTGCATTTTTTTGTGGATTTTTCAGCATTTTTTTTTTGCATTTTTTGTGATTTTTTTTGCATTTTTTTTAGCATTTTTTTTTGCAATTTTTTGCATTTTTTTTGCATTTTTTTGTGGATTTTTCTGCATTTTTTTTTGCATTTTTTGTGGTTTTTTCTGCATTTTTTTTTTGCATTTTTTTGCATTTTTTTTGCATTTTTTTGTGGATTTTTTTGCATTTTTTTTGCATTTTTTTGTGGATTTTTTTGCATTTTTTTTTGCATTTTTTTGTGGATTTTTCTGCATTTTTTTTTGCATTTTTTTTGCATTTTTTTTTGCATTTTTTTTGCATTTTTTTTGCATTTTTTTTAGCATTTTTTTTGCATTTTTTTTGCATTTTTTTTTGCATTTTTTTGCATTTTTTTTGCATTTTTTTTTGCATTTTTTTGTGGATTTTCCTGCATTTTTTTTGCATTTTTTTGTGGATTTTTTTGCATTTTTTTTTGCATGTTTTTGTGGATTTTTCTGCATTTTTTTGTGGATTTTTTTGCATTTTTTTTTGCATTTTTTTGTGGATTTTTCTGCATTTTTTTGTGGATTTTTCTGCATTTTTTTGCATTTTTTTGTGGATTTTTCTGCATTTTTTTTGCATTTTTTTTAGCATTTTTTTTGCATTTTTTTGTGGATTTTTCAGCATTTTTTTTTTGCATTTTTTGTGATTTTTTTTGCATTTTTTTTAGCATTTTTTTTGCAATTTTTTGCATTTTTTTTGCATTTTTTTGTGGATTTTTCTGCATTTTTTTTTGCATTTTTTGTGGTTTTTTCTGCATTTTTTTTTTGCATTTTTTTGCATTTTTTTTGCATTTTTTTGTGGATTTTTTTGCATTTTATTTGCATTTTTTTGTGGATTTTTTTGCATTTTTTTTTGCATTTTTTTGTGGATTTTTCTGCATTTTTTTTGCATTTTTTTGTGGATTTTTTTGCATTTTTTTTGCATTTTTTTGTGGATTTTTTTGCATTTTTTTTTGCATTTTTTTGTGGATTTTTCTGCATTTTTTTTTGCATTTTTTTTGCATTTTTTTTTGCATTTTTTTTGCATTTTTTTTGCATTTTTTTTAGCATTTTTTTTGCATTTTTTTTGCATTTTTTTTTGCATTTTTTTGCATTTTTTTTGCATTTTTTTTTGCATTTTTTTGTGGATTTTCCTGCATTTTTTTTGCATTTTTTTGTGGATTTTTTTGCATTTTTTTTTGCATTTTTTTGTGGATTTTTCTGCATTTTTTTGTGGATTTTTTTGCATTTTTTTTGCATTTTTTTGTGGATTTTTTTGCATTTTTTTTTGCATTTTTTTGTAGATTTTCCTGCATTTTTTTTGCATTTTTTTTTGCATTTTTTTTTAGCATTTTTTTTGCATTTTTTTTGCATTTTTTTGTGGATTTTTTTGCATTTTTTTTGCATTTTTTTGTGGATTTTTTTGCATTTTTTTGTGGATTTTTTAGCATTTTTTTTGCATTTTTTTTAGCATTTTTTTTGCATTTTTTTGTGGATTTTTCTGCATTTTTTTTTTGCATTTTTTTGTGGATTTTTTTGCATTTTTTTTTGCATTTTTTTGTGGATTTTTCTGCATTTTTTTTGCATTTTTTTTGCATTTTTTTTTGCATTTTTTTTGCATTTTTTTTGCATTTTTTTTAGCATTTTTTTTGCATTTTTTTTGCATTTTTTTTTGCATTTTTTTGCATTTTTTTTGCATTTTTTTTGCATTTTTTTGTGGATTTTCCTGCATTTTTTTTGCATTTTTTTGTGGATTTTTTTGCATTTTTTTTTGCATTTTTTTGTGGATTTTTCTGCATTTTTTTGTGGATTTTTTTGCATTTTTTTTTGCATTTTTTTGTGGATTTTTCTGCATTTTTTTGTGGATTTTTCTGCATTTTTTTGTGGATTTTTCTGCATTTTTTTTGCATTTTTTTTAGCATTTTTTTTGCATTTTTTTGTGGATTTTTCAGCATTTTTTTTTTGCATTTTTTGTGATTTTTTTTGCATTTTTTTTAGCATTTTTTTTGCAATTTTTTGCATTTTTTTGCATTTTTTTGTGGATTTTTCTGCATTTTTTTTTGCATTTTTTGTGGTTTTTTCTGCATTTTTTTTTTGCATTTTTTTGCATTTTTTTGCATTTTTTTTGCATTTTTTTGTGGATTTTTTTGCATTTTTTTTTGCATTTTTTTGTGGATTTTTCTGCATTTTTTTTTGCATTTTTTGTGGTTTTTTCTGCATTTTTTTTTTGCATTTTTTTGCATTTTTTTTGCATTTTTTTGTGGATTTTTTTGCATTTTTTTTGCATTTTTTTGTGGATTTTTTTGCATTTTTTTTTGCATTTTTTTGTGGATTTTTCTGCATTTTTTTTTGCATTTTTTTTGCATTTTTTTTTGCATTTTTTTTTGCATTTTTTTGCATTTTTTTTAGCATTTTTTTTGCATTTTTTTTGCATTTTTTTTTGCATTTTTTTGCATTTTTTTTGCATTTTTTTTTGCATTTTTTTGTGGATTTTCCTGCATTTTTTTTGCATTTTTTTGTGGATTTTTTTGCATTTTTTTTTGCATTTTTTTGTGGATTTTTCTGCATTTTTTTGTGGATTTTTTTGCATTTTTTTTGCATTTTTTTGTGGATTTTTTTGCATTTTTTTTTGCATTTTTTTGTAGATTTTCCTGCATTTTTTTTGCATTTTTTTTGCATTTTTTTTTAGCATTTTTTTTGCATTTTTTTTGCATTTTTTTGTGGATTTTTTTGCATTTTTTTTGCATTTTTTTGTGGATTTTTTTGCATTTTTTTGTGGATTTTTTTGCATTTTTTTTGCATTTTTTTTAGCATTTTTTTTTGCATTTTTTTGTGGATTTTTCTGCATTTTTTTTGCATTTTTTTGTGGATTTTTTTGCATTTTTTTTTGCATTTTTTGTGGTTTTTTCTGCATTTTTTTTAGCATTTTTTTGTGGATTTTTTTGCATTTTTTTTGCATTTTTTTTGCATTTTTTTTTGCATTTTTTTTGCATTTTTTTTTGCATTTTTTTTGCATTTTTTTTGCATTTTTTTTAGCATTTTTTTTGCATTTTTCTGCATTTTTTTTGCATTTTTTTTTGCATTTTTTTTGCATTTTTTTTGCATTTTTTTAGCATTTTTTTTGCATTTTTTTTGCATTTTTTTTTGCATTTTTTTGCATTTTTTTTGCATTTTTTTTTGCATTTTTTTGTGGATTTTCCTGCATTTTTTTTGCATTTTTTTGTGGATTTTTTTGCATTTTTTTTTGCATTTTTTTGTGGATTTTTCTGCATTTTTTTTTGCATTTTTTTTGCATTTTTTTTTGCATTTTTTTTGCATTTTTTTTGCATTTTTTTTAGCATTTTTTTTGCATTTTTTTTGCATTTTTTTTTGCATTTTTTTGCATTTTTTTTGCATTTTTTTTTGCATTTTTTTGTGGATTTTCCTGCATTTTTTTTGCATTTTTTTGTGGATTTTTTTGCATTTTTTTTTGCATTTTTTTGTGGATTTTTCTGCATTTTTTTTTGCATTTTTTTTGCATTTTTTTTTGCATTTTTTTTGCATTTTTTTTGCATTTTTTTTAGCATTTTTTTTGCATTTTTTTTGCATTTTTTTTTGCATTTTTTTGCATTTTTTTTGCATTTTTTTTTGCATTTTTTTGTGGATTTTCCTGCATTTTTTTTGCATTTTTTTGTGGATTTTTTTGCATTTTTTTTGCATTTTTTTGTGGATTTTTTTGCATTTTTTTTAGCATTTTTTTTGCATTTTTTTGTGGATTTTTCTGCATTTTTTTTGCATTTTTTTGTGGATTTTTTTGCATTTTTTTTTGCATTTTTTGTGGTTTTTTCTGCATTTTTTTTAGCATTTTTTTGTGGATTTTTTTGCATTTTTTTTGCATTTTTTTTGCATTTTTTTTTGCATTTTTTTTGCATTTTTTTTGCATTTTTTTTAGCATTTTTTTTGCATTTTTTTTGCATTTTTTTTTGCATTTTTTTGCATTTTTTTTGCATTTTTTTTTGCATTTTTTTGTGGATTTTCCTGCATTTTTTTTGCATTTTTTTGTGGATTTTTTTGCATTTTTTTTTGCATTTTTTTGTGGATTTTTCTGCATTTTTTTTTGCATTTTTTTTGCATTTTTTTTTGCATTTTTTTTGCATTTTTTTTGCATTTTTTTTAGCATTTTTTTTGCATTTTTTTTGCATTTTTTTTTGCATTTTTTGTGGTTTTTTCTGCATTTTTTTTTTGCAATTTTTTGCATTTTTTTTGCATTTTTTTGTGGATTTTTTTGCATTTTTTTTTGCATTTTTTTGTGGATTTTTCTGCATTTTTTTGTGGATTTTTTTGCATTTTTTTTGCATTTTTTTGTGGATTTTTTTGCATTTTTTTTTGCATTTTTTTGTAGATTTTCCTGCATTTTTTTTGCATTTTTTTTGCATTTTTTTTTAGCATTTTTTTTGCATTTTTTTTGCATTTTTTTGTGGATTTTTTTGCATTTTTTTTGCATTTTTTTGTGGATTTTTTTGCATTTTTTTGTGGATTTTTTTGCATTTTTTTTGCATTTTTTTTAGCATTTTTTTTGCATTTTTTTGTGGATTTTTCTGCATTTTTTTTTTGCATTTTTTTGTGGATTTTTCTGCATTTTTTTTGCATTTTTTTTAGCATTTTTTTTGCATTTTTTTGTGGATTTTTCAGCATTTTTTTTTTGCATTTTTTGTGATTTTTTTTGCATTTTTTTTAGCATTTTTTTTGCAATTTTTTGCATTTTTTTTGCATTTTTTTGTGGATTTTTCTGCATTTTTTTTTGCATTTTTTTGCATTTTTTTTGCATTTTTTTGTGGATTTTTTTGCATTTTTTTTGCATTTTTTTGTGGATTTTTTTGCATTTTTTTTGCATTTTTTTGTGGATTTTTTTGCATTTTTTTTTGCATTTTTTTGTGGATTTTTCTGCATTTTTTTTGCATTTTTTTGTGGATTTTTTTGCATTTTTTTTGCATTTTTTTGTGGATTTTTTTGCATTTTTTTTGCATTTTTTTGTGGATTTTTCTGCATTTTTTTTTGCATTTTTTTTGCATTTTTTTTTGCATTTTTTTTGCATTTTTTTTGCATTTTTTTTAGCATTTTTTTTGCATTTTTTTTGCATTTTTTTTTGCATTTTTTTGCATTTTTTTTGCATTTTTTTTTGCATTTTTTTGTGGATTTTCCTGCATTTTTTTTGCATTTTTTTGTGGATTTTTTTGCATTTTTTTTTGCATTTTTTTGTGGATTTTTCTGCATTTTTTTGTGGATTTTTTTGCATTTTTTTTGCATTTTTTTGTGGATTTTTTTGCATTTTTTTTTTGCATTTTTTTGTAGATTTTCCTGCATTTTTTTTGCATTTTTTTTGCATTTTTTTTTAGCATTTTTTATGCATTTTTTTTGCATTTTTTTGTGGATTTTTTTGCATTTTTTTTGCATTTTTTTGTGGATTTTTTTGCATTTTTTTGTGGATTTTTTTGCATTTTTTTTGCATTTTTTTTAGCATTTTTTTTGCATTTTTTTGTGGATTTTTCTGCATTTTTTTTGCATTTTTTTGTGGATTTTTTTGCATTTTTTTTTGCATTTTTTGTGGTTTTTTCTGCATTTTTTTTAGCATTTTTTTGTGGATTTTTTTGCATTTTTTTTGCATTTTTTTTGCATTTTTTTTTGCATTTTTTTTGCATTTTTTTTTGCATTTTTTTTGCATTTTTTTTGCATTTTTTTTAGCATTTTTTTTGCATTTTTCTGCATTTTTTTTGCATTTTTTTTTGCATTTTTTTTGCATTTTTTTTGCATTTTTTTAGCATTTTTTTTGCATTTTTTTTGCATTTTTTTTTGCATTTTTTTGCATTTTTTTTGCATTTTTTTTTGCATTTTTTTGTGGATTTTCCTGCATTTTTTTTGCATTTTTTTGTGGATTTTTTTGCATTTTTTTTTGCATTTTTTTGTGGATTTTTCTGCATTTTTTTTTGCATTTTTTTTGCATTTTTTTTTGCATTTTTTTTGCATTTTTTTTGCATTTTTTTTAGCATTTTTTTTGCATTTTTTTTGCATTTTTTTTTGCATTTTTTTGCATTTTTTTTGCATTTTTTTTTGCATTTTTTTGTGGATTTTCCTGCATTTTTTTTGCATTTTTTTGTGGATTTTTTTGCATTTTTTTTTGCATTTTTTTGTGGATTTTTCTGCATTTTTTTTTGCATTTTTTTTTGCATTTTTTTTTGCATTTTTTTTGCATTTTTTTTGCATTTTTTTTAGCATTTTTTTTGCATTTTTTTTGCATTTTTTTTTGCATTTTTTTGCATTTTTTTTGCATTTTTTTTTGCATTTTTTTGTGGATTTTCCTGCATTTTTTTTGCATTTTTTTGTGGATTTTTTTGCATTTTTTTTGCATTTTTTTGTGGATTTTTTTGCATTTTTTTTAGCATTTTTTTTGCATTTTTTTGTGGATTTTTCTGCATTTTTTTTGCATTTTTTTGTGGATTTTTTTGCATTTTTTTTTGCATTTTTTGTGGTTTTTTCTGCATTTTTTTTAGCATTTTTTTGTGGATTTTTTTGCATTTTTTTTGCATTTTTTTTGCATTTTTTTTTGCATTTTTTTTGCATTTTTTTTGCATTTTTTTTAGCATTTTTTTTGCATTTTTTTTGCATTTTTTTGTGGATTTTTCTGCATTTTTTTTGCATTTTTTTGTGGATTTTTTTGCATTTTTTTTTTGCATTTTTTTGTGGATTTTTCTGCATTTTTTTTTGCATTTTTTTTGCATTTTTTTTTGCATTTTTTTTGCATTTTTTTTGCATTTTTTTTAGCATTTTTTTTGCATTTTTTTTGCATTTTTTTTTGCATTTTTTGTGGTTTTTTCTGCATTTTTTTTTTGCAATTTTTTGCATTTTTTTTGCATTTTTTTGTGGATTTTTTTGCATTTTTTTTTGCATTTTTTTGTGGATTTTTCTGCATTTTTTTGTGGATTTTTTTGCATTTTTTTTGCATTTTTTGTGGATTTTTTTGCATTTTTTTTTGCATTTTTTTGTAGATTTTCCTGCATTTTTTTTGCATTTTTTTTGCATTTTTTTTTAGCATTTTTTTTGCATTTTTTTTGCATTTTTTTGTGGATTTTTTTGCATTTTTTTTGCATTTTTTTGTGGATTTTTTTGCATTTTTTTGTGGATTTTTTTGCATTTTTTTTGCATTTTTTTTAGCATTTTTTTTGCATTTTTTTGTGGATTTTTCTGCATTTTTTTTTTGCATTTTTTTGTGGATTTTTCTGCATTTTTTTTGCATTTTTTTTAGCATTTTTTTTGCATTTTTTTGTGGATTTTTCAGCATTTTTTTTTTGCATTTTTTGTGATTTTTTTTGCATTTTTTTTAGCATTTTTTTTGCAATTTTTTGCATTTTTTTTGCATTTTTTTGTGGATTTTTCTGCATTTTTTTTTGCATTTTTTGTGGTTTTTTCTGCATTTTTTTTTTGCATTTTTTTGCATTTTTTTTGCATTTTTTTGTGGATTTTTTTGCATTTTTTTTGCATTTTTTTGTGGATTTTTTTGCATTTTTTTTTGCATTTTTTTGTGGATTTTTCTGCATTTTTTTTGCATTTTTTTGTGGATTTTTTTGCATTTTTTTTGCATTTTTTTGTGGATTTTTTTGCATTTTTTTTGCATTTTTTTGTGGATTTTTCTGCATTTTTTTTTGCATTTTTTTTGCATTTTTTTTTGCATTTTTTTTGCATTTTTTTTGCATTTTTTTTAGCATTTTTTTTGCATTTTTTTTGCATTTTTTTTGCATTTTTTTGTGGATTTTTTTGCATTTTTTTTGCATTTTTTTGTGGATTTTTTTGCATTTTTTTGTGGATTTTTTTGCATTTTTTTGCATTTTTTTTAGCATTTTTTTTGCATTTTTTTGTGGATTTTTCTGCATTTTTTTGCATTTTTTTGTGGATTTTTTTGCATTTTTTTTTGCATTTTTTGTGGTTTTTTCTGCATTTTTTTTAGCATTTTTTTGTGGATTTTTTTGCATTTTTTTTGCATTTTTTTTGCATTTTTTTTTGCATTTTTTTTGCATTTTTTTTGCATTTTTTTTAGCATTTTTTTTGCATTTTTTTTGCATTTTTTTTTGCATTTTTTTGCATTTTTTTTGCATTTTTTTTTGCATTTTTTTGTGGATTTTCCTGCATTTTTTTTGCATTTTTTTGTGGATTTTTTTGCATTTTTTTTTGCATTTTTTTGTGGATTTTTCTGCATTTTTTTTTGCATTTTTTTTGCATTTTTTTTTGCATTTTTTTTGCATTTTTTTTGCATTTTTTTTAGCATTTTTTTTGCATTTTTTTTGCATTTTTTTTTGCATTTTTTGTGGTTTTTTCTGCATTTTTTTTTTGCAATTTTTTGCATTTTTTTTGCATTTTTTTGTGGATTTTTCTGCATTTTTTTGCATTTTTTTGTGGATTTTTCTGCATTTTTTTTGCATTTTTTTTAGCATTTTTTTTGCATTTTTTTGTGGATTTTTCTGCATTTTTTTTTTGCATTTTTTGTGATTTTTTTTGCATTTTTTTTGCAATTTTTTGCATTTTTTTGCATTTTTTTGTGGATTTTTCTGCATTTTTTTTTGCATTTTTTGTGGTTTTTTCTGCATTTTTTTTTTGCATTTTTTTGCATTTTTTTTGCATTTTTTTGTGGATTTTTTTGCATTTTTTTTGCATTTTTTTGTGGATTTTTTTGCATTTTTTTTTGCATTTTTTTGTGGATTTTTCTGCATTTTTTTTGCATTTTTTTGTGGATTTTTTTGCATTTTTTTTGCATTTTTTTGTGGATTTTTTTGCATTTTTTTTTGCATTTTTTTGTGGATTTTTCTGCATTTTTTTTGCATTTTTTTGTGGATTTTTTTGCATTTTTTTTGCATTTTTTTGTGGATTTTTTTGCATTTTTTTTAGCATTTTTTTTGCATTTTTTTGTGTATTTTTCTGCATTTTTTTTGCATTTTTTTGTGGATTTTTTTGCATTTTTTTTTGCATTTTTTGTGGTTTTTTCTGCATTTTTTTTAGCATTTTTTTGTGGATTTTTTTGCATTTTTTTTGCATTTTTTTTGCATTTTTTTTTGCATTTTTTTTGCATTTTTTTTGCATTTTTTTTAGCATTTTTTTGCATTTTTTTTGCATTTTTTTTTGCATTTTTTTTGCATTTTTTTTTGCATTTTTTTTAGCATTTTTTTTGCATTTTTTTGTGGATTTTTCTGCATTTTTTTTTGCATTTTTTGTGATTTTTTTTGCATTTTTTTTAGCATTTTTTTTGCAATTTTTTGCATTTTTTTGCATTTTTTTGTGGATTTTTCTGCATTTTTTTTTGCATTTTTTGTGGTTTTTTCTGCATTTTTTTTTTGCATTTTTTTGCATTTTTTTTGCATTTTTTTGTGGATTTTTTTGCATTTTTTTTGCATTTTTTTGTGGATTTTTTTGCATTTTTTTTTGCATTTTTTTGTGGATTTTTCTGCATTTTTTTTGCATTTTTTTGTGGATTTTTTTGCATTTTTTTTGCATTTTTTTGTGGATTTTTTTGCATTTTTTTTTGCATTTTTTTGTGGATTTTTCTGCATTTTTTTTTGCATTTTTTTTGCATTTTTTTTTGCATTTTTTTTGCATTTTTTTTGCATTTTTTTTAGCATTTTTTTTGCATTTTTTTTGCATTTTTTTTTGCATTTTTTTGCATTTTTTTTGCATTTTTTTTTGCATTTTTTTGTGGATTTTCCTGCATTTTTTTTGCATTTTTTTGTGGATTTTTTTGCATTTTTTTTTGCATTTTTTTGTGGATTTTTCTGCATTTTTTTGTGGATTTTTTTGCATTTTTTTTGCATTTTTTTGTGGATTTTTTTGCATTTTTTTTTGCATTTTTTTGTAGATTTTCCTGCATTTTTTTTGCATTTTTTTTGCATTTTTTTGCATTTTTTTTGCATTTTTTTGTGGATTTTTTTGCATTTTTTTTGCATTTTTTTGTGGATTTTTTTGCATTTTTTTTTGCATTTTTTTGTGGATTTTTCTGCATTTTTTTTGCATTTTTTTGTGGATTTTTTTGCATTTTTTTTGCATTTTTTTGTGGATTTTTTTGCATTTTTTTTTGCATTTTTTTGTGGATTTTTCTGCATTTTTTTTTGCATTTTTTTTGCATTTTTTTTTGCATTTTTTTTGCATTTTTTTTGCATTTTTTTTAGCATTTTTTTTGCATTTTTTTTGCATTTTTTTTTGCATTTTTTTGCATTTTTTTTGCATTTTTTTTTGCATTTTTTTGTGGATTTTCCTGCATTTTTTTTGCATTTTTTTGTGGATTTTTTTGCATTTTTTTTGCATTTTTTTGTGGATTTTTCTGCATTTTTTTGTGGATTTTTTTGCATTTTTTTTGCATTTTTTTGTGGATTTTTTTGCATTTTTTTTTGCATTTTTTTGTAGATTTTCCTGCATTTTTTTTGCATTTTTTTTGCATTTTTTTTTAGCATTTTTTTTGCATTTTTTTTGCATTTTTTTGTGGATTTTTTTGCATTTTTTTTGCATTTTTTTGTGGATTTTTTTGCATTTTTTTGTGGATTTTTTTGCATTTTTTTTGCATTTTTTTTAGCATTTTTTTTGCATTTTTTTGTGGATTTTTCTGCATTTTTTTTGCATTTTTTTGTGGATTTTTTTGCATTTTTTTTGCATTTTTTTGTGGATTTTTTTGCATTTTTTTTAGCATTTTTTTTGCATTTTTTTGTGGATTTTTCTGCATTTTTTTTGCATTTTTTTGTGGATTTTTTTGCATTTTTTTTTGCATTTTTTGTGGTTTTTTCTGCATTTTTTTTAGCATTTTTTTGTGGATTTTTTTGCATTTTTTTTGCATTTTTTTTGCATTTTTTTTGCATTTTTTTTTGCATTTTTTTTGCATTTTTTTTGCATTTTTTTTAGCATTTTTTTTGCATTTTTTTTGCATTTTTTTGTGGATTTTTCTGCATTTTTTTTTGCATTTTTTTGTGGATTTTTTTGCATTTTTTTTTGCATTTTTTTGTGGATTTTTCTGCATTTTTTTTTGCATTTTTTTTGCATTTTTTTTTGCATTTTTTTTGCATTTTTTTTGCATTTTTTTTAGCATTTTTTTTGCATTTTTTTTGCATTTTTTTTTGCATTTTTTGTGGTTTTTTCTGCATTTTTTTTTTGCAATTTTTTGCATTTTTTTTGCATTTTTTTGTGGATTTTTTTGCATTTTTTTGTGGATTTTTCTGCATTTTTTTGTGGATTTTTTTGCATTTTTTTTGCATTTTTTTGTGGATTTTTTTGCATTTTTTTTTGCATTTTTTTGTAGATTTTCCTGCATTTTTTTTGCATTTTTTTTGCATTTTTTTTTAGCATTTTTTTTGCATTTTTTTTGCATTTTTTTGTGGATTTTTTTGCATTTTTTTTGCATTTTTTTGTGGATTTTTCTGCATTTTTTTTTTGCATTTTTTTGTGGATTTTTCTGCATTTTTTTTGCATTTTTTTTAGCATTTTTTTTGCATTTTTTTGTGGATTTTTCAGCATTTTTTTTTTGCATTTTTTGTGATTTTTTTTGCATTTTTTTTAGCATTTTTTTTGCAATTTTTTGCATTTTTTTTGCATTTTTTTGTGGATTTTTCTGCATTTTTTTTTGCATTTTTTGTGGTTTTTTCTGCATTTTTTTTTTGCATTTTTTTGCATTTTTTTGCATTTTTTTGTGGATTTTTTTGCATTTTTTTTGCATTTTTTTGTGGATTTTTTTGCATTTTTTTTTGCATTTTTTTGTGGATTTTTCTGCATTTTTTTTGCATTTTTTTGTGGATTTTTTTGCATTTTTTTTGCATTTTTTTGTGGATTTTTTTGCATTTTTTTTTGCATTTTTTTGTGGATTTTTCTGCATTTTTTTTTGCATTTTTTTTGCATTTTTTTTGCATTTTTTTTGCATTTTTTTTGCATTTTTTTTAGCATTTTTTTTGCATTTTTTTTGCATTTTTTTTTGCATTTTTTTGCATTTTTTTTGCATTTTTTTTTGCATTTTTTTGTGGATTTTCCTGCATTTTTTTTGCATTTTTTTGTGGATTTTTTTGCATTTTTTTTTGCATTTTTTTGTGGATTTTTCTGCATTTTTTTGTGGATTTTTTTGCATTTTTTTTGCATTTTTTTGTGGATTTTTTTGCATTTTTTTTTGCATTTTTTTGTAGATTTTCCTGCATTTTTTTTGCATTTTTTTTGCATTTTTTTTTAGCATTTTTTATGCATTTTTTTTGCATTTTTTTGTGGATTTTTTTGCATTTTTTTTGCATTTTTTTGTGGATTTTTTTGCATTTTTTTGTGGATTTTTTTGCATTTTTTTTGCATTTTTTTTAGCATTTTTTTTGCATTTTTTTGTGGATTTTTCTGCATTTTTTTTGCATTTTTTTGTGGATTTTTTTGCATTTTTTTTTGCATTTTTTGTGGTTTTTTCTGCATTTTTTTTAGCATTTTTTTGTGGATTTTTTTGCATTTTTTTTGCATTTTTTTTGCATTTTTTTTTGCATTTTTTTTGCATTTTTTTTTGCATTTTTTTTGCATTTTTTTTGCATTTTTTTTGCATTTTTTTTTGCATTTTTTTTGCATTTTTTTTTGCATTTTTTTTGCATTTTTTTTGCATTTTTTTTAGCATTTTTTTTGCATTTTTCTGCATTTTTTTTGCATTTTTTTTTGCATTTTTTTTGCATTTTTTTTGCATTTTTTTAGCATTTTTTTTGCATTTTTTTTGCATTTTTTTTTGCATTTTTTTGCATTTTTTTTGCATTTTTTTTTGCATTTTTTTGTGGATTTTCCTGCATTTTTTTTGCATTTTTTTGTGGATTTTTTTGCATTTTTTTTTGCATTTTTTTGTGGATTTTTCTGCATTTTTTTTTGCATTTTTTTTGCATTTTTTTTTGCATTTTTTTTGCATTTTTTTTGCATTTTTTTTAGCATTTTTTTTGCATTTTTTTTGCATTTTTTTTTGCATTTTTTTGCATTTTTTTTGCATTTTTTTTTGCATTTTTTTGTGGATTTTCCTGCATTTTTTTTGCATTTTTTTGTGGATTTTTTTGCATTTTTTTTTGCATTTTTTTGTGGATTTTTCTGCATTTTTTTTTGCATTTTTTTTGCATTTTTTTTTGCATTTTTTTTGCATTTTTTTTGCATTTTTTTTAGCATTTTTTTTGCATTTTTTTTGCATTTTTTTTTGCATTTTTTTGCATTTTTTTTGCATTTTTTTTTGCATTTTTTTGTGGATTTTCCTGCATTTTTTTTGCATTTTTTTGTGGATTTTTTTGCATTTTTTTTGCATTTTTTTGTGGATTTTTTTGCATTTTTTTTAGCATTTTTTTTGCATTTTTTTGTGGATTTTTCTGCATTTTTTTTGCATTTTTTTGTGGATTTTTTTGCATTTTTTTTTGCATTTTTTGTGGTTTTTTCTGCATTTTTTTTAGCATTTTTTGTGGATTTTTTTGCATTTTTTTTGCATTTTTTTTGCATTTTTTTTTGCATTTTTTTTGCATTTTTTTTGCATTTTTTTTAGCATTTTTTTTGCATTTTTTTTGCATTTTTTTTTGCATTTATTTGCATTTTTTTTGCATTTTTTTTTGCATTTTTTTGTGGATTTTCCTGCATTTTTTTTGCATTTTTTTGTGGATTTTTTTGCATTTTTTTTTGCATTTTTTTGTGGATTTTTCTGCATTTTTTTTTGCATTTTTTTTGCATTTTTTTTTGCATTTTTTTTGCATTTTTTTTGCATTTTTTTTAGCATTTTTTTTTGCATTTTTTTTGCATTTTTTTTTGCATTTTTTGTGGTTTTTTCTGCATTTTTTTTTTGCAATTTTTTGCATTTTTTTTGCATTTTTTTGTGGATTTTTTAGCATTTTTTTTTGCATTTTTTTGTGGATTTTTCTGCATTTTTTTGTGGATTTTTTTGCATTTTTTTTGCATTTTTTTGTGGATTTTTTTGCATTTTTTTTTGCATTTTTTTGTAGATTTTCCTGCATTTTTTTTGCATTTTTTTTGCATTTTTTTTTAGCATTTTTTTTGCATTTTTTTTGCATTTTTTTGTGGATTTTTTTGCATTTTTTTTGCATTTTTTTGTGGATTTTTTTGCATTTTTTTGTGGATTTTTTTGCATTTTTTTTGCATTTTTTTTAGCATTTTTTTTGCATTTTTTTGTGGATTTTTCTGCATTTTTTTTTTGCATTTTTTTGTGGATTTTTCTGCATTTTTTTTGCATTTTTTTTAGCATTTTTTTTGCATTTTTTTGTGGATTTTTCAGCATTTTTTTTTTGCATTTTTTGTGATTTTTTTTGCATTTTTTTTAGCATTTTTTTTGCAATTTTTTGCATTTTTTTTGCATTTTTTTGTGGATTTTTCTGCATTTTTTTTTGCATTTTTTGTGGTTTTTTCTGCATTTTTTTTTTGCATTTTTTTGCATTTTTTTTGCATTTTTTTGTGGATTTTTTTGCATTTTTTTTGCATTTTTTTGTGGATTTTTTTGCATTTTTTTTTGCATTTTTTTGTGGATTTTTCTGCATTTTTTTTGCATTTTTTTGTGGATTTTTTTGCATTTTTTTTGCATTTTTTTGTGGATTTTTTTGCATTTTTTTTTGCATTTTTTTGTGGATTTTTCTGCATTTTTTTTTGCATTTTTTTTGCATTTTTTTTTGCATTTTTTTTGCATTTTTTTTGCATTTTTTTTAGCATTTTTTTTGCATTTTTTTTGCATTTTTTTTTGCATTTTTTTGCATTTTTTTTGCATTTTTTTTTGCATTTTTTTGTGGATTTTCCTGCATTTTTTTTGCATTTTTTTGTGGATTTTTTTGCATTTTTTTTTGCATTTTTTTGTGGATTTTTCTGCATTTTTTTGTGGATTTTTTTGCATTTTTTTTGCATTTTTTTGTGGATTTTTTTGCATTTTTTTTTGCATTTTTTTGTAGATTTTCCTGCATTTTTTTTGCATTTTTTTTGCATTTTTTTTTAGCATTTTTTATGCATTTTTTTTGCATTTTTTTGTGGATTTTTTTGCATTTTTTTTGCATTTTTTTGTGGATTTTTTTGCATTTTTTTGTGGATTTTTTTGCATTTTTTTTGCATTTTTTTTAGCATTTTTTTTGCATTTTTTTGTGGATTTTTCTGCATTTTTTTTTTGCATTTTTTGTGATTTTTTTTGCATTTTTTTTTGCATTTTTTTTGCAATTTTTTGCATTTTTTTTGCATTTTTTTGTGGATTTTTCTGCATTTTTTTGCATTTTTTTGTGGATTTTTCTGCATTTTTTTTGCATTTTTTTTGCATTTTTTTTAGCATTTTTTTTGCATTTTTTTTGCATTTTTTTTTGCATTTTTTTGCATTTTTTTTGCATTTTTTTTTGCATTTTTTTGTGGATTTTTCTGCATTTTTTTGTGGATTTTTCTGCATTTTTTTGCATTTTTTTGTGGATTTTTCTGCATTTTTTTTGCATTTTTTTTAGCATTTTTTTTGCATTTTTTTGTGGATTTTTCAGCATTTTTTTTTTGCATTTTTTGTGATTTTTTTTGCATTTTTTTTAGCATTTTTTTTGCAATTTTTTGCATTTTTTTTGCATTTTTTTGTGGATTTTTCTGCATTTTTTTTTGCATTTTTTGTGGTTTTTTCTGCATTTTTTTTTTGCATTTTTTTGCATTTTTTTTGCATTTTTTTGTGGATTTTTTTGCATTTTTTTTGCATTTTTTTGTGGATTTTTTTGCATTTTTTTTTGCATTTTTTTGTGGATTTTTCTGCATTTTTTTTTGCATTTTTTTTGCATTTTTTTTTGCATTTTTTTTGCATTTTTTTTGCATTTTTTTTAGCATTTTTTTTGCATTTTTTTTGCATTTTTTTTTGCATTTTTTTGCATTTTTTTTGCATTTTTTTTTGCATTTTTTTGTGGATTTTCCTGCATTTTTTTTGCATTTTTTTGTGGATTTTTTTGCATTTTTTTTTGCATTTTTTTGTGGATTTTTCTGCATTTTTTTGTGGATTTTTTTGCATTTTTTTTGCATTTTTTTGTGGATTTTTTTGCATTTTTTTTTGCATTTTTTTGTAGATTTTCCTGCATTTTTTTTGCATTTTTTTTGCATTTTTTTTTGCATTTTTTTGCATTTTTTTTGCATTTTTTTTTGCATTTTTTTGTGGATTTTCCTGCATTTTTTTTGCATTTTTTTGTGGATTTTTTTGCATTTTTTTTTGCATTTTTTTGTGGATTTTTCTGCATTTTTTTGCATTTTTTTTGCATTTTTTTGTGGATTTTTTTGCATTTTTTTGTGCATTTTTTTGTAGATTTTCCTGCATTTTTTTTGCATTTTTTTTGCATTTTTTTTTAGCATTTTTTTTGCATTTTTTTTGCATTTTTTTGTGGATTTTTTTGCATTTTTTTGCATTTTTTTGTGGATTTTTCTGCATTTTTTTTGCATTTTTTTTTGCATTTTTTGTGGTTTTTTCTGCATTTTTTTTAGCATTTTTTTGTGGATTTTTCTGCATTTTTTTGCATTTTTTTGTGGATTTTTCTGCATTTTTTTTGCATTTTTTTGTGGATTTTTTTGCATTTTTTTTTGCATTTTTTTGTGGATTTTTCTGCATTTTTTTGTGGATTTTTTTGCATTTTTTTTTGCATTTTTTTGTGGATTTTTCTGCATTTTTTTGTGGATTTTTCTGCATTTTTTTGCATTTTTTTGTGGATTTTTCTGCATTTTTTTTGCATTTTTTTTAGCATTTTTTTTGCATTTTTTTGTGGATTTTTCAGCATTTTTTTTTTGCATTTTTTGTGATTTTTTTTGCATTCTTTTTAGCATTTTTTTTGCAATTTTTTGCATTTTTTTTGCATTTTTTTGTGGATTTTTCTGCATTTTTTTTTGCATTTTTTGTGGTTTTTTCTGCATTTTTTTTTTGCATTTTTTTGCATTTTTTTTGCATTTTTTTGTGGATTTTTTTGCATTTTTTTTGCATTTTTTTGTGGATTTTTTTGCATTTTTTTTGCATTTTTTTGTGGATTTTTCTGCATTTTTTTTTGCATTTTTTTTGCATTTTTTTTTGCATTTTTTTTGCATTTTTTTTGCATTTTTTTTAGCATTTTTTTTGCATTTTTTTTGCATTTTTTTTTGCATTTTTTTGCATTTTTTTTGCATTTTTTTTTGCATTTTTTTGTGGATTTTCCTGCATTTTTTTTGCATTTTTTTGTGGATTTTTTTGCATTTTTTTTTGCATTTTTTTGTGGATTTTTCTGCATTTTTTTGTGGATTTTTTTGCATTTTTTTTGCATTTTTTTGTGGATTTTTTTGCATTTTTTTTTGCATTTTTTTGTAGATTTTCCTGCATTTTTTTTGCATTTTTTTTGCATTTTTTTTTAGCATTTTTTTTGCATTTTTTTTGCATTTTTTTGTGGATTTTTTTGCATTTTTTTGCATTTTTTTGTGGATTTTTCTGCATTTTTTTGCATTTTTTTGTGGATTTTTTTGCATTTTTTTTTGCATTTTTTGTGGTTTTTTCTGCATTTTTTTTAGCATTTTTTTGTGTATTTTTTTGCATTTTTTTTGAATTTTTTTTGCATTTTTTTTTGCATTTTTTTTGCATTTTTTTTTGCATTTTTTTTGCATTTTTTTTGCATTTTTTTTAGCATTTTTTTTGCATTTTTCTGCATTTTTTTTGCATTTTTTTTTGCATTTTTTTTGCATTTTTTTTGCATTTTTTTAGCATTTTTTTTGCATTTTTTTTGCATTTTTTTTTGCATTTTTTTGCATTTTTTTTGCATTTTTTTTTGCATTTTTTTGTGGATTTTCCTGCATTTTTTTGCATTTTTTTGTGGATTTTTTTGCATTTTTTTTTGCATTTTTTTGTGGATTTTTCTGCATTTTTTTTTGCATTTTTTTTGCATTTTTTTTTGCATTTTTTTTGCATTTTTTTTGCATTTTTTTTAGCATTTTTTTTGCATTTTTTTTGCATTTTTTTTTGCATTTTTTTGCATTTTTTTTGCATTTTTTTTTGCATTTTTTTGTGGATTTTCCTGCATTTTTTTTGCATTTTTTTGTGGATTTTTTTGCATTTTTTTTTGCATTTTTTTGTGGATTTTTTTGCATTTTTTTGTGGATTTTTTTGCATTTTTTTTGCATTTTTTTGTGGATTTTTTTGCATTTTTTTTTGCATTTTTTGTGGTTTTTTCTGCATTTTTTTTAGCATTTTTTTGTGGATTTTTTTGCATTTTTTTTGCATTTTTTTTTGCATTTTTTTTGCATTTTTTTTGCATTTTTTTTAGCATTTTTTTTGCATTTTTTTTGCATTTTTTTTTGCATTTTTTTGCATTTTTTTTGCATTTTTTTTTGCATTTTTTTGTGGATTTTCCTGCATTTTTTTTGCATTTTTTTGTGGATTTTTTTGCATTTTTTTTTGCATTTTTTTGTGGATTTTTTTGCATTTTTTTTGCATTTTTTTTTGCATTTTTTTTGCATTTTTTTTTGCATTTTTTTGCATTTTTTTTGCATTTTTTTTAGCATTTTTTTTGCATTTTTTTTGCATTTTTTTTTGCATTTTTTTGCATTTTTTTTGCATTTTTTTTTGCATTTTTTTGTGGATTTTCCTGCATTTTTTTTGCATTTTTTTGTGGATTTTTTTGCATTTTTTTTTGCATTTTTTTGTGGATTTTTTTGCATTTTTTTTGCATTTTTTTTTGCATTTTTTTGTGGATTTTCCTGCATTTTTTTTGCATTTTTTTGTGGATTTTTTTGCATTTTTTTTTGCATTTTTTTGTGGATTTTTCTGCATTTTTTTTTGCATTTTTTTTGCATTTTTTTTTGCATTTTTTTTGCATTTTTTTTGCATTTTTTTTAGCATTTTTTTTGCATTTTTTTTGCATTTTTTTTTGCATTTTTTTGCATTTTTTTTGCATTTTTTTTTGCATTTTTTTGTGGATTTTCCTGCATTTTTTTTGCATTTTTTTGTGGATTTTTTTGCATTTTTTTTTGCATTTTTTTGTGGATTTTTTTGCATTTTTTTGTGGATTTTTTTGCATTTTTTTTGCATTTTTTTGTGGATTTTTTTGCATTTTTTTTTGCATTTTTTGTGGTTTTTTCTGCATTTTTTTTAGCATTTTTTTGTGGATTTTTTTGCATTTTTTTTGCATTTTTTTTAGCATTTTTTTTGCATTTTTTTTGCATTTTTTTTTGCATTTTTTTGCATTTTTTTTGCATTTTTTTTTTGCATTTTTTTGTGGATTTTCCTGCATTTTTTTTGCATTTTTTTGTGGATTTTTTTGCATTTTTTTTTGCATTTTTTTGTGGATTTTTTTGCATTTTTTTTGCATTTTTTTTTGCATTTTTTTGTGGATTTTCCTGCATTTTTTTTGCATTTTTTTGTGGATTTTTTTGCATTTTTTTTTGCATTTTTTTGTGGATTTTTCTGCATTTTTTTTTGCATTTTTTTTGCATTTTTTTTTGCATTTTTTTTGCATTTTTTTTGCATTTTTTTTAGCATTTTTTTTGCATTTTTTTGCATTTTTTTTTGCATTTTTTTGCATTTTTTTTGCATTTTTTTTTGCATTTTTTTGTGGATTTTCCTGCATTTTTTTTGCATTTTTTTGTGGATTTTTTTGCATTTTTTTTTGCATTTTTTTGTGGATTTTTTTGCATTTTTTTGTGGATTTTTTTGCATTTTTTTTTGCATTTTTTTTGCATTTTTTTTTGCATTTTTTTTGCATTTTTTTTGCATTTTTTTTAGCATTTTTTTTGCATTTTTTTTGCATTTTTTTTTGCATTTTTTTGCATTTTTTTTGCATTTTTTTTTGCATTTTTTTGTGGATTTTCCTGCATTTTTTTTGCATTTTTTTGTGGATTTTTTTGCATTTTTTTTGCATTTTTTTGTGGATTTTTTTGCATTTTTTTTAGCATTTTTTTTGCATTTTTTTGTGGATTTTTCTGCATTTTTTTTGCATTTTTTTGTGGATTTTTTTGCATTTTTTTTTGCATTTTTTGTGGTTTTTTCTGCATTTTTTTTAGCATTTTTTTGTGGATTTTTTTGCATTTTTTTTGCATTTTTTTTGCATTTTTTTTTGCATTTTTTTTGCATTTTTTTTGCATTTTTTTTTGCATTTTTTGTGGTTTTTTCTGCATTTTTTTTTTGCAATTTTTTGCATTTTTTTTGCATTTTTTTGTGGATTTTTTTGCATTTTTTTTTGCATTTTTTTGTGGATTTTTCTGCATTTTTTTGTGGATTTTTTTGCATTTTTTTTGCATTTTTTTGTGGATTTTTTTGCATTTTTTTTTGCATTTTTTTGTAGATTTTCCTGCATTTTTTTAGCATTTTTTTTGCATTTTTTTTAGCATTTTTTTTGCATTTTTTTTGCATTTTTTTGTGGATTTTTTTGCATTTTTTTTGCATTTTTTTGTGGATTTTTTTGCATTTTTTTGTGGATTTTTTTGCATTTTTTTTGCATTTTTTTTAGCATTTTTTTTGCATTTTTTTGTGGATTTTTCTGCATTTTTTTTTTGCATTTTTTTGTGGATTTTTCTGCATTTTTTTTGCATTTTTTTTAGCATTTTTTTTGCATTTTTTTGTGGATTTTTCAGCATTTTTTTTTTGCATTTTTTGTGATTTTTTTTGCATTTTTTTTAGCATTTTTTTTGCAATTTTTTGCATTTTTTTTGCATTTTTTTGTGGATTTTTCTGCATTTTTTTTTGCATTTTTTGTGTTTTTTTCTGCATTTTTTTTTTGCATTTTTTTGCATTTTTTTTGCATTTTTTTGTGGATTTTTTTGCATTTTTTTTGCATTTTTTTGTGGATTTTTTTGCATTTTTTTTTGCATTTTTTTGTGGATTTTTCTGCATTTTTTTTGCATTTTTTTGTGGATTTTTTTGCATTTTTTTTGCATTTTTTTGTGGATTTTTTTGCATTTTTTTTTGCATTTTTTTGTGGATTTTTCTGCATTTTTTTTTGCATTTTTTTTGCATTTTTTTTTGCATTTTTTTTGCATTTTTTTTGCATTTTTTTTAGCATTTTTTTTGCATTTTTTTTGCATTTTTTTTTGCATTTTTTTGCATTTTTTTTGCATTTTTTTTTGCATTTTTTTGTGGATTTTCCTGCATTTTTTTTGCATTTTTTTGTGGATTTTTTTGCATTTTTTTTGCATTTTTTTTTGCATTTTTTTTGCATTTTTTTTGCATTTTTTTTAGCATTTTTTTTGCATTTTTTTTGCATTTTTTTTTGCATTTTTTTTGCATTTTTTTTGCATTTTTTTTAGCATTTTTTTTGCATTTTTTTTGCATTTTTTTTTGCATTTTTTTGCATTTTTTTTGCATTTTTTTTTGCATTTTTTTGTGGATTTTCCTGCATTTTTTTTGCATTTTTTTTGCATTTTTTTTTGCATTTTTTTTGCATTTTTTTTGCATTTTTTTTAGCATTTTTTTTGCATTTTTTTTGCATTTTTTTTAGCATTTTTTGTGGTTTTTTCTGCATTTTTTTTGCATTTTTTTGTGGATTTTTTTGCATTTTTTTTTGCATTTTTTTGTGGATTTTTTTGCATTTTTTTGTGGATTTTTTTGCATTTTTTTTTGCATTTTTTTTGCATTTTTTTTTGCATTTTTTTTGCATTTTTTTTGCATTTTTTTTAGCATTTTTTTTGCATTTTTTTTGCATTTTTTTTTGCATTTTTTTGCATTTTTTTTGCATTTTTTTTTGCATTTTTTTGTGGATTTTCCTGCATTTTTTTTGCATTTTTTTGTGGATTTTTTTGCATTTTTTTTGCATTTTTTTGTGAATTTTTTTGCATTTTTTTTAGCATTTTTTTTGCATTTTTTTGTGGATTTTTCTGCATTTTTTTTGCATTTTTTTGTGGATTTTTTTGCATTTTTTTTTGCATTTTTTGTGGTTTTTTCTGCATTTTTTTTAGCATTTTTTTGTGGATTTTTTTGCATTTTTTTTGCATTTTTTTTGCATTTTTTTTTGCATTTTTTTTGCATTTTTTTTGCATTTTTTTTTGCATTTTTTGTGGTTTTTTCTGCATTTTTTTTTGGCAATTTTTTGCATTTTTTTTGCATTTTTTTGTGGATTTTTTTGCATTTTTTTTTGCATTTTTTTGTGGATTTTTCTGCATTTTTTTGTGGATTTTTTTGCATTTTTTTTGCATTTTTTTGTGGATTTTTTTGCATTTTTTTTTGCATTTTTTTGTAGATTTTCCTGCATTTTTTTTGCATTTTTTTTGCATTTTTTTTTAGCATTTTTTTTGCATTTTTTTTGCATTTTTTTGTGGATTTTTTTGCATTTTTTTTGCATTTTTTTGTGGATTTTTTTGCATTTTTTTGTGGATTTTTTTGCATTTTTTTTGCATTTTTTTTAGCATTTTTTTTGCATTTTTTTGTGGATTTTTCTGCATTTTTTTTTTGCATTTTTTTGTGGATTTTTCTGCATTTTTTTTGCATTTTTTTTAGCATTTTTTTTGCATTTTTTTGTGGATTTTTCAGCATTTTTTTTTTGCATTTTTTGTGATTTTTTTTGCATTTTTTTTAGCATTTTTTTTGCAATTTTTTGCATTTTTTTTGCATTTTTTTGTGGATTTTTCTGCATTTTTTTTTGCATTTTTTGTGGTTTTTTCTGCATTTTTTTTTTGCATTTTTTTGCATTTTTTTTGCATTTTTTTGTGGATTTTTTTGCATTTTTTTTGCATTTTTTTGTGGATTTTTTTGCATTTTTTTTTGCATTTTTTTGTGGATTTTTCTGCATTTTTTTTGCATTTTTTTGTGGATTTTTTTGCATTTTTTTTGCATTTTTTTGTGGATTTTTTTGCATTTTTTTTTGCATTTTTTTGTGGATTTTTCTGCATTTTTTTTTGCATTTTTTTTGCATTTTTTTTTGCATTTTTTTTGCATTTTTTTTGCATTTTTTTTAGCATTTTTTTTGCATTTTTTTTGCATTTTTTTTTGCATTTTTTTGCATTTTTTTTGCATTTTTTTTTGCATTTTTTTGTGGATTTTCCTGCATTTTTTTTGCATTTTTTTGTGGATTTTTTTGCATTTTTTTTGCATTTTTTTTTGCATTTTTTTTGCATTTTTTTTGCATTTTTTTTAGCATTTTTTTTGCATTTTTTTTGCATTTTTTTTTGCATTTTTTTTGCATTTTTTTTAGCATTTTTTTTGCATTTTTTTTGCATTTTTTTTTGCATTTTTTTGCATTTTTTTTGCATTTTTTTTTGCATTTTTTTGTGGATTTTCCTGCATTTTTTTTGCATTTTTTTTGCATTTTTTTTTGCATTTTTTTTGCATTTTTTTTGCATTTTTTTTAGCATTTTTTTTGCATTTTTTTTGCATTTTTTTTAGCATTTTTTGTGGTTTTTTCTGCATTTTTTTTAGCATTTTTTTGTGGATTTTTTTGCATTTTTTTTTGCATTTTTTTGTGGATTTTTTTGCATTTTTTTGTGGATTTTTTTGCATTTTTTTTGCATTTTTTTGTGGATTTTTTTGCATTTTTTTTTGCATTTTTTGTGGTTTTTTCTGCATTTTTTTTAGCATTTTTTTGTGGATTTTTTTGCATTTTTTTTGCATTTTTTTTTGCATTTTTTTTGCATTTTTTTTGCATTTTTTTTAGCATTTTTTTTGCATTTTTTTTGCATTTTTTTTTTGCATTTTTTTGCATTTTTTTTGCATTTTTTTTTGCATTTTTTTGTGGATTTTCCTGCATTTTTTTTGCATTTTTTTGTGGATTTTTTTGCATTTTTTTTTGCATTTTTTGTGGTTTTTTCTGCATTTTTTTTAGCATTTTTTTGTGGATTTTTTTGCATTTTTTTTGCATTTTTTTTTGCATTTTTTTGTGGATTTTCCTGCATTTTTTTTGCATTTTTTTTGCATTTTTTTTTGCATTTTTTTTGCATTTTTTTTGCATTTTTTTTAGCATTTTTTTTGCATTTTTTTTGCATTTTTTTTAGCATTTTTTGTGGTTTTTTCTGCATTTTTTTTGCATTTTTTTGTGGATTTTTTTGCATTTTTTTTTGCATTTTTTTGTGGATTTTTTTGCATTTTTTTGTGGATTTTTTTGCATTTTTTTTTGCATTTTTTTTGCATTTTTTTTTGCATTTTTTTTGCATTTTTTTTGCATTTTTTTTAGCATTTTTTTTGCATTTTTTTTGCATTTTTTTTTGCATTTTTTTGCATTTTTTTTGCATTTTTTTTTGCATTTTTTTGTGGATTTTCCTGCATTTTTTTTGCATTTTTTTTGCATTTTTTTTTGCATTTTTTTTGCATTTTTTTTGCATTTTTTTTTGCATTTTTTGTGGTTTTTTCTGCATTTTTTTTTGGCAATTTTTTGCATTTTTTTTGCATTTTTTTGTGGATTTTTTTGCATTTTTTTTTGCATTTTTTTGTGGATTTTTCTGCATTTTTTTGTGGATTTTTTTGCATTTTTTTTGCATTTTTTTGTGGATTTTTTTGCATTTTTTTTTGCATTTTTTTGTAGATTTTCCTGCATTTTTTTTGCATTTTTTTTGCATTTTTTTTTAGCATTTTTTTTGCATTTTTTTTGCATTTTTTTGTGGATTTTTTTGCATTTTTTTTGCATTTTTTTGTGGATTTTTTTGCATTTTTTTGTGGATTTTTTTGCATTTTTTTTGCATTTTTTTTAGCATTTTTTTTGCATTTTTTTGTGGATTTTTCTGCATTTTTTTTTTGCATTTTTTTGTGGATTTTTCTGCATTTTTTTTGCATTTTTTTTAGCATTTTTTTTGCATTTTTTTGTGGATTTTTCAGCATTTTTTTTTTGCATTTTTTGTGATTTTTTTTGCATTTTTTTTAGCATTTTTTTTGCAATTTTTTGCATTTTTTTTGCATTTTTTTGTGGATTTTTCTGCATTTTTTTTTGCATTTTTTGTGGTTTTTTCTGCATTTTTTTTTTGCATTTTTTTGCATTTTTTTTGCATTTTTTTGTGGATTTTTTTGCATTTTTTTTGCATTTTTTTGTGGATTTTTTTGCATTTTTTTTTGCATTTTTTTGTGGATTTTTCTGCATTTTTTTTGCATTTTTTTGTGGATTTTTTTGCATTTTTTTTGCATTTTTTTGTGGATTTTTTTGCATTTTTTTTTGCATTTTTTTGTGGATTTTTCTGCATTTTTTTTTGCATTTTTTTTGCATTTTTTTTTGCATTTTTTTTGCATTTTTTTTGCATTTTTTTTAGCATTTTTTTTGCATTTTTTTTGCATTTTTTTTTGCATTTTTTTGCATTTTTTTTGCATTTTTTTTTGCATTTTTTTGTGGATTTTCCTGCATTTTTTTTTGCATTTTTTTGTGGATTTTTCTGCATTTTTTTTGCATTTTTTTGTGGATTTTTTTGCATTTTTTTTGCATTTTTTTGTGGATTTTTTTGCATTTTTTTTTGCATTTTTTTGTGGATTTTTCTGCATTTTTTTTTGCATTTTTTTTGCATTTTTTTTTGCATTTTTTTTGCATTTTTTTTGCATTTTTTTTAGCATTTTTTTTGCATTTTTTTTGCATTTTTTTTTGCATTTTTTTGCATTTTTTTTGCATTTTTTTTTGCATTTTTTTGTGGATTTTCCTGCATTTTTTTTGCATTTTTTTGTGGATTTTTTTGCATTTTTTTTGCATTTTTTTTTGCATTTTTTTTGCATTTTTTTTGCATTTTTTTTAGCATTTTTTTTGCATTTTTTTTGCATTTTTTTTTGCATTTTTTTTGCATTTTTTTTAGCATTTTTTTTGCATTTTTTTTGCATTTTTTTTTGCATTTTTTTGCATTTTTTTTGCATTTTTTTTTGCATTTTTTTGTGGATTTTCCTGCATTTTTTTTGCATTTTTTTTGCATTTTTTTTTGCATTTTTTTTGCATTTTTTTTGCATTTTTTTTAGCATTTTTTTTGCATTTTTTTGCATTTTTTTTAGCATTTTTTGTGGTTTTTTCTGCATTTTTTTTAGCATTTTTTTGTGGATTTTTTTGCATTTTTTTTTGCATTTTTTTGTGGATTTTTTTGCATTTTTTTGTGGATTTTTTTGCATTTTTTTTGCATTTTTTTGTGGATTTTTTTGCATTTTTTTTTGCATTTTTTGTGGTTTTTTCTGCATTTTTTTTAGCATTTTTTTGTGGATTTTTTTGCATTTTTTTTGCATTTTTTTTTGCATTTTTTTTGCATTTTTTTTGCATTTTTTTTAGCATTTTTTTTGCATTTTTTTTGCATTTTTTTTTGCATTTTTTTGCATTTTTTTTGCATTTTTTTTTGCATTTTTTTGTGGATTTTCCTGCATTTTTTTTGCATTTTTTTGTGGATTTTTTTGCATTTTTTTTTGCATTTTTTGTGGTTTTTTCTGCATTTTTTTTAGCATTTTTTTGTGGATTTTTTTGCATTTTTTTTGCATTTTTTTTTGCATTTTTTTGCATTTTTTTTTGCATTTTTTGTGGTTTTTTCTGCATTTTTTTTAGCATTTTTTTGTGGATTTTTTTGCATTTTTTTTGCATTTTTTTTTGCATTTTTTTTTGCATTTTTTTGCATTTTTTTTGCATTTTTTTTTGCATTTTTTTGTGGATTTTCCTGCATTTTTTTTGCATTTTTTTGTGGATTTTTTTGCATTTTTTTTGCATTTTTTTGTGGATTTTTTTGCATTTTTTTTGCATTTTTTTTTGCATTTTTTTGTGGATTTTCCTGCATTTTTTTTGCATTTTTTTGTGGATTTTTTTGCATTTTTTTTTGCATTTTTTTGTGGATTTTTCTGCATTTTTTTTGCATTTTTTTTGCATTTTTTTTTGCATTTTTTTTGCATTTTTTTTGCATTTTTTTTAGCATTTTTTTTGCATTTTTTTTGCATTTTTTTTTGCATTTTTTTGCATTTTTTTTGCATTTTTTTTTGCATTTTTTTGTGGATTTTCCTGCATTTTTTTTGCATTTTTTTGTGGATTTTTTTGCATTTTTTTTTGCATTTTTTGTGGTTTTTTCTGCATTTTTTTTAGCATTTTTTTGTGGATTTTTTAGCATTTTTTTTGCATTTTTTTTAGCATTTTTTTTGCATTTTTTTTGCATTTTTTTTTGCATTTTTTTGCATTTTTTTTGCATTTTTTTTTGCATTTTTTTGTGGATTTTCCTGCATTTTTTTTGCATTTTTTTGTGGATTTTTTTGCATTTTTTTTTGCATTTTTTTGTGGATTTTTTTGCATTTTTTTTGCATTTTTTTTAGCATTTTTTTTGCATTTTTTTTGCATTTTTTTTTGCATTTTTTTGCATTTTTTTTGCATTTTTTTTTGCATTTTTTTGTGGATTTTCCTGCATTTTTTTTGCATTTTTTTGTGGATTTTTTTGCATTTTTTTTTGCATTTTTTGTGGTTTTTTCTGCATTTTTTTTAGCATTTTTTTGTGGATTTTTTTGCATTTTTTTTGCATTTTTTTTTGCATTTTTTTGCATTTTTTTTTGCATTTTTTGTGGTTTTTTCTGCATTTTTTTTAGCATTTTTTTGTGGATTTTTTTGCATTTTTTTTGCATTTTTTTTTGCATTTTTTTTGCATTTTTTTGCATTTTTTTTGCATTTTTTTTTGCATTTTTTTGTGGATTTTCCTGCATTTTTTTTGCATTTTTTTGTGGATTTTTTTGCATTTTTTTTTGCATTTTTTTGTGGATTTTTTTGCATTTTTTTTGCATTTTTTTTTGCATTTTTTTGTGGATTTTCCTGCATTTTTTTTGCATTTTTTTGTGGATTTTTTTGCATTTTTTTTGCATTTTTTTGTGGATTTTTCTGCATTTTTTTTGCATTTTTTTTGCATTTTTTTTTGCATTTTTTTTGCATTTTTTTTGCATTTTTTTTAGCATTTTTTTTGCATTTTTTTTGCATTTTTTTTTGCATTTTTTTTGCATTTTTTTTTGCATTTTTTTGTGGATTTTCCTGCATTTTTTTTGCATTTTTTTGTGGATTTTTTTGCATTTTTTTTTGCATTTTTTTGTGGATTTTTTTGCATTTTTTTTTGCATTTTTTTGCATTTTTTTTGCATTTTTTTGTGGATTTTTTTGCATTTTTTTTTGCATTTTTTGTGGTTTTTTCTGCATTTTTTTTAGCATTTTTTTGTGGATTTTTTTGCATTTTTTTTGCATTTTTTTTAGCATTTTTTTTGCATTTTTTTTGCATTTTTTTTTGCATTTTTTTGCATTTTTTTTGCATTTTTTTTTGCATTTTTTTGTGGATTTTCCTGCATTTTTTTTGCATTTTTTTGTGGATTTTTTTGCATTTTTTTTTGCATTTTTTTGTGGATTTTTTTGCATTTTTTTTGCATTTTTTTTTGCATTTTTTTGTGGATTTTCCTGCATTTTTTTTGCATTTTTTTGTGGATTTTTTTGCATTTTTTTTTGCATTTTTTTGTGGATTTTTTTGCATTTTTTTGTGGATTTTTTTGCATTTTTTTTGCATTTTTTTGTGGATTTTTTTGCATTTTTTTTTGCATTTTTTGTGGTTTTTTCTGCATTTTTTTTAGCATTTTTTTGTGGATTTTTTTGCATTTTTTTTGCATTTTTTTTTGCATTTTTTTTGCATTTTTTTGCATTTTTTTTAGCATTTTTTTTGCATTTTTTTTGCATTTTTTTTTGCATTTTTTTGCATTTTTTTTGCATTTTTTTTTGCATTTTTTTGTGGATTTTCCTGCATTTTTTTTGCATTTTTTTGTGGATTTTTTTGCATTTTTTTGTGGATTTTTTTGTGGATTTTTTTGCATTTTTTTGTGGATTTTTTTGCATTTTTTTTGCATTTTTTTGTGGATTTTTTTGCATTTTTTTTTGCATTTTTTGTGGTTTTTTCTGCATTTTTTTTAGCATTTTTTTGTGGATTTTTTTGCATTTTTTTTGCATTTTTTTTTGCATTTTTTTTTGCATTTTTTTGCATTTTTTTTGCATTTTTTTTTGCATTTTTTTGTGGATTTTCCTGCATTTTTTTTGCATTTTTTTGTGGATTTTTTTGCATTTTTTTTGCATTTTTTTGCATTTTTTTTTGCATTTTTTTGTGGATTTTTTTGCATTTTTTTTGCATTTTTTTTTGCATTTTTTTTGCATTTTTTTTGCATTTTTTTTAGCATTTTTTTTGCATTTTTTTTGCATTTTTTTTTGCATTTTTTTGCATTTTTTTTGCATTTTTTTTTTGCATTTTTTTGTGGATTTTTTTGCATTTTTTTTGCATTTTTTTTTGCATTTTTTTGTGGATTTTCCTGCATTTTTTTTGCATTTTTTTGTGGATTTTTTTGCATTTTTTTTTGCATTTTTTTGTGGATTTTTTTGCATTTTTTTTGCATTTTTTTTTGCATTTTTTTGTGGATTTTCCTGCATTTTTTTTGCATTTTTTTGTGGATTTTTTTGCATTTTTTTTTGCATTTTTTTGTGGATTTTTTTGCATTTTTTTGTGGATTTTTTTGCATTTTTTTTGCATTTTTTTGTGGATTTTTTTGCATTTTTTTTTGCATTTTTTGTGGTTTTTTCTGCATTTTTTTTAGCATTTTTTTGTGGATTTTTTTGCATTTTTTTTGCATTTTTTTTTGCATTTTTTTTGCATTTTTTTGCATTTTTTTTAGCATTTTTTTTGCATTTTTTTTGCATTTTTTTTTGCATTTTTTTGCATTTTTTTTGCATTTTTTTTTGCATTTTTTTGTGGATTTTCCTGCATTTTTTTTGCATTTTTTTGTGGATTTTTTTGCATTTTTTTTTGCATTTTTTTGTGGATTTTTTTGCATTTTTTTGTGGATTTTTTTGCATTTTTTTTGCATTTTTTTGTGGATTTTTTTGCATTTTTTTTTGCATTTTTTGTGGTTTTTTCTGCATTTTTTTTAGCATTTTTTTGTGGATTTTTTTGCATTTTTTTTGCATTTTTTTTTGCATTTTTTTGCATTTTTTTTGCATTTTTTTTTGCATTTTTTTGTGGATTTTCCTGCATTTTTTTTGCATTTTTTTGTGGATTTTTTTGCATTTTTTTTTGCATTTTTTTGCATTTTTTTTTGCATTTTTTTGTGGATTTTTTTGCATTTTTTTTGCATTTTTTTTTGCATTTTTTTTGCATTTTTTTTGCATTTTTTTTAGCATTTTTTTTGCATTTTTTTTGCATTTTTTTTTGCATTTTTTTGCATTTTTTTTGCATTTTTTTTTGCATTTTTTTGTGGATTTTCCTGCATTTTTTTTGCATTTTTTTGTGGATTTTTTTGCATTTTTTTTTGCATTTTTTTGTGGATTTTTTTGCATTTTTTTTGCATTTTTTTTTGCATTTTTTTGTGGATTTTCCTGCATTTTTTTTGCATTTTTTTGTGGATTTTTTTGCATTTTTTTTTGCATTTTTTTGTGGATTTTCCTGCATTTTTTTTGCATTTTTTTTGCATTTTTTTTTGCATTTTTTTTGCATTTTTTTTGCATTTTTTTGCATTTTTTTTGCATTTTTTTTTGCATTTTTTTGTGGATTTTCCTGCATTTTTTTTTGCATTTTTTTGTGGATTTTTTTGCATTTTTTTTTGCATTTTTTTGTGGATTTTTTTGCATTTTTTTTTGCATTTTTTTGCATTTTTTTTGCATTTTTTTGTGGATTTTTTTGCATTTTTTTTTGCATTTTTTGTGGTTTTTTCTGCATTTTTTTTAGCATTTTTTTGTGGATTTTTTTGCATTTTTTTTGCATTTTTTTTAGCATTTTTTTTGCATTTTTTTTGCATTTTTTTTTGCATTTTTTTGCATTTTTTTTGCATTTTTTTTTGCATTTTTTTGTGGATTTTCCTGCATTTTTTTTGCATTTTTTTGTGGATTTTTTTGCATTTTTTTTTGCATTTTTTTGTGGATTTTTTTGCATTTTTTTTGCATTTTTTTTTGCATTTTTTTGTGGATTTTCCTGCATTTTTTTTGCATTTTTTGTGGATTTTTTTGCATTTTTTTTTGCATTTTTTTGTGGATTTTTTTGCATTTTTTTGTGGATTTTTTTGCATTTTTTTTGCATTTTTTTGTGGATTTTTTTGCATTTTTTTTTGCATTTTTTGTGGTTTTTTCTGCATTTTTTTTAGCATTTTTTTGTGGATTTTTTTGCATTTTTTTTGCATTTTTTTTTGCATTTTTTTTGCATTTTTTTGCATTTTTTTTAGCATTTTTTTTGCATTTTTTTTGCATTTTTTTTTGCATTTTTTTGCATTTTTTTTGCATTTTTTTTTGCATTTTTTTGTGGATTTTCCTGCATTTTTTTTGCATTTTTTTGTGGATTTTTTTGCATTTTTTTTTGCATTTTTTTGTGGATTTTTTTGCATTTTTTTGTGGATTTTTTTGCATTTTTTTTGCATTTTTTTGTGGATTTTTTTGCATTTTTTTTTGCATTTTTTGTGGTTTTTTCTGCATTTTTTTTAGCATTTTTTGTGGATTTTTTTGCATTTTTTTTGCATTTTTTTTTGCATTTTTTTTTGCATTTTTTTGCATTTTTTTTGCATTTTTTTTTGCATTTTTTTGTGGATTTTCCTGCATTTTTTTTGCATTTTTTTGTGGATTTTTTTGCATTTTTTTTTGCATTTTTTTGCATTTTTTTTTGCATTTTTTTGTGGATTTTTTTGCATTTTTTTTGCATTTTTTTTTGCATTTTTTTTGCATTTTTTTTGCATTTTTTTTAGCATTTTTTTTGCATTTTTTTTGCATTTTTTTTTGCATTTTTTTGCATTTTTTTTGCATTTTTTTTTGCATTTTTTTGTGGATTTTCCTGCATTTTTTTTGCATTTTTTTGTGGATTTTTTTGCATTTTTTTTTGCATTTTTTTGTGGATTTTTTTGCATTTTTTTTGCATTTTTTTTTGCATTTTTTTGTGGATTTTCCTGCATTTTTTTTGCATTTTTTTTTGCATTTTTTTGCATTTTTTTTGCATTTTTTTTTGCATTTTTTTGTGGATTTTCCTGCATTTTTTTTGCATTTTTTTGTGGATTTTTTTGCATTTTTTTTTGCATTTTTTTGCATTTTTTTTTGCATTTTTTTGTGGATTTTTTTGCATTTTTTTTGCATTTTTTTTTGCATTTTTTTTGCATTTTTTTTGCATTTTTTTTAGCATTTTTTTTGCATTTTTTTTGCATTTTTTTTTGCATTTTTTTGCATTTTTTTTGCATTTTTTTTTGCATTTTTTTGTGGATTTTCCTGCATTTTTTTTGCATTTTTTTGTGGATTTTTTTGCATTTTTTTTTGCATTTTTTTGTGGATTTTTTTGCATTTTTTTTGCATTTTTTTTTGCATTTTTTTGTGGATTTTCCTGCATTTTTTTTGCATTTTTTTGTGGATTTTTTTGCATTTTTTTTTGCATTTTTTTGTGGATTTTTTTGCATTTTTTTTGCATTTTTTTTTGCATTTTTTTGTGGATTTTCCTGCATTTTTTTTGCATTTTTTTGTGGATTTTTTTGCATTTTTTTTTGCATTTTTTTGTGGATTTTCCTGCATTTTTTTTGCATTTTTTTTGCATTTTTTTTTGCATTTTTTTTGCATTTTTTTTGCATTTTTTTGCATTTTTTTTGCATTTTTTTTTGCATTTTTTGTGGATTTTCCTGCATTTTTTTTTGCATTTTTTTGTGGATTTTTTTGCATTTTTTTTTGCATTTTTTTGTGGATTTTTTTGCATTTTTTTTTGCATTTTTTTGCATTTTTTTTGCATTTTTTTGTGGATTTTTTTGCATTTTTTTTTGCATTTTTTGTGGTTTTTTCTGCATTTTTTTTAGCATTTTTTTGTGGATTTTTTTGCATTTTTTTTGCATTTTTTTTAGCATTTTTTTTGCATTTTTTTTGCATTTTTTTTTGCATTTTTTTGCATTTTTTTTGCATTTTTTTTTGCATTTTTTTGTGGATTTTCCTGCATTTTTTTTGCATTTTTTTGTGGATTTTTTTGCATTTTTTTTTGCATTTTTTTGTGGATTTTTTTGCATTTTTTTTGCATTTTTTTTTGCATTTTTTTGTGGATTTTCCTGCATTTTTTTTGCATTTTTTTGTGGATTTTTTTGCATTTTTTTTTGCATTTTTTTGTGGATTTTTTTGCATTTTTTTGTGGATTTTTTTGCATTTTTTTTGCATTTTTTTGTGGATTTTTTTGCATTTTTTTTTGCATTTTTTGTGGTTTTTTCTGCATTTTTTTTAGCATTTTTTTGTGGATTTTTTTGCATTTTTTTTGCATTTTTTTTTGCATTTTTTTTGCATTTTTTTGCATTTTTTTTAGCATTTTTTTTGCATTTTTTTTGCATTTTTTTTTGCATTTTTTTGCATTTTTTTTGCATTTTTTTTTGCATTTTTTTGTGGATTTTCCTGCATTTTTTTTGCATTTTTTTGTGGATTTTTTTGCATTTTTTTTTGCATTTTTTGTGGTTTTTTCTGCATTTTTTTTAGCATTTTTTTGTGGATTTTTTTGCATTTTTTTTGCATTTTTTTTTGCATTTTTTTTTGCATTTTTTTGCATTTTTTTTGCATTTTTTTTTGCATTTTTTTGTGGATTTTCTTGCATTTTTTTTTGCATTTTTTTGTGGATTTTTTTGCATTTTTTTTGCATTTTTTTTTGCATTTTTTTGTGGATTTTCCTGCATTTTTTTTGCATTTTTTTTTGCATTTTTTTGCATTTTTTTTGCATTTTTTTTTGCATTTTTTTGTGGATTTTCCTGCATTTTTTTTGCATTTTTTTGTGGATTTTTTTGCATTTTTTTTTGCATTTTTTTGCATTTTTTTTTGCATTTTTTTGTGGATTTTTTTGCATTTTTTTTGCATTTTTTTTTGCATTTTTTTTGCATTTTTTTTGCATTTTTTTTAGCATTTTTTTTGCATTTTTTTTGCATTTTTTTTTGCATTTTTTTGCATTTTTTTTGCATTTTTTTTTGCATTTTTTTGTGGATTTTCCTGCATTTTTTTTGCATTTTTTTGTGGATTTTTTTGCATTTTTTTTTGCATTTTTTTGTGGATTTTTTTGCATTTTTTTTGCATTTTTTTTTGCATTTTTTTGTGGATTTTCCTGCATTTTTTTTGCATTTTTTTGTGGATTTTTTTGCATTTTTTTTTGCATTTTTTTGCATTTTTTTTTGCATTTTTTTGTGGATTTTTTTGCATTTTTTTTGCATTTTTTTTTGCATTTTTTTTGCATTTTTTTTGCATTTTTTTTAGCATTTTTTTTGCATTTTTTTTGCATTTTTTTTTGCATTTTTTTGCATTTTTTTTGCATTTTTTTTTGCATTTTTTTGTGGATTTTCCTGCATTTTTTTTGCATTTTTTTGTGGATTTTTTTGCATTTTTTTTTGCATTTTTTTGTGGATTTTTTTGCATTTTTTTTGCATTTTTTTTTGCATTTTTTTGTGGATTTTCCTGCATTTTTTTTGCATTTTTTTTTGCATTTTTTTGCATTTTTTTTGCATTTTTTTTTGCATTTTTTTGTGGATTTTCCTGCATTTTTTTTGCATTTTTTTGTGGATTTTTTTGCATTTTTTTTTGCATTTTTTTGCATTTTTTTTTGCATTTTTTTGTGGATTTTTTTGCATTTTTTTTGCATTTTTTTTTGCATTTTTTTTGCATTTTTTTTGCATTTTTTTTAGCATTTTTTTTGCATTTTTTTTGCATTTTTTTTTGCATTTTTTTGCATTTTTTTTGCATTTTTTTTTGCATTTTTTTGTGGATTTTCCTGCATTTTTTTTGCATTTTTTTGTGGATTTTTTTGCATTTTTTTTTGCATTTTTTTGTGGATTTTTTTGCATTTTTTTTGCATTTTTTTTTGCATTTTTTTGTGGATTTTCCTGCATTTTTTTTGCATTTTTTTGTGGATTTTTTTGCATTTTTTTTTGCATTTTTTTGTGGATTTTCCTGCATTTTTTTTGCATTTTTTTTGCATTTTTTTTTGCATTTTTTTTGCATTTTTTTTGCATTTTTTTGCATTTTTTTTGCATTTTTTTTTGCATTTTTTTGTGGATTTTCCTGCATTTTTTTTGCATTTTTTTTTGCATTTTTTTGCATTTTTTTTGCATTTTTTTTTGCATTTTTTTGTGGATTTTCCTGCATTTTTTTTGCATTTTTTTGTGGATTTTTTTGCATTTTTTTTTGCATTTTTTTGCATTTTTTTTTGCATTTTTTTGTGGATTTTTTTGCATTTTTTTTGCATTTTTTTTTGCATTTTTTTTGCATTTTTTTTGCATTTTTTTTAGCATTTTTTTTGCATTTTTTTTGCATTTTTTTTTGCATTTTTTTGCATTTTTTTTGCATTTTTTTTTGCATTTTTTTGTGGATTTTCCTGCATTTTTTTTGCATTTTTTTGTGGATTTTTTTGCATTTTTTTTTGCATTTTTTTGTGGATTTTTTTGCATTTTTTTTGCATTTTTTTTTGCATTTTTTTGTGGATTTTCCTGCATTTTTTTTGCATTTTTTTGTGGATTTTTTTGCATTTTTTTTTGCATTTTTTTGTGGATTTTCCTGCATTTTTTTTGCATTTTTTTTGCATTTTTTTTTGCATTTTTTTTTGCATTTTTTTTGCATTTTTTTGCATTTTTTTTGCATTTTTTTTTGCATTTTTTTGTGGATTTTCCTGCATTTTTTTTTGCATTTTTTTGTGGATTTTTTTGCATTTTTTTTTGCATTTTTTTGTGGATTTTTTTGCATTTTTTTTTGCATTTTTTTGCATTTTTTTTGCATTTTTTTGTGGATTTTTTTGCATTTTTTTTGCATTTTTTTTTGCATTTTTTTGTGGATTTTCCTGCATTTTTTTTGCATTTTTTTGTGGATTTTTTTGCATTTTTTTTTGCATTTTTTTGCATTTTTTTTTGCATTTTTTTGTGGATTTTTTTGCATTTTTTTTGCATTTTTTTTTGCATTTTTTTTGCATTTTTTTTGCATTTTTTTTAGCATTTTTTTTGCATTTTTTTTGCATTTTTTTTTGCATTTTTTTGCATTTTTTTTGCATTTTTTTTTGCATTTTTTTGTGGATTTTCCTGCATTTTTTTTGCATTTTTTTGTGGATTTTTTTGCATTTTTTTTTGCATTTTTTTGTGGATTTTTTTGCATTTTTTTTGCATTTTTTTTTGCATTTTTTTGTGGATTTTCCTGCATTTTTTTTGCATTTTTTTTTGCATTTTTTTGCATTTTTTTTGCATTTTTTTTTGCATTTTTTTGTGGATTTTCCTGCATTTTTTTTGCATTTTTTTGTGGATTTTTTTGCATTTTTTTTTGCATTTTTTTGCATTTTTTTTTGCATTTTTTTGTGGATTTTTTTGCATTTTTTTTGCATTTTTTTTTGCATTTTTTTTGCATTTTTTTTGCATTTTTTTTAGCATTTTTTTTGCATTTTTTTTGCATTTTTTTTTGCATTTTTTTGCATTTTTTTTGCATTTTTTTTTGCATTTTTTTGTGGATTTTCCTGCATTTTTTTTGCATTTTTTTGTGGATTTTTTTGCATTTTTTTTTGCATTTTTTTGTGGATTTTTTTGCATTTTTTTTGCATTTTTTTTTGCATTTTTTTGTGGATTTTCCTGCATTTTTTTTGCATTTTTTTGTGGATTTTTTTGCATTTTTTTTTGCATTTTTTTGTGGATTTTCCTGCATTTTTTTTGCATTTTTTTTGCATTTTTTTTTGCATTTTTTTTGCATTTTTTTTGCATTTTTTTGCATTTTTTTTGCATTTTTTTTTGCATTTTTTTGTGGATTTTCCTGCATTTTTTTTTGCATTTTTTTGTGGATTTTTTTGCATTTTTTTTTGCATTTTTTTGTGGATTTTTTTGCATTTTTTTTTGCATTTTTTTGCATTTTTTTTGCATTTTTTTGTGGATTTTTTTGCATTTTTTTTTGCATTTTTTGTGGTTTTTTCTGCATTTTTTTTAGCATTTTTTTGTGGATTTTTTTGCATTTTTTTTGCATTTTTTTTAGCATTTTTTTTGCATTTTTTTTGCATTTTTTTTTGCATTTTTTTGTGGATTTTCCTGCATTTTTTTTGCATTTTTTTGTGGATTTTTTTGCATTTTTTTTTGCATTTTTTTGTGGATTTTTTTGCATTTTTTTTGCATTTTTTTTTGCATTTTTTTGTGGATTTTCCTGCATTTTTTTTGCATTTTTTTGTGGATTTTTTTGCATTTTTTTTTGCATTTTTTTGTGGATTTTTTTGCATTTTTTTGTGGATTTTTTTGCATTTTTTTTGCATTTTTTTGTGGATTTTTTTGCATTTTTTTTTGCATTTTTTGTGGTTTTTCCTGCATTTTTTTTGCATTTTTTTTGCATTTTTTTTTGCATTTTTTTTGCATTTTTTTTGCATTTTTTTGCATTTTTTTTGCATTTTTTTTTGCATTTTTTTGTGGATTTTCCTGCATTTTTTTTTGCATTTTTTTGTGGATTTTTTTGCATTTTTTTTTGCATTTTTTTGTGGATTTTTTTGCATTTTTTTTTGCATTTTTTTGCATTTTTTTTGCATTTTTTTGTGGATTTTTTTGCATTTTTTTTTTGCATTTTTTGTGGTTTTTTCTGCATTTTTTTTAGTATTTTTTTGTGGATTTTTTTGCATTTTTTTTGCATTTTTTTTAGCATTTTTTTTGCATTTTTTTTGCATTTTTTTTTGCATTTTTTTGCATTTTTTTTGCATTTTTTTTTGCATTTTTTTGTGGATTTTCCTGCATTTTTTTTGCATTTTTTTGTGGATTTTTTTGCATTTTTTTTTGCATTTTTTTGTGGATTTTTTTGCATTTTTTTTGCATTTTTTTTTGCATTTTTTTGTGGATTTTCCTGCATTTTTTTTGCATTTTTTTGTGGATTTTTTTGCATTTTTTTTTGCATTTTTTTGTGGATTTTTTTGCATTTTTTTGTGGATTTTTTTGCATTTTTTTTGCATTTTTTTGTGGATTTTTTTGCATTTTTTTTTGCATTTTTTGTGGTTTTTTCTGCATTTTTTTTAGCATTTTTTTGTGGATTTTTTTGCATTTTTTTTGCATTTTTTTTTGCATTTTTTTTGCATTTTTTTGCATTTTTTTTAGCATTTTTTTTGCATTTTTTTTGCATTTTTTTTTGCATTTTTTTGCATTTTTTTTGCATTTTTTTTTGCATTTTTTTGTGGATTTTCCTGCATTTTTTTTGCATTTTTTTGTGGATTTTTTTGCATTTTTTTTTGCATTTTTTTGTGGATTTTTTTGCATTTTTTTGTGGATTTTTTTGCATTTTTTTTGCATTTTTTTGTGGATTTTTTTGCATTTTTTTTTGCATTTTTTGTGGTTTTTTCTGCATTTTTTTTAGCATTTTTTTGTGGATTTTTTTGCATTTTTTTTGCATTTTTTTTTGCATTTTTTTTTGCATTTTTTTGCATTTTTTTTGCATTTTTTTTTGCATTTTTTTGTGGATTTTCCTGCATTTTTTTTGCATTTTTTTGTGGATTTTTTTGCATTTTTTTTTGCATTTTTTTGCATTTTTTTTTGCATTTTTTTGTGGATTTTTTTGCATTTTTTTTGCATTTTTTTTTGCATTTTTTTTGCATTTTTTTTGCATTTTTTTTAGCATTTTTTTTGCATTTTTTTTGCATTTTTTTTTGCATTTTTTTGCATTTTTTTTGCATTTTTTTTTGCATTTTTTTGTGGATTTTCCTGCATTTTTTTTGCATTTTTTTGTGGATTTTTTTGCATTTTTTTTTGCATTTTTTTGTGGATTTTTTTGCATTTTTTTTTGCATTTTTTTGTGGATTTTTTTGCATTTTTTTTGCATTTTTTTTTGCATTTTTTTGTGGATTTTCCTGCATTTTTTTTGCATTTTTTTTTGCATTTTTTTGCATTTTTTTTGCATTTTTTTTTGCATTTTTTTGTGGATTTTCCTGCATTTTTTTTGCATTTTTTTGTGGATTTTTTTGCATTTTTTTTTGCATTTTTTTGTGGATTTTTTTGCATTTTTTTTGCATTTTTTTTTGCATTTTTTTGTGGATTTTCCTGCATTTTTTTTGCATTTTTTTGTGGATTTTTTTGCATTTTTTTTTGCATTTTTTTGCATTTTTTTTTGCATTTTTTTGTGGATTTTTTTGCATTTTTTTTGCATTTTTTTTTGCATTTTTTTTGCATTTTTTTTGCATTTTTTTTAGCATTTTTTTTGCATTTTTTTTGCATTTTTTTTTGCATTTTTTTGCATTTTTTTTGCATTTTTTTTTGCATTTTTTTGTGGATTTTCCTGCATTTTTTTTGCATTTTTTTGTGGATTTTTTTGCATTTTTTTTTGCATTTTTTTGTGGATTTTTTTGCATTTTTTTTGCATTTTTTTTTGCATTTTTTTGTGGATTTTCCTGCATTTTTTTTGCATTTTTTTTTGCATTTTTTTGCATTTTTTTTGCATTTTTTTTTGCATTTTTTTGTGGATTTTCCTGCATTTTTTTTGCATTTTTTTGTGGATTTTTTTGCATTTTTTTTTGCATTTTTTTGTGGATTTTCCTGCATTTTTTTTGCATTTTTTTTTGCATTTTTTTTTGCATTTTTTTTGCATTTTTTTTGCATTTTTTTGCATTTTTTTTGCATTTTTTTTTGCATTTTTTTGTGGATTTTCCTGCATTTTTTTTGCATTTTTTTGTGGATTTTTTTGCATTTTTTTTTGCATTTTTTTGTGGATTTTTTTGCATTTTTTTTTGCATTTTTTTGCATTTTTTTTGCATTTTTTTGTGGATTTTTTTGCATTTTTTTTTGCATTTTTTGTGGTTTTTTCTGCATTTTTTTTAGCATTTTTTTGTGGATTTTTTTGCATTTTTTTTGCATTTTTTTTAGCATTTTTTTTGCATTTTTTTTGCATTTTTTTTTGCATTTTTTTGCATTTTTTTTGCATTTTTTTTGCATTTTTTTGTGGATTTTCCTGCATTTTTTTTGCATTTTTTTGTGGATTTTTTTGCATTTTTTTTTGCATTTTTTTGTGGATTTTTTTGCATTTTTTTTGCATTTTTTTTTGCATTTTTTTGTGGATTTTCCTGCATTTTTTTTGCATTTTTTTGTGGATTTTTTTGCATTTTTTTTTGCATTTTTTTGTGGATTTTTTTGCATTTTTTTGTGGATTTTTTTGCATTTTTTTTGCATTTTTTTGTGGATTTTTTTGCATTTTTTTTTGCATTTTTTGTGGTTTTTTCTGCATTTTTTTAGCATTTTTTTGTGGATTTTTTTGCATTTTTTTTGCATTTTTTTTTGCATTTTTTTTGCATTTTTTTGCATTTTTTTTAGCATTTTTTTTGCATTTTTTTTTGCATTTTTTTGTGGATTTTCCTGCATTTTTTTTGCATTTTTTTGTGGATTTTTTTGCATTTTTTTTTGCATTTTTTTGTGGATTTTTTTGCATTTTTTTTTGCATTTTTTTGCATTTTTTTTGCATTTTTTTGTGGATTTTTTTGCATTTTTTTTTGCATTTTTTGTGGTTTTTTCTGCATTTTTTTTAGCATTTTTTTGTGGATTTTTTTGCATTTTTTTTGCATTTTTTTTAGCATTTTTTTTGCATTTTTTTTGCATTTTTTTTTGCATTTTTTTGCATTTTTTTTGCATTTTTTTTTGCATTTTTTTGTGGATTTTCCTGCATTTTTTTGCATTTTTTTGTGGATTTTTTTGCATTTTTTTTTGCATTTTTTTGTGGATTTTTTTGCATTTTTTTTGCATTTTTTTTTGCATTTTTTTGTGGATTTTCCTGCATTTTTTTTGCATTTTTTTGTGGATTTTTTTGCATTTTTTTTTGCATTTTTTTGTGGATTTTTTTGCATTTTTTTGTGGATTTTTTTGCATTTTTTTTGCATTTTTTTGTGGATTTTTTTGCATTTTTTTTTGCATTTTTTGTGGTTTTTTCTGCATTTTTTTTAGCATTTTTTTGTGGATTTTTTTGCATTTTTTTTGCATTTTTTTTTGCATTTTTTTTGCATTTTTTTGCATTTTTTTTAGCATTTTTTTTGCATTTTTTTTGCATTTTTTTTTTGCATTTTTTTGCATTTTTTTTGCATTTTTTTTTGCATTTTTTTGTGGATTTTCCTGCATTTTTTTTGCATTTTTTTGTGGATTTTTTTGCATTTTTTTTTGCATTTTTTTGTGGATTTTTTTGCATTTTTTTGTGGATTTTTTTGCATTTTTTTTGCATTTTTTTGTGGATTTTTTTGCATTTTTTTTTGCATTTTTTGTGGTTTTTTCTGCATTTTTTTTAGCATTTTTTTGTGGATTTTTTTGCATTTTTTTTGCATTTTTTTTTGCATTTTTTTTTGCATTTTTTTGCATTTTTTTTGCATTTTTTTTTGCATTTTTTTGTGGATTTTCTTGCATTTTTTTTTGCATTTTTTTGTGGATTTTTTTGCATTTTTTTTGCATTTTTTTTTGCATTTTTTTGTGGATTTTCCTGCATTTTTTTTGCATTTTTTTTTGCATTTTTTTGCATTTTTTTTGCATTTTTTTTTGCATTTTTTTGTGGATTTTCCTGCATTTTTTTTGCATTTTTTTGTGGATTTTTTTGCATTTTTTTTTGCATTTTTTTGCATTTTTTTTTGCATTTTTTTGTGGATTTTTTTGCATTTTTTTTGCATTTTTTTTTGCATTTTTTTTGCATTTTTTTTGCATTTTTTTTAGCATTTTTTTTGCATTTTTTTTGCATTTTTTTTTGCATTTTTTTGCATTTTTTTTGCATTTTTTTTTGCATTTTTTTGTGGATTTTCCTGCATTTTTTTTGCATTTTTTTGTGGATTTTTTTGCATTTTTTTTTGCATTTTTTTGTGGATTTTTTTGCATTTTTTTTGCATTTTTTTTTGCATTTTTTTGTGGATTTTCCTGCATTTTTTTTGCATTTTTTTGTGGATTTTTTTGCATTTTTTTTTGCATTTTTTTGCATTTTTTTTTGCATTTTTTTGTGGATTTTTTTGCATTTTTTTTGCATTTTTTTTTGCTTTTTTTTTGCATTTTTTTTGCATTTTTTTTAGCATTTTTTTTGCATTTTTTTTGCATTTTTTTTTGCATTTTTTTGCATTTTTTTTGCATTTTTTTTTGCATTTTTTTGTGGATTTTCCTGCATTTTTTTTGCATTTTTTTGTGGATTTTTTTGCATTTTTTTTTGCATTTTTTTGTGGATTTTTTTGCATTTTTTTTGCATTTTTTTTTGCATTTTTTTGTGGATTTTCCTGCATTTTTTTTGCATTTTTTTTTTGCATTTTTTTGCATTTTTTTTGCATTTTTTTTTGCATTTTTTTGTGGATTTTCCTGCATTTTTTTTGCATTTTTTTGTGGATTTTTTTGCATTTTTTTTTGCATTTTTTTGCATTTTTTTTTGCATTTTTTTGTGGATTTTTTTGCATTTTTTTTGCATTTTTTTTTGCATTTTTTTTGCATTTTTTTTGCATTTTTTTTAGCATTTTTTTTGCATTTTTTTTGCATTTTTTTTTGCATTTTTTTGCATTTTTTTTGCATTTTTTTTTGCATTTTTTTGTGGATTTTCCTGCATTTTTTTTGCATTTTTTTGTGGATTTTTTTGCATTTTTTTTTGCATTTTTTTGTGGATTTTTTTGCATTTTTTTTGCATTTTTTTTTGCATTTTTTTGTGGATTTTCCTGCATTTTTTTTGCATTTTTTTGTGGATTTTTTTGCATTTTTTTTTGCATTTTTTTGTGGATTTTCCTGCATTTTTTTTGCATTTTTTTTGCATTTTTTTTTGCATTTTTTTTGCATTTTTTTTGCATTTTTTTGCATTTTTTTTGCATTTTTTTTTGCATTTTTTTGTGGATTTTCCTGCATTTTTTTTTGCATTTTTTTGTGGATTTTTTTGCATTTTTTTTTGCATTTTTTTGTGGATTTTTTTGCATTTTTTTTTGCATTTTTTTGCATTTTTTTTGCATTTTTTTGTGGATTTTTTTGCATTTTTTTTTGCATTTTTTGTGGTTTTTTCTGCATTTTTTTTAGCATTTTTTTGTGGATTTTTTTGCATTTTTTTTGCATTTTTTTTAGCATTTTTTTTGCATTTTTTTTGCATTTTTTTTTGCATTTTTTTGCATTTTTTTTGCATTTTTTTTTGCATTTTTTTGTGGATTTTCCTGCATTTTTTTTGCATTTTTTTGTGGATTTTTTTGCATTTTTTTTTGCATTTTTTTGTGGATTTTTTTGCATTTTTTTTGCATTTTTTTTTGCATTTTTTTGTGGATTTTCCTGCATTTTTTTTGCATTTTTTTGTGGATTTTTTTGCATTTTTTTTTGCATTTTTTTGTGGATTTTTTTGCATTTTTTTGTGGATTTTTTTGCATTTTTTTTGCATTTTTTTGTGGATTTTTTTGCATTTTTTTTTGCATTTTTTGTGGTTTTTCCTGCATTTTTTTTGCATTTTTTTTGCATTTTTTTTTGCATTTTTTTTGCATTTTTTTTGCATTTTTTTGCATTTTTTTTGCATTTTTTTTTGCATTTTTTTGTGGATTTTCCTGCATTTTTTTTTGCATTTTTTTGTGGATTTTTTTGCATTTTTTTTTGCATTTTTTTGTGGATTTTTTTGCATTTTTTTTTGCATTTTTTTGCATTTTTTTTGCATTTTTTTGTGGATTTTTTTGCATTTTTTTTTGCATTTTTTGTGGTTTTTTCTGCATTTTTTTTAGCATTTTTTTGTGGATTTTTTTGCATTTTTTTTGCATTTTTTTTAGCATTTTTTTTGCATTTTTTTTGCATTTTTTTTTGCATTTTTTTGCATTTTTTTTGCATTTTTTTTTGCATTTTTTTGTGGATTTTCCTGCATTTTTTTTGCATTTTTTTGTGGATTTTTTTGCATTTTTTTTTGCATTTTTTTGTGGATTTTTTTGCATTTTTTTTGCATTTTTTTTTGCATTTTTTTGTGGATTTTCCTGCATTTTTTTTGCATTTTTTTGTGGATTTTTTTGCATTTTTTTTTGCATTTTTTTGTGGATTTTTTTGCATTTTTTTGTGGATTTTTTTGCATTTTTTTTGCATTTTTTTGTGGATTTTTTTGCATTTTTTTTTGCATTTTTTGTGGTTTTTTCTGCATTTTTTTTAGCATTTTTTTGTGGATTTTTTTGCATTTTTTTTGCATTTTTTTTTGCATTTTTTTTGCATTTTTTTGCATTTTTTTTAGCATTTTTTTTGCATTTTTTTTGCATTTTTTTTTGCATTTTTTTGCATTTTTTTTGCATTTTTTTTTGCATTTTTTTGTGGATTTTCCTGCATTTTTTTTGCATTTTTTTGTGGATTTTTTTGCATTTTTTTTTGCATTTTTTTGTGGATTTTTTTGCATTTTTTTTTGCATTTTTTTGTGGATTTTTTTGCATTTTTTTTGCATTTTTTTTTGCATTTTTTTGTGGATTTTCCTGCATTTTTTTTGCATTTTTTTTTGCATTTTTTTGCATTTTTTTTGCATTTTTTTTTGCATTTTTTTGTGGATTTTCCTGCATTTTTTTTGCATTTTTTTGTGGATTTTTTTGCATTTTTTTTTGCATTTTTTTGTGGATTTTTTTGCATTTTTTTTGCATTTTTTTTTGCATTTTTTTGTGGATTTTCCTGCATTTTTTTTGCATTTTTTTGTGGATTTTTTTGCATTTTTTTTTGCATTTTTTTGCATTTTTTTTTGCATTTTTTTGTGGATTTTTTTGCATTTTTTTTGCATTTTTTTTTGCATTTTTTTTGCATTTTTTTTGCATTTTTTTTAGCATTTTTTTTGCATTTTTTTTGCATTTTTTTTTGCATTTTTTTGCATTTTTTTTGCATTTTTTTTTGCATTTTTTTGTGGATTTTCCTGCATTTTTTTTGCATTTTTTTGTGGATTTTTTTGCATTTTTTTTTGCATTTTTTTGTGGATTTTTTTGCATTTTTTTTGCATTTTTTTTTGCATTTTTTTGTGGATTTTCCTGCATTTTTTTTGCATTTTTTTTTGCATTTTTTTGCATTTTTTTTGCATTTTTTTTTGCATTTTTTTGTGGATTTTCCTGCATTTTTTTTGCATTTTTTTGTGGATTTTTTTGCATTTTTTTTTGCATTTTTTTGCATTTTTTTTTGCATTTTTTTGTGGATTTTCCTGCATTTTTTTTGCATTTTTTTTGCATTTTTTTTTGCATTTTTTTTGCATTTTTTTTGCATTTTTTTGCATTTTTTTTGCATTTTTTTTTGCATTTTTTTGTGGATTTTCCTGCATTTTTTTTTGCATTTTTTTGTGGATTTTTTTGCATTTTTTTTTGCATTTTTTTGTGGATTTTTTTGCATTTTTTTTTGCATTTTTTTGCATTTTTTTTGCATTTTTTTGTGGATTTTTTTGCATTTTTTTTTGCATTTTTTGTGGTTTTTTCTGCATTTTTTTTAGCATTTTTTTGTGGATTTTTTTGCATTTTTTTTGCATTTTTTTTAGCATTTTTTTTGCATTTTTTTTGCATTTTTTTTTGCATTTTTTTGCATTTTTTTTGCATTTTTTTTTGCATTTTTTTGTGGATTTTCCTGCATTTTTTTTGCATTTTTTTGTGGATTTTTTTGCATTTTTTTTTGCATTTTTTTGTGGATTTTTTTGCATTTTTTTTGCATTTTTTTTTGCATTTTTTTGTGGATTTTCCTGCATTTTTTTGCATTTTTTTGTGGATTTTTTTGCATTTTTTTTGCATTTTTTTGTGGATTTTTTTGCATTTTTTTTTGCATTTTTTGTGGTTTTTTCTGCATTTTTTTTAGCATTTTTTTGTGGATTTTTTTGCATTTTTTTTGCATTTTTTTTTGCATTTTTTTTGCATTTTTTTGCATTTTTTTTAGCATTTTTTTTGCATTTTTTTTTGCATTTTTTTGTGGATTTTCCTGCATTTTTTTTGCATTTTTTTGTGGATTTTTTTGCATTTTTTTTTGCATTTTTTTGTGGATTTTTTTGCATTTTTTTTGCATTTTTTTTTGCATTTTTTTGTGGATTTTCCTGCATTTTTTTTGCATTTTTTTTTGCATTTTTTTGCATTTTTTTTGCATTTTTTTTTGCATTTTTTTGTGGATTTTCCTGCATTTTTTTTGCATTTTTTTGTGGATTTTTTTGCATTTTTTTTTGCATTTTTTTGCATTTTTTTTTGCATTTTTTTGTGGATTTTTTTGCATTTTTTTTGCATTTTTTTTTGCATTTTTTTTGCATTTTTTTTGCATTTTTTTTAGCATTTTTTTTGCATTTTTTTTGCATTTTTTTTTGCATTTTTTTGCATTTTTTTTGCATTTTTTTTTGCATTTTTTTGTGGATTTTCCTGCATTTTTTTGTGGATTTTTTTGCATTTTTTTTTGCATTTTTTTGTGGATTTTTTTGCATTTTTTTTGCATTTTTTTTTGCATTTTTTTGTGGATTTTCCTGCATTTTTTTTGCATTTTTTTGTGGATTTTTTTGCATTTTTTTTTGCATTTTTTTGTGGATTTTCCTGCATTTTTTTTGCATTTTTTTTGCATTTTTTTTTGCATTTTTTTTGCATTTTTTTTGCATTTTTTTGCATTTTTTTTGCATTTTTTTTTGCATTTTTTTGTGGATTTTCCTGCATTTTTTTTTGCATTTTTTTGTGGATTTTTTTGCATTTTTTTTTGCATTTTTTTGTGGATTTTTTTGCATTTTTTTTTGCATTTTTTTGCATTTTTTTTGCATTTTTTTGTGGATTTTTTTGCATTTTTTTTTGCATTTTTTGTGGTTTTTTCTGCATTTTTTTTAGCATTTTTTTGTGGATTTTTTTGCATTTTTTTTGCATTTTTTTTAGCATTTTTTTTGCATTTTTTTTGCATTTTTTTTTGCATTTTTTTGCATTTTTTTTGCATTTTTTTTTGCATTTTTTTGTGGATTTTCCTGCATTTTTTTTGCATTTTTTTGTGGATTTTTTTGCATTTTTTTTTGCATTTTTTTGTGGATTTTTTTGCATTTTTTTTGCATTTTTTTTTGCATTTTTTTGTGGATTTTCCTGCATTTTTTTTGCATTTTTTTGTGGATTTTTTTGCATTTTTTTGTGGATTTTTTTGCATTTTTTTTGCATTTTTTTGTGGATTTTTTTGCATTTTTTTTTGCATTTTTTGTGGTTTTTTCTGCATTTTTTTTAGCATTTTTTTGTGGATTTTTTTGCATTTTTTTTGCATTTTTTTTTGCATTTTTTTTGCATTTTTTTGCATTTTTTTTAGCATTTTTTTTGCATTTTTTTTGCATTTTTTTTTGCATTTTTTTGCATTTTTTTTGCATTTTTTTTTGCATTTTTTTGTGGATTTTCCTGCATTTTTTTTGCATTTTTTTGTGGATTTTTTTGCATTTTTTTTTGCATTTTTTTGTGTATTTTTTTGCATTTTTTTGTGGATTTTTTTGCATTTTTTTTGCATTTTTTTGTGGATTTTTTTGCATTTTTTTTTGCATTTTTTGTGGTTTTTTCTGCATTTTTTTTAGCATTTTTTTGTGGATTTTTTTGCATTTTTTTTGCATTTTTTTTTGCATTTTTTTTTGCATTTTTTTGCATTTTTTTTGCATTTTTTTTTGCATTTTTTTGTGGATTTTCCTGCATTTTTTTTGCATTTTTTTGTGGATTTTTTTGCATTTTTTTTTGCATTTTTTTGCATTTTTTTTTGCATTTTTTTGTGGATTTTTTTGCATTTTTTTTGCATTTTTTTTTGCATTTTTTTTGCATTTTTTTTGCATTTTTTTTAGCATTTTTTTTGCATTTTTTTTGCATTTTTTTTTGCATTTTTTTGCATTTTTTTTGCATTTTTTTTTGCATTTTTTTGTGGATTTTCCTGCATTTTTTTTGCATTTTTTTGTGGATTTTTTTGCATTTTTTTTTGCATTTTTTTGTGGATTTTTTTGCATTTTTTTTTTGCATTTTTTTGTGGATTTTTTTGCATTTTTTTTGCATTTTTTTTTGCATTTTTTTGTGGATTTTCCTGCATTTTTTTTGCATTTTTTTTTGCATTTTTTTGCATTTTTTTTGCATTTTTTTTTGCATTTTTTTGTGGATTTTCCTGCATTTTTTTTGCATTTTTTTGTGGATTTTTTTGCATTTTTTTTTGCATTTTTTTGTGGATTTTTTTGCATTTTTTTTGCATTTTTTTTTGCATTTTTTTGTGGATTTTCCTGCATTTTTTTTGCATTTTTTTGTGGATTTTTTTGCATTTTTTTTTGCATTTTTTTGCATTTTTTTTTGCATTTTTTTGTGGATTTTTTTGCATTTTTTTTGCATTTTTTTTTGCATTTTTTTTGCATTTTTTTTGCATTTTTTTTAGCATTTTTTTTGCATTTTTTTTGCATTTTTTTTTGCATTTTTTTGCATTTTTTTTGCATTTTTTTTTGCATTTTTTTGTGGATTTTCCTGCATTTTTTTTGCATTTTTTTGTGGATTTTTTTGCATTTTTTTTTGCATTTTTTTGTGGATTTTTTTGCATTTTTTTTGCATTTTTTTTTGCATTTTTTTGTGGATTTTCCTGCATTTTTTTTGCATTTTTTTTTGCATTTTTTTGCATTTTTTTTGCATTTTTTTTTGCATTTTTTTGTGGATTTTCCTGCATTTTTTTTGCATTTTTTTGTGGATTTTTTTGCATTTTTTTTTGCATTTTTTTGTGGATTTTTTTGCATTTTTTTTTGCATTTTTTTGTGGATTTTTTTGCATTTTTTTTGCATTTTTTTTTGCATTTTTTTGTGGATTTTCCTGCATTTTTTTTGCATTTTTTTTTGCATTTTTTTGCATTTTTTTTGCATTTTTTTTTGCATTTTTTTGTGGATTTTCCTGCATTTTTTTTGCATTTTTTTGTGGATTTTTTTGCATTTTTTTTTGCATTTTTTTGTGGATTTTTTTGCATTTTTTTTGCATTTTTTTTTGCATTTTTTTGTGGATTTTCCTGCATTTTTTTTGCATTTTTTTGTGGATTTTTTTGCATTTTTTTTTGCATTTTTTTGCATTTTTTTTTGCATTTTTTTGTGGATTTTTTTGCATTTTTTTTGCATTTTTTTTTGCATTTTTTTTGCATTTTTTTTAGCATTTTTTTTGCATTTTTTTTGCATTTTTTTTTGCATTTTTTTGCATTTTTTTTGCATTTTTTTTTGCATTTTTTTGTGGATTTTCCTGCATTTTTTTTGCATTTTTTTGTGGATTTTTTTGCATTTTTTTTTGCATTTTTTTGTGGATTTTTTTGCATTTTTTTTGCATTTTTTTTTGCATTTTTTTGTGGATTTTCCTGCATTTTTTTTGCATTTTTTTGTGGATTTTTTTGCATTTTTTTTTGCATTTTTTTGCATTTTTTTTTGCATTTTTTTGTGGATTTTTTTGCATTTTTTTTGCATTTTTTTTTGCATTTTTTTTGCATTTTTTTTGCATTTTTTTTAGCATTTTTTTTGCATTTTTTTTGCATTTTTTTTTGCATTTTTTTGCATTTTTTTTGCATTTTTTTTTGCATTTTTTTGTGGATTTTCCTGCATTTTTTTTGCATTTTTTTGTGGATTTTTTTGCATTTTTTTTTGCATTTTTTTGTGGATTTTTTTGCATTTTTTTTGCATTTTTTTTTGCATTTTTTTGTGGATTTTCCTGCATTTTTTTTGCATTTTTTTTTGCATTTTTTTGCATTTTTTTTGCATTTTTTTTTGCATTTTTTTGTGGATTTTCCTGCATTTTTTTTGCATTTTTTTGTGGATTTTTTTGCATTTTTTTTTGCATTTTTTTGTGGATTTTTTTGCATTTTTTTTTGCATTTTTTTGTGGATTTTTTTGCATTTTTTTTGCATTTTTTTTTGCATTTTTTTGTGGATTTTCCTGCATTTTTTTTGCATTTTTTTTTGCATTTTTTTGCATTTTTTTTGCATTTTTTTTTGCATTTTTTTGTGGATTTTCCTGCATTTTTTTTGCATTTTTTTGTGGATTTTTTTGCATTTTTTTTTGCATTTTTTTGTGGATTTTTTTGCATTTTTTTTGCATTTTTTTTTGCATTTTTTTGTGGATTTTCCTGCATTTTTTTTGCATTTTTTTGTGGATTTTTTTGCATTTTTTTTTGCATTTTTTTGCATTTTTTTTTGCATTTTTTTGTGGATTTTTTTGCATTTTTTTTGCATTTTTTTTTGCATTTTTTTTGCATTTTTTTTGCATTTTTTTAGCATTTTTTTTGCATTTTTTTTGCATTTTTTTTTGCATTTTTTTGCATTTTTTTTGCATTTTTTTTTGCATTTTTTTGTGGATTTTCCTGCATTTTTTTTGCATTTTTTTGTGGATTTTTTTGCATTTTTTTTTGCATTTTTTTGTGGATTTTTTTGCATTTTTTTTGCATTTTTTTTTGCATTTTTTTGTGGATTTTCCTGCATTTTTTTTGCATTTTTTTTTGCATTTTTTTGCATTTTTTTTGCATTTTTTTTTGCATTTTTTTGTGGATTTTCCTGCATTTTTTTTGCATTTTTTTGTGGATTTTTTTGCATTTTTTTTTGCATTTTTTTGCATTTTTTTTTGCATTTTTTTGTGGATTTTCCTGCATTTTTTTTGCATTTTTTTTGCATTTTTTTTTGCATTTTTTTTGCATTTTTTTTGCATTTTTTTGCATTTTTTTTGCATTTTTTTTTGCATTTTTTTGTGGATTTTCCTGCATTTTTTTTTGCATTTTTTTGTGGATTTTTTTGCATTTTTTTTTGCATTTTTTTGTGGATTTTTTTGCATTTTTTTTTGCATTTTTTTGCATTATTTTTGCATTTTTTTGTGGATTTTTTTGCATTTTTTTTTGCATTTTTTGTGGTTTTTTCTGCATTTTTTTTAGCATTTTTTTGTGGATTTTTTTGCATTTTTTTTGCATTTTTTTTAGCATTTTTTTTGCATTTTTTTTGCATTTTTTTTTGCATTTTTTTGCATTTTTTTTGCATTTTTTTTTGCATTTTTTTGTGGATTTTCCTGCATTTTTTTTGCATTTTTTTGTGGATTTTTTTGCATTTTTTTTTGCATTTTTTTGTGGATTTTTTTGCATTTTTTTTGCATTTTTTTTTGCATTTTTTTGTGGATTTTCCTGCATTTTTTTTGCATTTTTTTGTGGATTTTTTTGCATTTTTTTTTGCATTTTTTTGTGGATTTTTTTGCATTTTTTTGTGGATTTTTTTGCATTTTTTTTGCATTTTTTTGTGGATTTTTTTGCATTTTTTTTTGCATTTTTTGTGGTTTTTTCTGCATTTTTTTTAGCATTTTTTTGTGGATTTTTTTGCATTTTTTTTGCATTTTTTTTTGCATTTTTTTTGCATTTTTTTGCATTTTTTTTAGCATTTTTTTTGCATTTTTTTTTTGCATTTTTTTGTGGATTTTCCTGCATTTTTTTGCATTTTTTTGTGGATTTTTTTGCATTTTTTTTTGCATTTTTTTGTGGATTTTTTTGCATTTTTTTTGCATTTTTTTTTGCATTTTTTTGTGGATTTTCCTGCATTTTTTTTGCATTTTTTTTTGCATTTTTTTGCATTTTTTTTGCATTTTTTTTTGCATTTTTTTGTGGATTTTCCTGCATTTTTTTTGCATTTTTTTGTGGATTTTTTTGCATTTTTTTTTGCATTTTTTTGCATTTTTTTTTGCATTTTTTTGTGGATTTTTTTGCATTTTTTTTGCATTTTTTTTTGCATTTTTTTTGCATTTTTTTTGCATTTTTTTTAGCATTTTTTTTGCATTTTTTTTGCATTTTTTTTTGCATTTTTTTGCATTTTTTTTGCATTTTTTTTTGCATTTTTTTGTGGATTTTCCTGCATTTTTTTTGCATTTTTTTGTGGATTTTTTTGCATTTTTTTTTGCATTTTTTTGTGGATTTTTTTGCATTTTTTTTGCATTTTTTTTTGCATTTTTTTGTGGATTTTCCTGCATTTTTTTTGCATTTTTTTGTGGATTTTTTTGCATTTTTTTTTGCATTTTTTTTTGCATTTTTTTGTGGATTTTCCTGCATTTTTTTTGCATTTTTTTTGCATTTTTTTTTGCATTTTTTTTGCATTTTTTTTGCATTTTTTTGCATTTTTTTTGCATTTTTTTTTGCATTTTTTTGTGGATTTTCCTGCATTTTTTTTTGCATTTTTTTGTGGATTTTTTTGCATTTTTTTTTGCATTTTTTTGTGGATTTTTTTGCATTTTTTTTTGCATTTTTTTGCATTTTTTTTGCATTTTTTTGTGGATTTTTTTGCATTTTTTTTTGCATTTTTTGTGGTTTTTTCTGCATTTTTTTTAGCATTTTTTTGTGGATTTTTTTGCATTTTTTTTGCATTTTTTTTAGCATTTTTTTTGCATTTTTTTTGCATTTTTTTTTGCATTTTTTTGCATTTTTTTTGCATTTTTTTTTGCATTTTTTTGTGGATTTTCCTGCATTTTTTTTGCATTTTTTTGTGGATTTTTTTGCATTTTTTTTTGCATTTTTTTGTGGATTTTTTTGCATTTTTTTTGCATTTTTTTTTGCATTTTTTTGTGGATTTTCCTGCATTTTTTTTGCATTTTTTTGTGGATTTTTTTGCATTTTTTTTTGCATTTTTTTGTGGATTTTTTTGCATTTTTTTGTGGATTTTTTTGCATTTTTTTTGCATTTTTTTGTGGATTTTTTTGCATTTTTTTTTGCATTTTTTGTGGTTTTTTCTGCATTTTTTTTAGCATTTTTTTGTGGATTTTTTTGCATTTTTTTTGCATTTTTTTTTGCATTTTTTTTGCATTTTTTTGCATTTTTTTTAGCATTTTTTTTGCATTTTTTTTGCATTTTTTTTTGCATTTTTTTGCATTTTTTTTGCATTTTTTTTTGCATTTTTTTGTGGATTTTCCTGCATTTTTTTTGCATTTTTTTGTGGATTTTTTTGCATTTTTTTTTGCATTTTTTTGTGGATTTTTTTGCATTTTTTTGTGGATTTTTTTGCATTTTTTTTGCATTTTTTTGTGGATTTTTTTGCATTTTTTTTTGCATTTTTTGTGGTTTTTTCTGCATTTTTTTTAGCATTTTTTTGTGGATTTTTTTGCATTTTTTTTGCATTTTTTTTTGCATTTTTTTTTGCATTTTTTTGCATTTTTTTTGCATTTTTTTTTGCATTTTTTTGTGGATTTTCCTGCATTTTTTTTGCATTTTTTTGTGGATTTTTTTGCATTTTTTTTTGCATTTTTTTGCATTTTTTTTTGCATTTTTTTGTGGATTTTTTTGCATTTTTTTTTGCATTTTTTTTTGCATTTTTTTTGCATTTTTTTTGCATTTTTTTTAGCATTTTTTTTGCATTTTTTTTGCATTTTTTTTTGCATTTTTTTGCATTTTTTTTGCATTTTTTTTTGCATTTTTTTGTGGATTTTCCTGCATTTTTTTTGCATTTTTTTGTGGATTTTTTTGCATTTTTTTTTGCATTTTTTTGTGGATTTTTTTGCATTTTTTTTTGCATTTTTTTGTGGATTTTTTTGCATTTTTTTTGCATTTTTTTTTGCATTTTTTTGTGGATTTTCCTGCATTTTTTTTGCATTTTTTTTTGCATTTTTTTGCATTTTTTTTGCATTTTTTTTTGCATTTTTTTGTGGATTTTCCTGCATTTTTTTTGCATTTTTTTGTGGATTTTTTTGCATTTTTTTTTGCATTTTTTTGTGGATTTTTTTGCATTTTTTTTGCATTTTTTTTTGCATTTTTTTGTGGATTTTCCTGCATTTTTTTTGCATTTTTTTGTGGATTTTTTTGCATTTTTTTTTGCATTTTTTTGCATTTTTTTTTGCATTTTTTTGTGGATTTTCCTGCATTTTTTTTGCATTTTTTTTGCATTTTTTTTTGCATTTTTTTTGCATTTTTTTTGCATTTTTTTGCATTTTTTTTGCATTTTTTTTTGCATTTTTTTGTGGATTTTCCTGCATTTTTTTTTGCATTTTTTTGTGGATTTTTTTGCATTTTTTTTTGCATTTTTTTGTGGATTTTTTTGCATTTTTTTTTGCATTTTTTTGCATTTTTTTTGCATTTTTTTGTGGATTTTTTTGCATTTTTTTTTGCATTTTTTGTGGTTTTTTCTGCATTTTTTTTAGCATTTTTTTGTGGATTTTTTTGCATTTTTTTTGCATTTTTTTTAGCATTTTTTTTGCATTTTTTTTGCATTTTTTTGTGGATTTTTTTGCATTTTTTTTGCATTTTTTTTTGCATTTTTTTGTGGATTTTCCTGCATTTTTTTTGCATTTTTTTGTGGATTTTTTTGCATTTTTTTTTGCATTTTTTTGTGGATTTTTTTGCATTTTTTTTGCATTTTTTTTTGCATTTTTTTGTGGATTTTCCTGCATTTTTTTTGCATTTTTTTTTGCATTTTTTTGCATTTTTTTTGCATTTTTTTTTGCATTTTTTTGTGGATTTTCCTGCATTTTTTTTGCATTTTTTTGTGGATTTTTTTGCATTTTTTTTTGCATTTTTTTGCATTTTTTTTTTGCATTTTTTTGTGGATTTTCCTGCATTTTTTTTGCATTTTTTTTTGCATTTTTTTGTGGATTTTTTTGCATTTTTTTTTGCATTTTTTTGTGGATTTTTTTGCATTTTTTTTTGCATTTTTTTTTGCATTTTTTTTGCATTTTTTTTGCATTTTTTTTAGCATTTTTTTTGCATTTTTTTTGCATTTTTTTTTGCATTTTTTTGTGGATTTTCCTGCATTTTTTTTGCATTTTTTTGTGGATTTTTTTGCATTTTTTTTGCATTTTTTTGTGGATTTTTTTGCATTTTTTTTGCATTTTTTTTTGCATTTTTTTGTGGATTTTCCTGCATTTTTTTTGCATTTTTTTTTGCATTTTTTTGCATTTTTTTTGCATTTTTTTTTGCATTTTTTTGTGGATTTTCCTGCATTTTTCCTGCATTTTTTTTGCATTTTTTTGTGGATTTTTTTGCATTTTTTTTTGCATTTTTTTTGCATTTTTTTTTGCATTTTTTTGTGGATTTTCCTGCATTTTTTTTGCATTTTTTTTGCATTTTTTTTTGCATTTTTTTTGCATTTTTTTGCATTTTTTTTGCATTTTTTTTTGCATTTTTTTGTGGATTTTCCTGCATTTTTTTTTGCATTTTTTTGTGGATTTTTTTGCATTTTTTTTTGCATTTTTTTGTGGATTTTTTTGCATTTTTTTTTGCATTTTTTTGCATTTTTTTTGCATTTTTTTGTGGATTTTTTTGCATTTTTTTTTGCATTTTTTGTGGTTTTTTCTGCATTTTTTTTAGCATTTTTTTGTGGATTTTTTTGCATTTTTTTTGCATTTTTTTTAGCATTTTTTTTGCATTTTTTTTGCATTTTTTTTTGCATTTTTTTGCATTTTTTTTGCATTTTTTTTTGCATTTTTTTGTGGATTTTCCTGCATTTTTTTTGCATTTTTTTGTGGATTTTTTTGCATTTTTTTTTGCATTTTTTTGTGGATTTTTTTGCATTTTTTTTGCATTTTTTTTTGCATTTTTTTGTGGATTTTCCTGCATTTTTTTTGCATTTTTTTGTGGATTTTTTTGCATTTTTTTTTGCATTTTTTTGTGGATTTTTTTGCATTTTTTTGTGGATTTTTTTGCATTTTTTTTGCATTTTTTTGTGGATTTTTTTGCATTTTTTTTTGCATTTTTTGTGGTTTTTTCTGCATTTTTTTTAGCATTTTTTTGTGGATTTTTTTGCATTTTTTTTGCATTTTTTTTTGCATTTTTTTTGCATTTTTTTGCATTTTTTTTAGCATTTTTTTTGCATTTTTTTTTGCATTTTTTTGTGGATTTTCCTGCATTTTTTTTGCATTTTTTTGTGGATTTTTTTGCATTTTTTTTTGCATTTTTTTGTGGATTTTTTTGCATTTTTTTTGCATTTTTTTTTGCATTTTTTTGTGGATTTTCCTGCATTTTTTTTGCATTTTTTTTTGCATTTTTTTGCATTTTTTTTGCATTTTTTTTTGCATTTTTTTGTGGATTTTCCTGCATTTTTTTTGCATTTTTTTGTGGATTTTTTTGCATTTTTTTTTGCATTTTTTTGCATTTTTTTTTGCATTTTTTTGTGGATTTTTTTGCATTTTTTTTGCATTTTTTTTTGCATTTTTTTTGCATTTTTTTTGCATTTTTTTTAGCATTTTTTTTGCATTTTTTTTGCATTTTTTTTTGCATTTTTTTGCATTTTTTTTGCATTTTTTTTTGCATTTTTTTGTGGATTTTCCTGCATTTTTTTTGCATTTTTTTGTGGATTTTTTTGCATTTTTTTTTGCATTTTTTTTTGCATTTTTTTGCATTTTTTTTGCATTTTTTTTTGCATTTTTTTGTGGATTTTCCTGCATTTTTTTTGCATTTTTTTGTGGATTTTTTTGCATTTTTTTTTGCATTTTTTTGTGGATTTTCCTGCATTTTTTTTGCATTTTTTTTGCATTTTTTTTTGCATTTTTTTTGCATTTTTTTTGCATTTTTTTGCATTTTTTTTGCATTTTTTTTTGCATTTTTTTGTGGATTTTCCTGCATTTTTTTTTGCATTTTTTTGTGGATTTTTTTGCATTTTTTTTTGCATTTTTTTGTGGATTTTTTTGCATTTTTTTTTGCATTTTTTTGCATTTTTTTTGCATTTTTTTGTGGATTTTTTTGCATTTTTTTTTGCATTTTTTGTGGTTTTTTCTGCATTTTTTTTAGCATTTTTTTGTGGATTTTTTTGCATTTTTTTTGCATTTTTTTTAGCATTTTTTTTGCATTTTTTTTGCATTTTTTTTTGCATTTTTTTGCATTTTTTTTGCATTTTTTTTTGCATTTTTTTGTGGATTTTCCTGCATTTTTTTTGCATTTTTTTGTGGATTTTTTTGCATTTTTTTTTGCATTTTTTTGTGGATTTTTTTGCATTTTTTTTGCATTTTTTTTTGCATTTTTTTGTGGATTTTCCTGCATTTTTTTTGCATTTTTTTGTGGATTTTTTTGCATTTTTTTTTGCATTTTTTTGTGGATTTTTTTGCATTTTTTTGTGGATTTTTTTGCATTTTTTTTGCATTTTTTTGTGGATTTTTTTGCATTTTTTTTTGCATTTTTTGTGGTTTTTTCTGCATTTTTTTTAGCATTTTTTTGTGGATTTTTTTGCATTTTTTTTGCATTTTTTTTTGCATTTTTTTTGCATTTTTTTGCATTTTTTTTAGCATTTTTTTTGCATTTTTTTTGCATTTTTTTTTGCATTTTTTTGCATTTTTTTTGCATTTTTTTTTGCATTTTTTTGTGGATTTTCCTGCATTTTTTTTGCATTTTTTTGTGGATTTTTTTGCATTTTTTTTTGCATTTTTTTGTGGATTTTTTTGCATTTTTTTGTGGATTTTTTTGCATTTTTTTTGCATTTTTTTGTGGATTTTTTTGCATTTTTTTTTGCATTTTTTGTGGTTTTTTCTGCATTTTTTTTAGCATTTTTTTGTGGATTTTTTTGCATTTTTTTTGCATTTTTTTTTGCATTTTTTTTTGCATTTTTTTGCATTTTTTTTGCATTTTTTTTTGCATTTTTTTGTGGATTTTCCTGCATTTTTTTTGCATTTTTTTGTGGATTTTTTTGCATTTTTTTTTGCATTTTTTTTGCATTTTTTTTGCATTTTTTTTTGCATTTTTTTTTGCATTTTTTTGCATTTTTTTTGCATTTTTTTTTGCATTTTTTTGTGGATTTTCCTGCATTTTTTTTGCATTTTTTTGTGGATTTTTTTGCATTTTTTTTTGCATTTTTTTGCATTTTTTTTTGCATTTTTTTGTGGATTTTTTTGCATTTTTTTTGCATTTTTTTTTGCATTTTTTTTTGCATTTTTTTTGCATTTTTTTTAGCATTTTTTTTGCATTTTTTTTGCATTTTTTTTTGCATTTTTTTGCATTTTTTTTGCATTTTTTTTTGCATTTTTTTGTGGATTTTCCTGCATTTTTTTTGCATTTTTTTGTGGATTTTTTTGCATTTTTTTTTGCATTTTTTTGTGGATTTTTTTGCATTTTTTTTGCATTTTTTTGTGGATTTTTTTGCATTTTTTTTTGCATTTTTTGTGGTTTTTTCTGCATTTTTTTTAGCATTTTTTTGTGGATTTTTTTGCATTTTTTTTGCATTTTTTTTTGCATTTTTTTTTGCATTTTTTTGCATTTTTTTTGCATTTTTTTTTGCATTTTTTTGTGGATTTTCCTGCATTTTTTTTGCATTTTTTTGTGGATTTTTTTGCATTTTTTTTTGCATTTTTTTGCATTTTTTTTTGCATTTTTTTGTGGATTTTTTTGCATTTTTTTTTGCATTTTTTTTTGCATTTTTTTTGCATTTTTTTTGCATTTTTTTAGCATTTTTTTTGCATTTTTTTTGCATTTTTTTTTGCATTTTTTTGCATTTTTTTTGCATTTTTTTTTGCATTTTTTTGTGGATTTTCCTGCATTTTTTTTGCATTTTTTTGTGGATTTTTTTGCATTTTTTTTTGCATTTTTTTGTGGATTTTTTTGCATTTTTTTTTGCATTTTTTTGTGGATTTTTTTGCATTTTTTTTGCATTTTTTTTTGCATTTTTTTGTGGATTTTCCTGCATTTTTTTTGCATTTTTTTTTGCATTTTTTTGCATTTTTTTTGCATTTTTTTTTGCATTTTTTTGTGGATTTTCCTGCATTTTTTTTGCATTTTTTTGTGGATTTTTTTGCATTTTTTTTTGCATTTTTTTGTGGATTTTTTTGCATTTTTTTTGCATTTTTTTTTGCATTTTTTTGTGGATTTTCCTGCATTTTTTTTGCATTTTTTTTTGCATTTTTTTGCATTTTTTTTTGCATTTTTTTGTGGATTTTTTTGCATTTTTTTTGCATTTTTTTTTGCATTTTTTTTGCATTTTTTTTGCATTTTTTTTAGCATTTTTTTTTGCATTTTTTTTGCATTTTTTTTTGCATTTTTTTGCATTTTTTTTGCATTTTTTTTTGCATTTTTTTGTGGATTTTCCTGCATTTTTTTTGCATTTTTTTGTGGATTTTTTTGCATTTTTTTTTGCATTTTTTTGTGGATTTTTTTGCATTTTTTTTGCATTTTTTTTTGCATTTTTTTGTGGATTTTCCTGCATTTTTTTTGCATTTTTTTTTGCATTTTTTTGCATTTTTTTTGCATTTTTTTTTGCATTTTTTTGTGGATTTTCCTGCATTTTTTTTGCATTTTTTTGTGGATTTTTTTGCATTTTTTTTTGCATTTTTTTGCATTTTTTTTTGCATTTTTTTGTGGATTTTCCTGCATTTTTTTTGCATTTTTTTTGCATTTTTTTTTGCATTTTTTTTGCATTTTTTTTGCATTTTTTTGCATTTTTTTTGCATTTTTTTTTGCATTTTTTTGTGGATTTTCCTGCATTTTTTTTTGCATTTTTTTGTGGATTTTTTTGCATTTTTTTTTGCATTTTTTTGTGGATTTTTTTGCATTTTTTTTTGCATTTTTTTGCATTTTTTTTGCATTTTTTTGTGGATTTTTTTGCATTTTTTTTTGCATTTTTTGTGGTTTTTTCTGCATTTTTTTTAGCATTTTTTTGTGGATTTTTTTGCATTTTTTTTGCATTTTTTTTAGCATTTTTTTTGCATTTTTTTTGCATTTTTTTTTGCATTTTTTTGCATTTTTTTTGCATTTTTTTTTGCATTTTTTTGTGGATTTTCCTGCATTTTTTTTGCATTTTTTTGTGGATTTTTTTGCATTTTTTTTTGCATTTTTTTGTGGATTTTTTTGCATTTTTTTTGCATTTTTTTTTGCATTTTTTTGTGGATTTTCCTGCATTTTTTTTGCATTTTTTTGTGGATTTTTTTGCATTTTTTTTTGCATTTTTTTGTGGATTTTTTTGCATTTTTTTGTGGATTTTTTTGCATTTTTTTTGCATTTTTTTGTGGATTTTTTTGCATTTTTTTTTGCATTTTTTGTGGTTTTTTCTGCATTTTTTTTAGCATTTTTTTGTGGATTTTTTTGCATTTTTTTTGCATTTTTTTTTGCATTTTTTTTGCATTTTTTTGCATTTTTTTTAGCATTTTTTTTGCATTTTTTTTTGCATTTTTTTGTGGATTTTCCTGCATTTTTTTTGCATTTTTTTGTGGATTTTTTTGCATTTTTTTTTGCATTTTTTTGTGGATTTTTTTGCATTTTTTTTGCATTTTTTTTTGCATTTTTTTGTGGATTTTCCTGCATTTTTTTTGCATTTTTTTTTGCATTTTTTTGCATTTTTTTTGCATTTTTTTTTGCATTTTTTTGTGGATTTTCCTGCATTTTTTTTGCATTTTTTTGTGGATTTTTTTGCATTTTTTTTTGCATTTTTTTGCATTTTTTTTTGCATTTTTTTGTGGATTTTTTTGCATTTTTTTTGCATTTTTTTTTGCATTTTTTTTGCATTTTTTTTGCATTTTTTTTAGCATTTTTTTTGCATTTTTTTTGCATTTTTTTTTGCATTTTTTTGCATTTTTTTTGCATTTTTTTTTGCATTTTTTTGTGGATTTTCCTGCATTTTTTTTGCATTTTTTTGTGGATTTTTTTGCATTTTTTTTTGCATTTTTTTGTGGATTTTTTTGCATTTTTTTTGCATTTTTTTTTGCATTTTTTTGTGGATTTTCCTGCATTTTTTTTGCATTTTTTTGTGGATTTTTTTGCATTTTTTTTTGCATTTTTTTGTGGATTTTCCTGCATTTTTTTTGCATTTTTTTTGCATTTTTTTTTGCATTTTTTTTGCATTTTTTTTGCATTTTTTTGCATTTTTTTTGCATTTTTTTTTGCATTTTTTTGTGGATTTTCCTGCATTTTTTTTTGCATTTTTTTGTGGATTTTTTTGCATTTTTTTTTGCATTTTTTTGTGGATTTTTTTGCATTTTTTTTTGCATTTTTTTGCATTTTTTTTGCATTTTTTTGTGGATTTTTTTGCATTTTTTTTTGCATTTTTTGTGGTTTTTTCTGCATTTTTTTTAGCATTTTTTTGTGGATTTTTTTGCATTTTTTTTGCATTTTTTTTAGCATTTTTTTTGCATTTTTTTTGCATTTTTTTTTGCATTTTTTTGCATTTTTTTTGCATTTTTTTTTGCATTTTTTTGTGGATTTTCCTGCATTTTTTTTGCATTTTTTTGTGGATTTTTTTGCATTTTTTTTTGCATTTTTTTGTGGATTTTTTTGCATTTTTTTTGCATTTTTTTTTGCATTTTTTTGTGGATTTTCCTGCATTTTTTTTGCATTTTTTTGTGGATTTTTTTGCATTTTTTTTTGCATTTTTTTGTGGATTTTTTTGCATTTTTTTGTGGATTTTTTTGCATTTTTTTTGCATTTTTTTGTGGATTTTTTTGCATTTTTTTTTGCATTTTTTGTGGTTTTTTCTGCATTTTTTTTAGCATTTTTTTGTGGATTTTTTTGCATTTTTTTGCATTTTTTTTGCATTTTTTTGCATTTTTTTTAGCATTTTTTTTGCATTTTTTTTGCATTTTTTTTTGCATTTTTTTGCATTTTTTTTGCATTTTTTTTTGCATTTTTTTGTGGATTTTCCTGCATTTTTTTTGCATTTTTTTGTGGATTTTTTTGCATTTTTTTTTGCATTTTTTTGTGGATTTTTTTGCATTTTTTTGTGGATTTTTTTGCATTTTTTTTGCATTTTTTTGTGGATTTTTTTGCATTTTTTTTTGCATTTTTTGTGGTTTTTTCTGCATTTTTTTTAGCATTTTTTTGTGGATTTTTTTGCATTTTTTTTGCATTTTTTTTTGCATTTTTTTTTGCATTTTTTTGCATTTTTTTTGCATTTTTTTTTGCATTTTTTTGTGGATTTTCCTGCATTTTTTTTGCATTTTTTTGTGGATTTTTTTGCATTTTTTTTTGCATTTTTTTTGCATTTTTTTTGCATTTTTTTTGCATTTTTTTTTGCATTTTTTTGCATTTTTTTTGCATTTTTTTTTGCATTTTTTTGTGGATTTTCCTGCATTTTTTTTGCATTTTTTTGTGGATTTTTTTGCATTTTTTTTTGCATTTTTTTGCATTTTTTTTTGCATTTTTTTGTGGATTTTTTTGCATTTTTTTTGCATTTTTTTTTGCATTTTTTTTTGCATTTTTTTTGCATTTTTTTTAGCATTTTTTTTGCATTTTTTTTGCATTTTTTTTTGCATTTTTTTGCATTTTTTTTGCATTTTTTTTTGCATTTTTTTGTGGATTTTCCTGCATTTTTTTTGCATTTTTTTGTGGATTTTTTTGCATTTTTTTTTGCATTTTTTTTGCATTTTTTTTGCATTTTTTTTTGCATTTTTTTTTGCATTTTTTTGCATTTTTTTTGCATTTTTTTTTGCATTTTTTTGTGGATTTTCCTGCATTTTTTTTGCATTTTTTTGTGGATTTTTTTGCATTTTTTTTTGCATTTTTTTGCATTTTTTTTTGCATTTTTTTGTGGATTTTTTTGCATTTTTTTTGCATTTTTTTTTGCATTTTTTTTTGCATTTTTTTTGCATTTTTTTTAGCATTTTTTTTGCATTTTTTTTGCATTTTTTTTGCATTTTTTTGCATTTTTTTTGCATTTTTTTTTGCATTTTTTTGTGGATTTTCCTGCATTTTTTTTGCATTTTTTTGTGGATTTTTTTGCATTTTTTTTTGCATTTTTTTGTGGATTTTTTTGCATTTTTTTTTGCATTTTTTTGTGGATTTTTTTGCATTTTTTTTGCATTTTTTTTTGCATTTTTTTGTGGATTTTCCTGCATTTTTTTTGCATTTTTTTTTGCATTTTTTTGTGGATTTTCCTGCATTTTTTTTGCATTTTTTTGTGGATTTTTTTGCATTTTTTTTTGCATTTTTTTGCATTTTTTTTTGCATTTTTTTGTGGATTTTTTTGCATTTTTTTTGCATTTTTTTTTGCATTTTTTTTTGCATTTTTTTTGCATTTTTTTTAGCATTTTTTTTGCATTTTTTTTGCATTTTTTTTTGCATTTTTTTGCATTTTTTTGCATTTTTTTTTGCATTTTTTTGTGGATTTTCCTGCATTTTTTTTGCATTTTTTTGTGGATTTTTTTGCATTTTTTTTTGCATTTTTTTGTGGATTTTTTTGCATTTTTTTTTGCATTTTTTTGTGGATTTTTTTGCATTTTTTTTGCATTTTTTTTTGCATTTTTTTGTGGATTTTCCTGCATTTTTTTTGCATTTTTTTGTGGATTTTTTTGCATTTTTTTTTGCATTTTTTTGCATTTTTTTTTGCATTTTTTTGTGGATTTTTTTGCATTTTTTTTGCATTTTTTTTTGCATTTTTTTTTGCATTTTTTTTGCATTTTTTTTAGCATTTTTTTTGCATTTTTTTTGCATTTTTTTTTGCATTTTTTTGCATTTTTTTTGCATTTTTTTTTGCATTTTTTTGTGGATTTTCCTGCATTTTTTTTGCATTTTTTTGTGGATTTTTTTGCATTTTTTTTTGCATTTTTTTGTGGATTTTTTTGCATTTTTTTTTGCATTTTTTTGTGGATTTTTTTGCATTTTTTTTGCATTTTTTTTTGCATTTTTTTGTGGATTTTCCTGCATTTTTTTTGCATTTTTTTTTGCATTTTTTTGTGGATTTTCCTGCATTTTTTTTGCATTTTTTTGTGGATTTTTTTGCATTTTTTTTTGCATTTTTTTGCATTTTTTTTTGCATTTTTTTGTGGATTTTTTTGCATTTTTTTTGCATTTTTTTTTGCATTTTTTTTTGCATTTTTTTTGCATTTTTTTTAGCATTTTTTTTGCATTTTTTTTGCATTTTTTTTTGCATTTTTTTGCATTTTTTTTGCATTTTTTTTTGCATTTTTTTGTGGATTTTCCTGCATTTTTTTTGCATTTTTTTGTGGATTTTTTTGCATTTTTTTTTGCATTTTTTTGTGGATTTTTTTGCATTTTTTTTTGCATTTTTTTGTGGATTTTTTTGCATTTTTTTTGCATTTTTTTTTGCATTTTTTTGTGGATTTTCCTGCATTTTTTTTGCATTTTTTTGTGGATTTTTTTGCATTTTTTTTTGCATTTTTTTGCATTTTTTTTGCATTTTTTTGTGGATTTTTTTGCATTTTTTTTGCATTTTTTTTTGCATTTTTTTTGCATTTTTTTTGCATTTTTTTTAGCATTTTTTTTGCATTTTTTTTGCATTTTTTTTTGCATTTTTTTGCATTTTTTTTGCATTTTTTTTTGCATTTTTTTGTGGATTTTCCTGCATTTTTTTTGCATTTTTTTGTGGATTTTTTTGCATTTTTTTTTGCATTTTTTTGTGGATTTTTTTGCATTTTTTTTGCATTTTTTTTTGCATTTTTTTGTGGATTTTCCTGCATTTTTTTTGCATTTTTTTTTGCATTTTTTTGCATTTTTTTTGCATTTTTTTTTGCATTTTTTTGTGGATTTTCCTGCATTTTTTTTGCATTTTTTTGTGGATTTTTTTGCATTTTTTTTTGCATTTTTTTGCATTTTTTTTTGCATTTTTTTGTGGATTTTCCTGCATTTTTTTTGCATTTTTTTTGCATTTTTTTTTGCATTTTTTTTGCATTTTTTTTGCATTTTTTTGCATTTTTTTTGCATTTTTTTTTGCATTTTTTTGTGGATTTTCCTGCATTTTTTTTTGCATTTTTTTGTGGATTTTTTTGCATTTTTTTTTGCATTTTTTTGTGGATTTTTTTGCATTTTTTTTTGCATTTTTTTGCATTTTTTTTGCATTTTTTTGTGGATTTTTTTGCATTTTTTTTGCATTTTTTGTGGTTTTTTCTGCATTTTTTTTAGCATTTTTTTGTGGATTTTTTTGCATTTTTTTTGCATTTTTTTTAGCATTTTTTTTGCATTTTTTTTGCATTTTTTTTTGCATTTTTTTGCATTTTTTTTGCATTTTTTTTTGCATTTTTTTTGCATTTTTTTGCATTTTTTTTAGCATTTTTTTTGCATTTTTTTTTGCATTTTTTTGTGGATTTTCCTGCATTTTTTTTGCATTTTTTTGTGGATTTTTTTGCATTTTTTTTTGCATTTTTTTGTGGATTTTTTTGCATTTTTTTTGCATTTTTTTTTGCATTTTTTTGTGGATTTTCCTGCATTTTTTTTGCATTTTTTTGTGGATTTTTTTGCATTTTTTTTTGCATTTTTTTGTGGATTTTTTTGCATTTTTTTGTGGATTTTTTTGCATTTTTTTTGCATTTTTTTGTGGATTTTTTTGCATTTTTTTTTGCATTTTTTGTGGTTTTTTCTGCATTTTTTTTAGCATTTTTTTGTGGATTTTTTTGCATTTTTTTTGCATTTTTTTTTGCATTTTTTTTGCATTTTTTTGCATTTTTTTTAGCATTTTTTTTGCATTTTTTTTTGCATTTTTTTTGTGGATTTTCCTGCATTTTTTTTGCATTTTTTTGTGGATTTTTTTGCATTTTTTTTTGCATTTTTTTGTGGATTTTTTTGCATTTTTTTTGCATTTTTTTTTGCATTTTTTTGTGGATTTTCCTGCATTTTTTTTGCATTTTTTTTTGCATTTTTTTGCATTTTTTTTGCATTTTTTTTTGCATTTTTTTGTGGATTTTCCTGCATTTTTTTTGCATTTTTTTGTGGATTTTTTAGCATTTTTTTTTGCATTTTTTTGCATTTTTTTTTGCATTTTTTGTGGTTTTTTCTGCATTTTTTTTAGCATTTTTTTGTGGATTTTTTTGCATTTTTTTTGCATTTTTTTTTAGCATTTTTTTTGCATTTTTTTTGCATTTTTTTTTGCATTTTTTTGCATTTTTTTTGCATTTTTTTTTGCATTTTTTTGTGGATTTTCCTGCATTTTTTTTGCATTTTTTTGTGGATTTTTTTGCATTTTTTTTTGCATTTTTTTGTGGATTTTTTTGCATTTTTTTTGCATTTTTTTTTGCATTTTTTTGTGGATTTTCCTGCATTTTTTTTGCATTTTTTTGTGGATTTTTTTGCATTTTTTTTGCATTTTTTTGTGGATTTTTTTGCATTTTTTTGTGGATTTTTTTGCATTTTTTTTGCATTTTTTTTTGCATTTTTTTGTGGATTTTCCTGCATTTTTTTTGCATTTTTTTTTGCATTTTTTTGCATTTTTTTTGCATTTTTTTTTGCATTTTTTTGTGGATTTTCCTGCATTTTTTTTGCATTTTTTTGTGGATTTTTTTGCATTTTTTTTTGCATTTTTTTGTGGATTTTTTTGCATTTTTTTTGCATTTTTTTTTGCATTTTTTTGTGGATTTTCCTGCATTTTTTTTGCATTTTTTTGTGGATTTTTTTGCATTTTTTTTTGCATTTTTTTGCATTTTTTTTTGCATTTTTTTGTGGATTTTTTTGCATTTTTTTTGCATTTTTTTTTGCATTTTTTTTGCATTTTTTTTGCATTTTTTTTGCATTTTTTTTTGCATTTTTTTTTGCATTTTTTTGCATTTTTTTTGCATTTTTTTTTGCATTTTTTTGTGGATTTTCCTGCATTTTTTTTGCATTTTTTTGTGGATTTTTTTGCATTTTTTTTTGCATTTTTTTGCATTTTTTTTTGCATTTTTTTGTGGATTTTTTTGCATTTTTTTGCATTTTTTTTTGCATTTTTTTTTGCATTTTTTTTGCATTTTTTTTAGCATTTTTTTTGCATTTTTTTTGCATTTTTTTTTGCATTTTTTTGCATTTTTTTTGCATTTTTTTTTGCATTTTTTTGTGGATTTTCCTGCATTTTTTTTGCATTTTTTTGTGGATTTTTTTGCATTTTTTTTTGCATTTTTTTGTGGATTTTTTTGCATTTTTTTTTGCATTTTTTTGTGGATTTTTTTGCATTTTTTTTGCATTTTTTTTTGCATTTTTTTGTGGATTTTCCTGCATTTTTTTTGCATTTTTTTTTGCATTTTTTTGTGGATTTTCCTGCATTTTTTTTGCATTTTTTTGTGGATTTTTTTGCATTTTTTTTTGCATTTTTTTGCATTTTTTTTTGCATTTTTTTGTGGATTTTTTTGCATTTTTTTTTGCATTTTTTGTGGTTTTTTCTGCATTTTTTTTAGCATTTTTTTGTGGATTTTTTTGCATTTTTTTTTGCATTTTTTTGCATTTTTTTTGCATTTTTTTTTGCATTTTTTTGTGGATTTTCCTGCATTTTTTTGCATTTTTTTGTGGATTTTTTTGCATTTTTTTTTGCATTTTTTTGTGGATTTTTTTGCATTTTTTTTGCATTTTTTTTTGCATTTTTTTGTGGATTTTCCTGCATTTTTTTTGCATTTTTTTGTGGATTTTTTTGCATTTTTTTTTGCATTTTTTTGTGGATTTTTTTGCATTTTTTTGTGGATTTTTTTGCATTTTTTTTGCATTTTTTTGTGGATTTTTTTGCATTTTTTTTTGCATTTTTTGTGGTTTTTTCTGCATTTTTTTTTAGCATTTTTTGTGGATTTTTTTGCATTTTTTTTGCATTTTTTTTTGCATTTTTTTTGCATTTTTTTGCATTTTTTTTAGCATTTTTTTTGCATTTTTTTTTGCATTTTTTTGTGGATTTTCCTGCATTTTTTTTGCATTTTTTTGTGGATTTTTTTGCATTTTTTTTTGCATTTTTTTGTGGATTTTTTTGCATTTTTTTTGCATTTTTTTTTGCATTTTTTTGTGGATTTTCCTGCATTTTTTTTGCATTTTTTTTTGCATTTTTTTGCATTTTTTTTGCATTTTTTTTTGCATTTTTTTGTGGATTTTCCTGCATTTTTTTTGCATTTTTTTGTGGATTTTTTTGCATTTTTTTTTGCATTTTTTTGCATTTTTTTTTGCATTTTTTGTGGTTTTTTCTGCATTTTTTTTAGCATTTTTTTGTGGATTTTTTTGCATTTTTTTTGCATTTTTTTTTAGCATTTTTTTTGCATTTTTTTTGCATTTTTTTTTGCATTTTTTTGCATTTTTTTTGCATTTTTTTTTGCATTTTTTTGTGGATTTTCCTGCATTTTTTTTGCATTTTTTTGTGGATTTTTTTGCATTTTTTTTTGCATTTTTTTGTGGATTTTTTTGCATTTTTTTTGCATTTTTTTTTGCATTTTTTTGTGGATTTTCCTGCATTTTTTTTGCATTTTTTTGTGGATTTTTTTGCATTTTTTTTTGCATTTTTTTGTGGATTTTTTTGCATTTTTTTGTGGATTTTTTTGCATTTTTTTTGCATTTTTTTTTGCATTTTTTTGTGGATTTTCCTGCATTTTTTTTGCATTTTTTTTTGCATTTTTTTGCATTTTTTTTGCATTTTTTTTTGCATTTTTTTGTGGATTTTCCTGCATTTTTTTTGCATTTTTTTGTGGATTTTTTTGCATTTTTTTTTGCATTTTTTTGTGGATTTTTTTGCATTTTTTTTGCATTTTTTTTTGCATTTTTTTTGCATTTTTTTTGCATTTTTTTTGCATTTTTTTTTGCATTTTTTTTTGCATTTTTTTGCATTTTTTTTGCATTTTTTTTTGCATTTTTTTGTGGATTTTCCTGCATTTTTTTTGCATTTTTTTGTGGATTTTTTTGCATTTTTTTTTGCATTTTTTTGCATTTTTTTTTGCATTTTTTTGTGGATTTTTTTGCATTTTTTTTGCATTTTTTTTTGCATTTTTTTTTGCATTTTTTTTGCATTTTTTTTAGCATTTTTTTTGCATTTTTTTTGCATTTTTTTTTGCATTTTTTTGCATTTTTTTTGCATTTTTTTTTGCATTTTTTTGTGGATTTTCCTGCATTTTTTTTGCATTTTTTTGTGGATTTTTTTGCATTTTTTTTTGCATTTTTTTGTGGATTTTTTTGCATTTTTTTTTGCATTTTTTTGTGGATTTTTTTGCATTTTTTTTGCATTTTTTTTTGCATTTTTTTGTGGATTTTCCTGCATTTTTTTTGCATTTTTTTTTGCATTTTTTTGTGGATTTTCCTGCATTTTTTTTGCATTTTTTTGTGGATTTTTTTGCATTTTTTTTTGCATTTTTTTGCATTTTTTTTTGCATTTTTTTGTGGATTTTTTTGCATTTTTTTTGCATTTTTTTTTGCATTTTTTTTTGCATTTTTTTTGCATTTTTTTTAGCATTTTTTTTGCATTTTTTTTGCATTTTTTTTTGCATTTTTTTGCATTTTTTTTGCATTTTTTTTGCATTTTTTTGTGGATTTTCCTGCATTTTTTTTGCATTTTTTTTGTGGATTTTTTTGCATTTTTTTTTGCATTTTTTTGTGGATTTTTTTGCATTTTTTTTTGCATTTTTTTGTGGATTTTTTTGCATTTTTTTTGCATTTTTTTTTGCATTTTTTTGTGGATTTTCCTGCATTTTTTTGCATTTTTTTGTGGATTTTTTTGCATTTTTTTTTGCATTTTTTTGCATTTTTTTTTGCATTTTTTTGTGGATTTTTTTGCATTTTTTTTGCATTTTTTTTTGCATTTTTTTTGCATTTTTTTTGCATTTTTTTTAGCATTTTTTTTGCATTTTTTTTGCATTTTTTTTTGCATTTTTTTGCATTTTTTTTGCATTTTTTTTTGCATTTTTTTGTGGATTTTCCTGCATTTTTTTTGCATTTTTTTGTGGATTTTTTTGCATTTTTTTTTGCATTTTTTTGTGGATTTTTTTGCATTTTTTTTGCATTTTTTTTTGCATTTTTTTGTGGATTTTCCTGCATTTTTTTTGCATTTTTTTTTGCATTTTTTTGCATTTTTTTTGCATTTTTTTTTGCATTTTTTTGTGGATTTTCCTGCATTTTTTTTGCATTTTTTGTGGATTTTTTTGCATTTTTTTTTGCATTTTTTTGCATTTTTTTTTGCATTTTTTTGTGGATTTTCCTGCATTTTTTTTGCATTTTTTTTGCATTTTTTTTTGCATTTTTTTTGCATTTTTTTTGCATTTTTTTGCATTTTTTTTGCATTTTTTTTTGCATTTTTTTGTGGATTTTCCTGCATTTTTTTTGCATTTTTTTGTGGATTTTTTTGCATTTTTTTTTGCATTTTTTTGTGGATTTTTTTGCATTTTTTTTTGCATTTTTTTGCATTTTTTTTGCATTTTTTTGTGGATTTTTTTGCATTTTTTTTTGCATTTTTTGTGGTTTTTTCTGCATTTTTTTTAGCATTTTTTTGTGGATTTTTTTTGCATTTTTTTTGCATTTTTTTTAGCATTTTTTTTGCATTTTTTTTGCATTTTTTTGTGGATTTTTTTGCATTTTTTTTGCATTTTTTTTTGCATTTTTTTGTGGATTTTCCTGCATTTTTTTTGCATTTTTTTGTGGATTTTTTTGCATTTTTTTTTGCATTTTTTTGTGGATTTTTTTGCATTTTTTTTGCATTTTTTTTTGCATTTTTTTGTGGATTTTCCTGCATTTTTTTTGCATTTTTTTTTGCATTTTTTTGCATTTTTTTTGCATTTTTTTTTGCATTTTTTTGTGGATTTTCCTGCATTTTTTTTGCATTTTTTTGTGGATTTTTTTGCATTTTTTTTTGCATTTTTTTGCATTTTTTTTTGCATTTTTTTGTGGATTTTCCTGCATTTTTTTTGCATTTTTTTTGCATTTTTTTTTGAATTTTTTTTGCATTTTTTTTGCATTTTTTTGCATTTTTTTTGCATTTTTTTTTGCATTTTTTTGTGGATTTTCCTGCATTTTTTTTTGCATTTTTTTGTGGATTTTTTTGCATTTTTTTTTGCATTTTTTTGTGGATTTTTTTGCATTTTTTTTTGCATTTTTTTTGCATTTTTTTGTGGATTTTTTTGCATTTTTTTTTGCATTTTTTTGTGGATTTTTTTGCATTTTTTTTGCATTTTTTTTTGCATTTTTTTGTGGATTTTCCTGCATTTTTTTTGCATTTTTTTTTGCATTTTTTTGCATTTTTTTTGCATTTTTTTTTGCATTTTTTTGTGGATTTTCCTGCATTTTTTTTGCATTTTTTTGTGGATTTTTTTGCATTTTTTTTTGCATTTTTTTGCATTTTTTTTTGCATTTTTTGTGGTTTTTTCTGCATTTTTTTTAGCATTTTTTTGTGGATTTTTTTGCATTTTTTTTGCATTTTTTTTTAGCATTTTTTTGTGGATTTTCCTGCATTTTTTTTGCATTTTTTTGTGGATTTTTTTGCATTTTTTTTTGCATTTTTTTGTGGATTTTTTTGCATTTTTTTTGCATTTTTTTTTGCATTTTTTTGTGGATTTTCCTGCATTTTTTTTGCATTTTTTTGTGGATTTTTTTGCATTTTTTTTTGCATTTTTTTGTGGATTTTTTTGCATTTTTTTGTGGATTTTTTTGCATTTTTTTTGCATTTTTTTGTGGATTTTTTTGCATTTTTTTTTGCATTTTTTGTGGTTTTTTCTGCATTTTTTTTAGCATTTTTTTGTGGATTTTTTTGCATTTTTTTTGCATTTTTTTTTGCATTTTTTTTGCATTTTTTTGCATTTTTTTTAGCATTTTTTTTGCATTTTTTTTTGCATTTTTTTGTGGATTTTCCTGCATTTTTTTTGCATTTTTTTGTGGATTTTTTTGCATTTTTTTTTGCATTTTTTTGTGGATTTTTTTGCATTTTTTTTGCATTTTTTTTTGCATTTTTTTGTGGATTTTCCTGCATTTTTTTTGCATTTTTTTTTGCATTTTTTTGCATTTTTTTTGCATTTTTTTTTGCATTTTTTTGTGGATTTTCCTGCATTTTTTTTGCATTTTTTTGTGGATTTTTTTGCATTTTTTTTTGCATTTTTTTGCATTTTTTTTTGCATTTTTTTGTGGATTTTTTTGCATTTTTTTTGCATTTTTTTTTGCATTTTTTTTGCATTTTTTTTGCATTTTTTTAGCATTTTTTTTGCATTTTTTTTGCATTTTTTTTTGCATTTTTTTGCATTTTTTTTGCATTTTTTTTTGCATTTTTTTGTGGATTTTCCTGCATTTTTTTTGCATTTTTTTGTGGATTTTTTTGCATTTTTTTTTGCATTTTTTTGTGGATTTTTTTGCATTTTTTTTGCATTTTTTTTTGCATTTTTTTGTGGATTTTCCTGCATTTTTTTTGCATTTTTTTGTGGATTTTTTTGCATTTTTTTTTGCATTTTTTTGTGGATTTTCCTGCATTTTTTTTGCATTTTTTTTGCATTTTTTTTTGCATTTTTTTTGCATTTTTTTTGCATTTTTTTGCATTTTTTTTGCATTTTTTTTTGCATTTTTTTGTGGATTTTCCTGCATTTTTTTTTGCATTTTTTTGTGGATTTTTTTGCATTTTTTTTTGCATTTTTTTGTGGATTTTTTTGCATTTTTTTTTGCATTTTTTTGCATTTTTTTTGCATTTTTTTGTGGATTTTTTTGCATTTTTTTTTGCATTTTTTGTGGTTTTTTCTGCATTTTTTTTAGCATTTTTTTGTGGATTTTTTTGCATTTTTTTTGCATTTTTTTTAGCATTTTTTTTGCATTTTTTTTGCATTTTTTTTTGCATTTTTTTGCATTTTTTTTGCATTTTTTTTTGCATTTTTTTGTGGATTTTCCTGCATTTTTTTTGCATTTTTTTGTGGATTTTTTTGCATTTTTTTTTGCATTTTTTTGCATTTTTTTTTGCATTTTTTTGTGGATTTTTTTGCATTTTTTTTGCATTTTTTTTTGCATTTTTTTTTGCATTTTTTTTTGCATTTTTTTTAGCATTTTTTTTGCATTTTTTTTGCATTTTTTTTTGCATTTTTTTGCATTTTTTTTGCATTTTTTTTTGCATTTTTTTGTGGATTTTCCTGCATTTTTTTTGCATTTTTTTGTGGATTTTTTTGCATTTTTTTTTGCATTTTTTTGTGGATTTTTTTGCATTTTTTTTTGCATTTTTTTGTGGATTTTTTTGCATTTTTTTTGCATTTTTTTTTGCATTTTTTTGTGGATTTTCCTGCATTTTTTTTGCATTTTTTTTTGCATTTTTTTGTGGATTTTCCTGCATTTTTTTTGCATTTTTTTGTGGATTTTTTTGCATTTTTTTTTGCATTTTTTTGCATTTTTTTTTGCATTTTTTTGTGGATTTTTTTGCATTTTTTTTGCATTTTTTTTTGCATTTTTTTTTGCATTTTTTTTGCATTTTTTTTAGCATTTTTTTTGCATTTTTTTTGCATTTTTTTTTGCATTTTTTTGCATTTTTTTTGCATTTTTTTTTGCATTTTTTTGTGGATTTTCCTGCATTTTTTTTGCATTTTTTTGTGGATTTTTTTGCATTTTTTTTTGCATTTTTTTGTGGATTTTTTTGCATTTTTTTTTGCATTTTTTTGTGGATTTTTTTGCATTTTTTTTGCATTTTTTTTTGCATTTTTTTGTGGATTTTCCTGCATTTTTTTTGCATTTTTTTGTGGATTTTTTTGCATTTTTTTTTGCATTTTTTTGCATTTTTTTTTGCATTTTTTTGTGGATTTTTTTGCATTTTTTTTGCATTTTTTTTTGCATTTTTTTTGCATTTTTTTTGCATTTTTTTTAGCATTTTTTTTGCATTTTTTTTGCATTTTTTTTTGCATTTTTTTGCATTTTTTTTGCATTTTTTTTTGCATTTTTTTGTGGATTTTCCTGCATTTTTTTTGCATTTTTTTGTGGATTTTTTTGCATTTTTTTTTGCATTTTTTTGTGGATTTTTTTGCATTTTTTTTGCATTTTTTTTTGCATTTTTTTGTGGATTTTCCTGCATTTTTTTTGCATTTTTTTTTGCATTTTTTTGCATTTTTTTTGCATTTTTTTTTGCATTTTTTTGTGGATTTTCCTGCATTTTTTTTGCATTTTTTTGTGGATTTTTTTGCATTTTTTTTTGCATTTTTTTGCATTTTTTTTTGCATTTTTTTGTGGATTTTCCTGCATTTTTTTTGCATTTTTTTTGCATTTTTTTTTGCATTTTTTTTGCATTTTTTTTGCATTTTTTTGCATTTTTTTTGCATTTTTTTTTGCATTTTTTTGTGGATTTTCCTGCATTTTTTTTTGCATTTTTTTGTGGATTTTTTTGCATTTTTTTTTGCATTTTTTTGTGGATTTTTTTGCATTTTTTTTTGCATTTTTTTGCATTTTTTTTGCATTTTTTTGTGGATTTTTTTGCATTTTTTTTTGCATTTTTTGTGGTTTTTTCTGCATTTTTTTTAGCATTTTTTTGTGGATTTTTTTGCATTTTTTTTGCATTTTTTTTAGCATTTTTTTTGCATTTTTTTTGCATTTTTTTGTGGATTTTTTTGCATTTTTTTTGCATTTTTTTTTGCATTTTTTTGTGGATTTTCCTGCATTTTTTTTGCATTTTTTTGTGGATTTTTTTGCATTTTTTTTTGCATTTTTTTGTGGATTTTTTTGCATTTTTTTTGCATTTTTTTTTGCATTTTTTTGTGGATTTTCCTGCATTTTTTTTGCATTTTTTTTTGCATTTTTTTGCATTTTTTTTGCATTTTTTTTTGCATTTTTTTGTGGATTTTCCTGCATTTTTTTTGCATTTTTTTGTGGATTTTTTTGCATTTTTTTTTGCATTTTTTTGCATTTTTTTTTGCATTTTTTTGTGGATTTTCCTGCATTTTTTTTGCATTTTTTTTGCATTTTTTTTTTGCATTTTTTTTGCATTTTTTTTGCATTTTTTTGCATTTTTTTTGCATTTTTTTTTGCATTTTTTTGTGGATTTTCCTGCATTTTTTTTTGCATTTTTTTGTGGATTTTTTTGCATTTTTTTTTGCATTTTTTTGTGGATTTTTTTGCATTTTTTTTTGCATTTTTTTTGCATTTTTTTGTGGATTTTTTTGCATTTTTTTTTGCATTTTTTTGTGGATTTTTTTGCATTTTTTTTGCATTTTTTTTTGCATTTTTTTGTGGATTTTCCTGCATTTTTTTTGCATTTTTTTTTGCATTTTTTTGCATTTTTTTTGCATTTTTTTTTGCATTTTTTTGTGGATTTTCCTGCATTTTTTTTGCATTTTTTTGTGGATTTTTTTGCATTTTTTTTTGCATTTTTTTGCATTTTTTTTTGCATTTTTTGTGGTTTTTTCTGCATTTTTTTTAGCATTTTTTTGTGGATTTTTTTGCATTTTTTTTGCATTTTTTTTTAGCATTTTTTTTGCATTTTTTTTGCATTTTTTTTTGCATTTTTTTGCATTTTTTTTGCATTTTTTTTTGCATTTTTTTGTGGATTTTCCTGCATTTTTTTTGCATTTTTTTGTGGATTTTTTTGCATTTTTTTTTGCATTTTTTTGTGGATTTTTTTGCATTTTTTTTGCATTTTTTTTTGCATTTTTTTGTGGATTTTCCTGCATTTTTTTTGCATTTTTTTGTGGATTTTTTTGCATTTTTTTTTGCATTTTTTTGTGGATTTTTTTGCATTTTTTTGTGGATTTTTTTGCATTTTTTTTGCATTTTTTTGTGGATTTTTTTGCATTTTTTTTTGCATTTTTTGTGGTTTTTTCTGCATTTTTTTTAGCATTTTTTTGTGCATTTTTTTGCATTTTTTTTGCATTTTTTTTTGCATTTTTTTGTGGATTTTTTTGCATTTTTTTTGCATTTTTTTTTGCATTTTTTTTGCATTTTTTTTGCATTTTTTTTAGCATTTTTTTTGCATTTTTTTTGCATTTTTTTTTGCATTTTTTTGCATTTTTTTTGCATTTTTTTTTGCATTTTTTTGTGGATTTTCCTGCATTTTTTTTGCATTTTTTTGTGGATTTTTTTGCATTTTTTTTTGCATTTTTTTGTGGATTTTTTTGCATTTTTTTTGCATTTTTTTTTGCATTTTTTTGTGGATTTTCCTGCATTTTTTTTGCATTTTTTTTTGCATTTTTTTGCATTTTTTTTGCATTTTTTTTTGCATTTTTTTGTGGATTTTCCTGCATTTTTTTTGCATTTTTTTGTGGATTTTTTTGCATTTTTTTTTGCATTTTTTTGCATTTTTTTTTTGCATTTTTTTGTGGATTTTCCTGCATTTTTTTTGCATTTTTTTTGCATTTTTTTTTGCATTTTTTTTGCATTTTTTTTGCATTTTTTTGCATTTTTTTTGCATTTTTTTTTGCATTTTTTTGTGGATTTTCCTGCATTTTTTTTTGCATTTTTTTGTGGATTTTTTTGCATTTTTTTTTGCATTTTTTTGTGGATTTTTTTGCATTTTTTTTTGCATTTTTTTGCATTTTTTTTGCATTTTTTTGTGGATTTTTTTGCATTTTTTTTTGCATTTTTTGTGGTTTTTTCTGCATTTTTTTTAGCATTTTTTTGTGGATTTTTTTGCATTTTTTTTGCATTTTTTTTAGCATTTTTTTTGCATTTTTTTTGCATTTTTTTGTGGATTTTTTTGCATTTTTTTTGCATTTTTTTTTGCATTTTTTTGTGGATTTTCCTGCATTTTTTTTGCATTTTTTTGTGGATTTTTTTGCATTTTTTTTTGCATTTTTTTGTGGATTTTTTTGCATTTTTTTTGCATTTTTTTTTGCATTTTTTTGTGGATTTTCCTGCATTTTTTTTGCATTTTTTTTTGCATTTTTTTGCATTTTTTTTGCATTTTTTTTTGCATTTTTTTGTGGATTTTCCTGCATTTTTTTTGCATTTTTTTGTGGATTTTTTTGCATTTTTTTTTGCATTTTTTTGCATTTTTTTTTGCATTTTTTTGTGGATTTTCCTGCATTTTTTTTGCATTTTTTTTGCATTTTTTTTTGCATTTTTTTTGCATTTTTTTTGCATTTTTTTGCATTTTTTTTGCATTTTTTTTTGCATTTTTTTGTGGATTTTCCTGCATTTTTTTTTGCATTTTTTTGTGGATTTTTTTGCATTTTTTTTTGCATTTTTTTGTGGATTTTTTTGCATTTTTTTTTGCATTTTTTTTGCATTTTTTTGTGGATTTTTTTGCATTTTTTTTTGCATTTTTTTGTGGATTTTTTTGCATTTTTTTTGCATTTTTTTTTGCATTTTTTTGTGGATTTTCCTGCATTTTTTTTGCATTTTTTTTTGCATTTTTTTGCATTTTTTTTGCATTTTTTTTTGCATTTTTTTGTGGATTTTCCTGCATTTTTTTTGCATTTTTTTGTGGATTTTTTTGCATTTTTTTTTGCATTTTTTTGCATTTTTTTTTGCATTTTTTGTGGTTTTTTCTGCATTTTTTTTAGCATTTTTTTGTGGATTTTTTTGCATTTTTTTTGCATTTTTTTTTAGCATTTTTTTTGCATTTTTTTGCATTTTTTTTTGCATTTTTTTGCATTTTTTTTGCATTTTTTTTTGCATTTTTTTGTGGATTTTCCTGCATTTTTTTTGCATTTTTTTGTGGATTTTTTTGCATTTTTTTTTGCATTTTTTTGTGGATTTTTTTGCATTTTTTTTGCATTTTTTTTTGCATTTTTTTGTGGATTTTCCTGCATTTTTTTGCATTTTTTTGTGGATTTTTTTGCATTTTTTTTTGCATTTTTTTGTGGATTTTTTTGCATTTTTTTGTGGATTTTTTTGCATTTTTTTTGCATTTTTTTGTGGATTTTTTTGCATTTTTTTTTGCATTTTTTGTGGTTTTTTCTGCATTTTTTTTAGCATTTTTTTGTGGATTTTTTTGCATTTTTTTTGCATTTTTTTTTGCATTTTTTTTGCATTTTTTTGCATTTTTTTTAGCATTTTTTTTGCATTTTTTTTTGCATTTTTTTGTGGATTTTCCTGCATTTTTTTTGCATTTTTTTGTGGATTTTTTTGCATTTTTTTTTGCATTTTTTTGTGGATTTTTTTGCATTTTTTTTGCATTTTTTTTTGCATTTTTTTGTGGATTTTCCTGCATTTTTTTTGCATTTTTTTTTGCATTTTTTTGCATTTTTTTTGCATTTTTTTTTGCATTTTTTTGTGGATTTTCCTGCATTTTTTTGTGGATTTTTTTGCATTTTTTTTTGCATTTTTTTGCATTTTTTTTTGCATTTTTTTGTGGATTTTTTTGCATTTTTTTTGCATTTTTTTTTGCATTTTTTTTGCATTTTTTTTGCATTTTTTTAGCATTTTTTTTGCATTTTTTTGTGGATTTTCCTGCATTTTTTTTGCATTTTTTTGTGGATTTTTTTGCATTTTTTTTTGCATTTTTTTGTGGATTTTTTTGCATTTTTTTTGCATTTTTTTTTGCATTTTTTTGTGGATTTTCCTGCATTTTTTTTGCATTTTTTTGTGGATTTTTTTGCATTTTTTTTTGCATTTTTTTGTGGATTTTCCTGCATTTTTTTTGCATTTTTTTTGCATTTTTTTTTGCATTTTTTTTGCATTTTTTTTGCATTTTTTTGCATTTTTTTTGCATTTTTTTTTGCATTTTTTTGTGGATTTTCCTGCATTTTTTTTTGCATTTTTTTGTGGATTTTTTTGCATTTTTTTTTGCATTTTTTTGTGGATTTTTTTGCATTTTTTTTTGCATTTTTTTGCATTTTTTTTGCATTTTTTTGTGGATTTTTTTGCATTTTTTTTTGCATTTTTTGTGGTTTTTTCTGCATTTTTTTTAGCATTTTTTTGTGGATTTTTTTGCATTTTTTTTGCATTTTTTTTAGCATTTTTTTTGCATTTTTTTTGCATTTTTTTTTGCATTTTTTTTGCATTTTTTTGTGGATTTTCCTGCATTTTTTTTGCATTTTTTTGTGGATTTTTTTGCATTTTTTTTTGCATTTTTTTGTGGATTTTTTTGCATTTTTTTTGCATTTTTTTTTGCATTTTTTTGTGGATTTTCCTGCATTTTTTTTGCATTTTTTTGTGGATTTTTTTGCATTTTTTTTTGCATTTTTTTGTGGATTTTCCTGCATTTTTTTTGCATTTTTTTTGCATTTTTTTTTGCATTTTTTTTGCATTTTTTTTGCATTTTTTTGCATTTTTTTTGCATTTTTTTTTGCATTTTTTTGTGGATTTTCCTGCATTTTTTTTTGCATTTTTTTGTGGATTTTTTTGCATTTTTTTTTGCATTTTTTTGTGGATTTTTTTGCATTTTTTTTTGCATTTTTTTGCATTTTTTTTGCATTTTTTTGTGGATTTTTTTGCATTTTTTTTTGCATTTTTTGTGGTTTTTTCTGCATTTTTTTTAGCATTTTTTTGTGGATTTTTTTGCATTTTTTTTGCATTTTTTTTAGCATTTTTTTTGCATTTTTTTTGCATTTTTTTTTGCATTTTTTTGCATTTTTTTTGCATTTTTTTTTGCATTTTTTTGTGGATTTTCCTGCATTTTTTTTGCATTTTTTTGTGGATTTTTTTGCATTTTTTTTTGCATTTTTTTGCATTTTTTTTTGCATTTTTTTGTGGATTTTTTTGCATTTTTTTTGCATTTTTTTTTGCATTTTTTTTTGCATTTTTTTTGCATTTTTTTTAGCATTTTTTTTGCATTTTTTTTGCATTTTTTTTTGCATTTTTTTGCATTTTTTTTGCATTTTTTTTTGCATTTTTTTGTGGATTTTCCTGCATTTTTTTTGCATTTTTTTGTGGATTTTTTTGCATTTTTTTTTGCATTTTTTTGTGGATTTTTTTGCATTTTTTTTTGCATTTTTTTGTGGATTTTTTTGCATTTTTTTTGCATTTTTTTTTGCATTTTTTTGTGGATTTTCCTGCATTTTTTTTGCATTTTTTTTTGCATTTTTTTGTGGATTTTCCTGCATTTTTTTTGCATTTTTTTGTGGATTTTTTTGCATTTTTTTTTGCATTTTTTTGCATTTTTTTTTGCATTTTTTTGTGGATTTTTTTGCATTTTTTTTGCATTTTTTTTTGCATTTTTTTTTGCATTTTTTTTGCATTTTTTTTAGCATTTTTTTTGCATTTTTTTTGCATTTTTTTTTGCATTTTTTTGCATTTTTTTTGCATTTTTTTTTGCATTTTTTTGTGGATTTTCCTGCATTTTTTTTGCATTTTTTTGTGGATTTTTTTGCATTTTTTTTTGCATTTTTTTGTGGATTTTTTTGCATTTTTTTTTGCATTTTTTTGTGGATTTTTTTGCATTTTTTTTGCATTTTTTTTTGCATTTTTTTGTGGATTTTCCTGCATTTTTTTTGCATTTTTTTGTGGATTTTTTTGCATTTTTTTTTGCATTTTTTTGCATTTTTTTTTGCATTTTTTTGTGGATTTTTTTGCATTTTTTTTGCATTTTTTTTTGCATTTTTTTTGCATTTTTTTTGCATTTTTTTTAGCATTTTTTTTGCATTTTTTTTGCATTTTTTTTTGCATTTTTTTGCATTTTTTTTGCATTTTTTTTTGCATTTTTTTGTGGATTTTCCTGCATTTTTTTTGCATTTTTTTGTGGATTTTTTTGCATTTTTTTTTGCATTTTTTTGTGGATTTTTTTGCATTTTTTTTGCATTTTTTTTTGCATTTTTTTGTGGATTTTCCTGCATTTTTTTTGCATTTTTTTTTGCATTTTTTTGCATTTTTTTTGCATTTTTTTTTGCATTTTTTTGTGGATTTTCCTGCATTTTTTTTGCATTTTTTTGTGGATTTTTTTGCATTTTTTTTTGCATTTTTTTGCATTTTTTTTTGCATTTTTTTGTGGATTTTCCTGCATTTTTTTTGCATTTTTTTTGCATTTTTTTTTGCATTTTTTTTGCATTTTTTTTGCATTTTTTTGCATTTTTTTTGCATTTTTTTTTGCATTTTTTTGTGGATTTTCCTGCATTTTTTTTTGCATTTTTTTGTGGATTTTTTTGCATTTTTTTTTGCATTTTTTTGTGGATTTTTTTGCATTTTTTTTTGCATTTTTTTGCATTTTTTTTGCATTTTTTTGTGGATTTTTTTGCATTTTTTTTTGCATTTTTTGTGGTTTTTTCTGCATTTTTTTTAGCATTTTTTTGTGGATTTTTTTGCATTTTTTTTGCATTTTTTTTAGCATTTTTTTTGCATTTTTTTTGCATTTTTTTGTGGATTTTTTTGCATTTTTTTGCATTTTTTTTTGCATTTTTTTGTGGATTTTCCTGCATTTTTTTTGCATTTTTTTGTGGATTTTTTTGCATTTTTTTTTGCATTTTTTTGTGGATTTTTTTGCATTTTTTTTGCATTTTTTTTTGCATTTTTTTGTGGATTTTCCTGCATTTTTTTTGCATTTTTTTTTGCATTTTTTTGCATTTTTTTTGCATTTTTTTTTGCATTTTTTTGTGGATTTTCCTGCATTTTTTTTGCATTTTTTTGTGGATTTTTTTGCATTTTTTTTTGCATTTTTTTGCATTTTTTTTTGCATTTTTTTGTGGATTTTCCTGCATTTTTTTTGCATTTTTTTTGCATTTTTTTTTGCATTTTTTTTGCATTTTTTTTGCATTTTTTTGCATTTTTTTTGCATTTTTTTTTGCATTTTTTTGTGGATTTTCCTGCATTTTTTTTTGCATTTTTTTGTGGATTTTTTTGCATTTTTTTTTGCATTTTTTTGTGGATTTTTTTGCATTTTTTTTTGCATTTTTTTTGCATTTTTTTGTGGATTTTTTTGCATTTTTTTTTGCATTTTTTTGTGGATTTTTTTGCATTTTTTTTGCATTTTTTTTTGCATTTTTTTGTGGATTTTCCTGCATTTTTTTTGCATTTTTTTTTGCATTTTTTTGCATTTTTTTTGCATTTTTTTTTGCATTTTTTTGTGGATTTTCCTGCATTTTTTTTGCATTTTTTTGTGGATTTTTTTGCATTTTTTTTTGCATTTTTTTGCATTTTTTTTTGCATTTTTTGTGGTTTTTTCTGCATTTTTTTTAGCATTTTTTTGTGGATTTTTTTGCATTTTTTTTGCATTTTTTTTTAGCATTTTTTTTGCATTTTTTTTGCATTTTTTTTTGCATTTTTTTGCATTTTTTTTGCATTTTTTTTTGCATTTTTTTGTGGATTTTCCTGCATTTTTTTTGCATTTTTTCGTGGATTTTTTTGCATTTTTTTTTGCATTTTTTTGTGGATTTTTTTGCATTTTTTTTGCATTTTTTTTTGCATTTTTTTGTGGATTTTCCTGCATTTTTTTTTGCATTTTTTTGCATTTTTTTTGCATTTTTTTTTGCATTTTTTTGTGGATTTTCCTGCATTTTTTTTGCATTTTTTTGTGGATTTTTTTGCATTTTTTTTTGCATTTTTTTGCATTTTTTTTTGCATTTTTTTGTGGATTTTTTTGCATTTTTTTTGCATTTTTTTTTGCATTTTTTTTGCATTTTTTTTGCATTTTTTTAGCATTTTTTTTGCATTTTTTTTGCATTTTTTTTTGCATTTTTTTGCATTTTTTTTGCATTTTTTTTTGCATTTTTTTGTGGATTTTCCTGCATTTTTTTTGCATTTTTTTGTGGATTTTTTTGCATTTTTTTTTGCATTTTTTTGTGGATTTTTTTGCATTTTTTTTGCATTTTTTTTTGCATTTTTTTGTGGATTTTCCTGCATTTTTTTTGCATTTTTTTGTGGATTTTTTTGCATTTTTTTTTGCATTTTTTTGTGGATTTTCCTGCATTTTTTTTGCATTTTTTTTGCATTTTTTTTTGCATTTTTTTTGCATTTTTTTTGCATTTTTTTGCATTTTTTTTGCATTTTTTTTTGCATTTTTTTGTGGATTTTCCTGCATTTTTTTTTGCATTTTTTTGTGGATTTTTTTGCATTTTTTTTTGCATTTTTTTGTGGATTTTTTTGCATTTTTTTTTGCATTTTTTTGCATTTTTTTTGCATTTTTTTGTGGATTTTTTTGCATTTTTTTTTGCATTTTTTGTGGTTTTTTCTGCATTTTTTTTAGCATTTTTTTGTGGATTTTTTTGCATTTTTTTTGCATTTTTTTTAGCATTTTTTTTGCATTTTTTTTGCATTTTTTTTTGCATTTTTTTGCATTTTTTTTGCATTTTTTTTTGCATTTTTTTGTGGATTTTCCTGCATTTTTTTTGCATTTTTTTGTGGATTTTTTTGCATTTTTTTTTGCATTTTTTTGTGGATTTTTTTGCATTTTTTTTGCATTTTTTTTTGCATTTTTTTGTGGATTTTTTTGCATTTTTTTTTGCATTTTTTTGTGGATTTTTTTGCATTTTTTTGTGGATTTTTTTGCATTTTTTTTGCATTTTTTTGTGGATTTTTTTGCATTTTTTTTTGCATTTTTTGTGGTTTTTTCTGCATTTTTTTTGCATTTTTTTGTGGATTTTTTTGCATTTTTTTTTGCATTTTTTTGTGGATTTTTTTGCATTTTTTTTGCATTTTTTTTTGCATTTTTTTGTGGATTTTCCTGCATTTTTTTTGCATTTTTTTTTGCATTTTTTTGCATTTTTTTTGCATTTTTTTTTGCATTTTTTTGTGGATTTTCCTGCATTTTTTTTGCATTTTTTTGTGGATTTTTTTGCATTTTTTTTTGCATTTTTTTGCATTTTTTTTTGCATTTTTTTGTGGATTTTCCTGCATTTTTTTTGCATTTTTTTTGCATTTTTTTTTGCATTTTTTTTGCATTTTTTTTGCATTTTTTTGCATTTTTTTTGCATTTTTTTTTGCATTTTTTTGTGGATTTTCCTGCATTTTTTTTTGCATTTTTTTGTGGATTTTTTTGCATTTTTTTTTGCATTTTTTGTGGATTTTTTTGCATTTTTTTTTGCATTTTTTTGCATTTTTTTTGCATTTTTTTGTGGATTTTTTTGCATTTTTTTTTGCATTTTTTGTGGTTTTTTCTGCATTTTTTTTAGCATTTTTTTGTGGATTTTTTTGCATTTTTTTTGCATTTTTTTTTGCATTTTTTTGTGGATTTTCCTGCATTTTTTTTGCATTTTTTTTTGCATTTTTTTGCATTTTTTTTGCATTTTTTTTTGCATTTTTTTGTGGATTTTCCTGCATTTTTTTTGCATTTTTTTGTGGATTTTTTTGCATTTTTTTTTGCATTTTTTTGCATTTTTTTTTGCATTTTTTTGTGGATTTTCCTGCATTTTTTTTGCATTTTTTTTGCATTTTTTTTTGCATTTTTTTTGCATTTTTTTTGCATTTTTTTGCATTTTTTTTGCATTTTTTTTTGCATTTTTTTGTGGATTTTCCTGCATTTTTTTTTGCATTTTTTTGTGGATTTTTTTGCATTTTTTTTTGCATTTTTTTGTGGATTTTTTTGCATTTTTTTTTGCATTTTTTTTGCATTTTTTTGTGGATTTTTTTGCATTTTTTTTTGCATTTTTTTGTGGATTTTTTTGCATTTTTTTTGCATTTTTTTTTGCATTTTTTTGTGGATTTTCCTGCATTTTTTTTGCATTTTTTTTTGCATTTTTTTGCATTTTTTTTGCATTTTTTTTTGCATTTTTTTGTGGATTTTCCTGCATTTTTTTTGCATTTTTTTGTGGATTTTTTTGCATTTTTTTTTGCATTTTTTTGCATTTTTTTTTGCATTTTTTGTGGTTTTTTCTGCATTTTTTTTAGCATTTTTTTGTGGATTTTTTTGCATTTTTTTTGCATTTTTTTTTAGCATTTTTTTTGCATTTTTTTTGCATTTTTTTTTGCATTTTTTTGCATTTTTTTTGCATTTTTTTTTGCATTTTTTTGTGGATTTTCCTGCATTTTTTTTGCATTTTTTCGTGGATTTTTTTGCATTTTTTTTTGCATTTTTTTGTGGATTTTTTTGCATTTTTTTTGCATTTTTTTTTGCATTTTTTTGTGGATTTTCCTGCATTTTTTTTTGCATTTTTTTGCATTTTTTTTGCATTTTTTTTTGCATTTTTTTGTGGATTTTCCTGCATTTTTTTTGCATTTTTTTGTGGATTTTTTTGCATTTTTTTTTGCATTTTTTTGCATTTTTTTTTGCATTTTTTTGTGGATTTTTTTGCATTTTTTTTGCATTTTTTTTTGCATTTTTTTTGCATTTTTTTTGCATTTTTTTAGCATTTTTTTGCATTTTTTTTGCATTTTTTTTTGCATTTTTTTGCATTTTTTTTGCATTTTTTTTTGCATTTTTTTGTGGATTTTCCTGCATTTTTTTTGCATTTTTTTGTGGATTTTTTTGCATTTTTTTTTGCATTTTTTTGTGGATTTTTTTGCATTTTTTTTGCATTTTTTTTTGCATTTTTTTGTGGATTTTCCTGCATTTTTTTTGCATTTTTTTGTGGATTTTTTTGCATTTTTTTTTGCATTTTTTTGTGGATTTTCCTGCATTTTTTTTGCATTTTTTTTGCATTTTTTTTTGCATTTTTTTTGCATTTTTTTTGCATTTTTTTGCATTTTTTTTGCATTTTTTTTTGCATTTTTTTGTGGATTTTCCTGCATTTTTTTTTGCATTTTTTTGTGGATTTTTTTGCATTTTTTTTTGCATTTTTTTGTGGATTTTTTTGCATTTTTTTTTGCATTTTTTTGCATTTTTTTTGCATTTTTTTGTGGATTTTTTTGCATTTTTTTTTGCATTTTTTGTGGTTTTTTCTGCATTTTTTTTAGCATTTTTTTGTGGATTTTTTTGCATTTTTTTTGCATTTTTTTTAGCATTTTTTTTGCATTTTTTTTGCATTTTTTTTTGCATTTTTTTGCATTTTTTTTGCATTTTTTTTTGCATTTTTTTGTGGATTTTCCTGCATTTTTTTTGCATTTTTTTGTGGATTTTTTTGCATTTTTTTTTGCATTTTTTTGTGGATTTTTTTGCATTTTTTTTGCATTTTTTTTTGCATTTTTTTGTGGATTTTTTTGCATTTTTTTTTGCATTTTTTTGTGGATTTTTTTGCATTTTTTTGTGGATTTTTTTGCATTTTTTTTGCATTTTTTTGTGGATTTTTTTGCATTTTTTTTTGCATTTTTTGTGGTTTTTTCTGCATTTTTTTTGCATTTTTTTGTGGATTTTTTTGCATTTTTTTTTGCATTTTTTTGTGGATTTTTTTGCATTTTTTTTGCATTTTTTTTTGCATTTTTTTGTGGATTTTCCTGCATTTTTTTTGCATTTTTTTTTGCATTTTTTTGCATTTTTTTTGCATTTTTTTTTGCATTTTTTTGTGGATTTTCCTGCATTTTTTTTGCATTTTTTTGTGGATTTTTTTGCATTTTTTTTTGCATTTTTTTGCATTTTTTTTTGCATTTTTTTGTGGATTTTCCTGCATTTTTTTTGCATTTTTTTTGCATTTTTTTTTGCATTTTTTTTGCATTTTTTTTGCATTTTTTTGCATTTTTTTTGCATTTTTTTTTGCATTTTTTTGTGGATTTTCCTGCATTTTTTTTTGCATTTTTTTGTGGATTTTTTTGCATTTTTTTTTGCATTTTTTTGTGGATTTTTTTGCATTTTTTTTTGCATTTTTTTGCATTTTTTTTGCATTTTTTTGTGGATTTTTTTGCATTTTTTTTTGCATTTTTTGTGGTTTTTTCTGCATTTTTTTTAGCATTTTTTTGTGGATTTTTTTGCATTTTTTTTGCATTTTTTTTAGCATTTTTTTTGCATTTTTTTTGCATTTTTTTGTGGATTTTTTTGCATTTTTTTTGCATTTTTTTTTGCATTTTTTTGTGGATTTTCCTGCATTTTTTTTGCATTTTTTTGTGGATTTTTTTGCATTTTTTTTTGCATTTTTTTGTGGATTTTTTTGCATTTTTTTTGCATTTTTTTTTGCATTTTTTTGTGGATTTTCCTGCATTTTTTTGCATTTTTTTTTGCATTTTTTTGCATTTTTTTTGCATTTTTTTTTGCATTTTTTTGTGGATTTTCCTGCATTTTTTTTGCATTTTTTTGTGGATTTTTTTGCATTTTTTTTTGCATTTTTTTGCATTTTTTTTTGCATTTTTTTGTGGATTTTCCTGCATTTTTTTTGCATTTTTTTTGCATTTTTTTTTGCATTTTTTTTGCATTTTTTTTGCATTTTTTTGCATTTTTTTTGCATTTTTTTTTGCATTTTTTTGTGGATTTTCCTGCATTTTTTTTTGCATTTTTTTGTGGATTTTTTTGCATTTTTTTTTGCATTTTTTTGTGGATTTTTTTGCATTTTTTTTTGCATTTTTTTTGCATTTTTTTGTGGATTTTTTTGCATTTTTTTTTGCATTTTTTTGTGGATTTTTTTGCATTTTTTTTGCATTTTTTTTTGCATTTTTTTGTGGATTTTCCTGCATTTTTTTTGCATTTTTTTTTGCATTTTTTTGCATTTTTTTTGCATTTTTTTTTGCATTTTTTTGTGGATTTTCCTGCATTTTTTTTGCATTTTTTTGTGGATTTTTTTGCATTTTTTTTTGCATTTTTTTGCATTTTTTTTTGCATTTTTTGTGGTTTTTTCTGCATTTTTTTTAGCATTTTTTTGTGGATTTTTTTGCATTTTTTTTGCATTTTTTTTTAGCATTTTTTTTGCATTTTTTTTGCATTTTTTTTTGCATTTTTTTGCATTTTTTTTGCATTTTTTTTTGCATTTTTTTGTGGATTTTCCTGCATTTTTTTTGCATTTTTTTGTGGATTTTTTTGCATTTTTTTTTGCATTTTTTTGTGGATTTTTTTGCATTTTTTTTGCATTTTTTTTTGCATTTTTTTGTGGATTTTCCTGCATTTTTTTTGCATTTTTTTGTGGATTTTTTTGCATTTTTTTTTGCATTTTTTTGTGGATTTTTTTGCATTTTTTTGTGGATTTTTTTGCATTTTTTTTGCATTTTTTTGTGGATTTTTTTGCATTTTTTTTTGCATTTTTTGTGGTTTTTTCTGCATTTTTTTTAGCATTTTTTTGTGGATTTTTTTGCATTTTTTTTGCATTTTTTTTTGCATTTTTTTTGCATTTTTTTGCATTTTTTTTAGCATTTTTTTTGCATTTTTTTTTGCATTTTTTTGTGGATTTTCCTGCATTTTTTTTGCATTTTTTTGTGGATTTTTTTGCATTTTTTTTTGCATTTTTTTGTGGATTTTTTTGCATTTTTTTTGCATTTTTTTTTGCATTTTTTTGTGGATTTTCCTGCATTTTTTTTGCATTTTTTTTTGCATTTTTTTGCATTTTTTTTGCATTTTTTTTTGCATTTTTTTGTGGATTTTCCTGCATTTTTTTTGCATTTTTTTGTGGATTTTTTTGCATTTTTTTTTGCATTTTTTTGCATTTTTTTTTGCATTTTTTTGTGGATTTTTTTGCATTTTTTTTTGCATTTTTTTGTGGATTTTCCTGCATTTTTTTTGCATTTTTTTTGCATTTTTTTTTGCATTTTTTTTGCATTTTTTTTGCATTTTTTTGCATTTTTTTTGCATTTTTTTTTGCATTTTTTTGTGGATTTTCCTGCATTTTTTTTTGCATTTTTTTGTGGATTTTTTAGCATTTTTTTTTGCATTTTTTTGTGGATTTTTTTGCATTTTTTTTTGCATTTTTTTGCATTTTTTTTGCATTTTTTTGTGGATTTTTTTGCATTTTTTTTTGCATTTTTTGTGGTTTTTTCTGCATTTTTTTTAGCATTTTTTTGTGGATTTTTTTGCATTTTTTTTGCATTTTTTTTAGCATTTTTTTTGCATTTTTTTTGCATTTTTTTTTGCATTTTTTTTTGCATTTTTTTGTGGATTTTTTTGCATTTTTTTTGCATTTTTTTTTGCATTTTTTTGTGGATTTTTTTGCATTTTTTTTGCATTTTTTTTTGCATTTTTTTTGCATTTTTTTTGCATTTTTTTGCATTTTTTTTGCATTTTTTTTTGCATTTTTTTGTGGATTTTCCTGCATTTTTTTTTGCATTTTTTTGTGGATTTTTTTGCATTTTTTTTTGCATTTTTTTGTGGATTTTTTTGCATTTTTTTTTGCATTTTTTTGCATTTTTTTTGCATTTTTTTGTGGATTTTTTTGCATTTTTTTTTGCATTTTTTGTGGTTTTTTCTGCATTTTTTTTAGCATTTTTTTGTGGATTTTTTTGCATTTTTTTTGCATTTTTTTTAGCATTTTTTTTGCATTTTTTTTGCATTTTTTTGTGGATTTTTTTGCATTTTTTTTGCATTTTTTTTTGCATTTTTTTGTGGATTTTCCTGCATTTTTTTTGCATTTTTTTGTGGATTTTTTTGCATTTTTTTTTGCATTTTTTTGTGGATTTTTTTGCATTTTTTTTGCATTTTTTTTTGCATTTTTTTGTGGATTTTCCTGCATTTTTTTTGCATTTTTTTTTGCATTTTTTTGCATTTTTTTTGCATTTTTTTTTGCATTTTTTTGTGGATTTTCCTGCATTTTTTTTTGCATTTTTTTGCATTTTTTTTTGCATTTTTTTGTGGATTTTCCTGCATTTTTTTTGCATTTTTTTTGCATTTTTTTTTGCATTTTTTTTGCATTTTTTTTGCATTTTTTTGCATTTTTTTTGCATTTTTTTTTGCATTTTTTTGTGGATTTTCCTGCATTTTTTTTTGCATTTTTTTGTGGATTTTTTTGCATTTTTTTTTGCATTTTTTTGTGGATTTTTTTGCATTTTTTTTTGCATTTTTTTTGCATTTTTTTGTGGATTTTTTTGCATTTTTTTTTGCATTTTTTTGTGGATTTTTTTGCATTTTTTTTGCATTTTTTTTTGCATTTTTTTGTGGATTTTCCTGCATTTTTTTTGCATTTTTTTTTGCATTTTTTTGCATTTTTTTTGCATTTTTTTTTGCATTTTTTTGTGGATTTTCCTGCATTTTTTTTGCATTTTTTTGTGGATTTTTTTGCATTTTTTTTTGCATTTTTTTGCATTTTTTTTTGCATTTTTTGTGGTTTTTTCTGCATTTTTTTTAGCATTTTTTTGTGGATTTTTTTGCATTTTTTTTGCATTTTTTTTTAGCATTTTTTTTGCATTTTTTTTGCATTTTTTTTTGCATTTTTTTGCATTTTTTTTGCATTTTTTTTTGCATTTTTTTGTGGATTTTCCTGCATTTTTTTTGCATTTTTTTGTGGATTTTTTTGCATTTTTTTTTGCATTTTTTTGTGGATTTTTTTGCATTTTTTTTGCATTTTTTTTTGCATTTTTTTGTGGATTTTCCTGCATTTTTTTTGCATTTTTTTGTGGATTTTTTTGCATTTTTTTTTGCATTTTTTTGTGGATTTTTTTGCATTTTTTTGTGGATTTTTTTGCATTTTTTTTGCATTTTTTTGTGGATTTTTTTGCATTTTTTTTTGCATTTTTTGTGGTTTTTTCTGCATTTTTTTTAGCATTTTTTTGTGGATTTTTTTGCATTTTTTTTGCATTTTTTTTTGCATTTTTTTTGCATTTTTTTGCATTTTTTTTAGCATTTTTTTTGCATTTTTTTTTGCATTTTTTTGTGGATTTTCCTGCATTTTTTTTGCATTTTTTGTGGATTTTTTTGCATTTTTTTTTGCATTTTTTTGTGGATTTTTTTGCATTTTTTTTGCATTTTTTTTTGCATTTTTTTGTGGATTTTCCTGCATTTTTTTTGCATTTTTTTTTGCATTTTTTTGCATTTTTTTTGCATTTTTTTTTGCATTTTTTTGTGGATTTTCCTGCATTTTTTTTGCATTTTTTTGTGGATTTTTTTGCATTTTTTTTTGCATTTTTTTGCATTTTTTTTTGCATTTTTTTGTGGATTTTTTTGCATTTTTTTTTGCATTTTTTTGTGGATTTTCCTGCATTTTTTTTGCATTTTTTTTGCATTTTTTTTTGCATTTTTTTTGCATTTTTTTTGCATTTTTTTGCATTTTTTTTGCATTTTTTTTTGCATTTTTTTGTGGATTTTCCTGCATTTTTTTTTGCATTTTTTTGTGGATTTTTTTGCATTTTTTTTTGCATTTTTTTGTGGATTTTTTTGCATTTTTTTTTGCATTTTTTTGCATTTTTTTTGCATTTTTTTGTGGATTTTTTTGCATTTTTTTTTGCATTTTTTTGTGGATTTTTTTGCATTTTTTTTTGCATTTTTTTGCATTTTTTTTGCATTTTTTTGTGGATTTTTTTGCATTTTTTTTTGCATTTTTTGTGGTTTTTTCTGCATTTTTTTTAGCATTTTTTTGTGGATTTTTTTGCATTTTTTTTGCATTTTTTTTAGCATTTTTTTTGCATTTTTTTTGCATTTTTTTGTGGATTTTTTTGCATTTTTTTTGCATTTTTTTTTGCATTTTTTTGTGGATTTTCCTGCATTTTTTTTGCATTTTTTTGTGGATTTTTTTGCATTTTTTTTTGCATTTTTTTGTGGATTTTTTTGCATTTTTTTTGCATTTTTTTTTGCATTTTTTTGTGGATTTTCCTGCATTTTTTTTGCATTTTTTTTTGCATTTTTTTGCATTTTTTTTGCATTTTTTTTTGCATTTTTTTGTGGATTTTCCTGCATTTTTTTTGCATTTTTTTGTGGATTTTTTTGCATTTTTTTTTGCATTTTTTTGCATTTTTTTTTGCATTTTTTTGTGGATTTTCCTGCATTTTTTTTGCATTTTTTTTGCATTTTTTTTTGCATTTTTTTTGCATTTTTTTTGCATTTTTTTGCATTTTTTTTGCATTTTTTTTTGCATTTTTTTGTGGATTTTCCTGCATTTTTTTTTGCATTTTTTTGTGGATTTTTTTGCATTTTTTTTTGCATTTTTTTGTGGATTTTTTTGCATTTTTTTTTGCATTTTTTTTGCATTTTTTTGTGGATTTTTTTGCATTTTTTTTTGCATTTTTTTGTGGATTTTTTTGCATTTTTTTTGCATTTTTTTTTGCATTTTTTTGTGGATTTTCCTGCATTTTTTTTGCATTTTTTTTTGCATTTTTTTGCATTTTTTTTGCATTTTTTTTTGCATTTTTTTGTGGATTTTCCTGCATTTTTTTTGCATTTTTTTGTGGATTTTTTTGCATTTTTTTTTGCATTTTTTTGCATTTTTTTTTGCATTTTTTGTGGTTTTTTCTGCATTTTTTTTAGCATTTTTTTGTGGATTTTTTTGCATTTTTTTTGCATTTTTTTTAGCATTTTTTTTGCATTTTTTTTGCATTTTTTTTTGCATTTTTTTGCATTTTTTTTGCATTTTTTTTTGCATTTTTTTGTGGATTTTCCTGCATTTTTTTTGCATTTTTTTGTGGATTTTTTTGCATTTTTTTTTGCATTTTTTTGTGGATTTTTTTGCATTTTTTTTGCATTTTTTTTTTGCATTTTTTTGTGGATTTTCCTGCATTTTTTTTGCATTTTTTTGTGGATTTTTTTGCATTTTTTTTTGCATTTTTTTGTGGATTTTTTTGCATTTTTTTGTGGATTTTTTTGCATTTTTTTTGCATTTTTTTGTGGATTTTTTTGCATTTTTTTTTGCATTTTTTGTGGTTTTTTCTGCATTTTTTTTAGCATTTTTTTGTGGATTTTTTTGCATTTTTTTTGCATTTTTTTTTGCATTTTTTTTGCATTTTTTTGCATTTTTTTTAGCATTTTTTTTGCATTTTTTTTTTGCATTTTTTTGTGGATTTTCCTGCATTTTTTTTGCATTTTTTTGTGGATTTTTTTGCATTTTTTTTTGCATTTTTTTGTGGATTTTTTTGCATTTTTTTTGCATTTTTTTTTGCATTTTTTTGTGGATTTTCCTGCATTTTTTTTGCATTTTTTTTTGCATTTTTTTGCATTTTTTTTGCATTTTTTTTTGCATTTTTTTGTGGATTTTCCTGCATTTTTTTTGCATTTTTTTGTGGATTTTTTTGCATTTTTTTTTGCATTTTTTTGCATTTTTTTTTGCATTTTTTTGTGGATTTTTTTGCATTTTTTTTTGCATTTTTTTGTGGATTTTCCTGCATTTTTTTTGCATTTTTTTTGCATTTTTTTTTGCATTTTTTTTGCATTTTTTTTGCATTTTTTTGCATTTTTTTTGCATTTTTTTTTGCATTTTTTTGTGGATTTTCCTGCATTTTTTTTTGCATTTTTTTGTGGATTTTTTTGCATTTTTTTTTGCATTTTTTTGTGGATTTTTTTGCATTTTTTTTTGCATTTTTTTGCATTTTTTTTGCATTTTTTTGTGGATTTTTTTGCATTTTTTTTTGCATTTTTTGTGGTTTTTTCTGCATTTTTTTTAGCATTTTTTTGTGGATTTTTTTGCATTTTTTTTGCATTTTTTTTAGCATTTTTTTTGCATTTTTTTTGCATTTTTTTTTGCATTTTTTTTTGCATTTTTTTGTGGATTTTTTTGCATTTTTTTTGCATTTTTTTTTGCATTTTTTTGTGGATTTTTTTGCATTTTTTTTGCATTTTTTTTTGCATTTTTTTTGCATTTTTTTTGCATTTTTTTGCATTTTTTTTGCATTTTTTTTTGCATTTTTTTGTGGATTTTCCTGCATTTTTTTTTGCATTTTTTTGTGGATTTTTTTGCATTTTTTTTTGCATTTTTTTGTGGATTTTTTTGCATTTTTTTTTGCATTTTTTTGCATTTCTTTTGCATTTTTTTGTGGATTTTTTTGCATTTTTTTTTGCATTTTTTGTGGTTTTTTCTGCATTTTTTTTAGCATTTTTTTGTGGATTTTTTTGCATTTTTTTTGCATTTTTTTTAGCATTTTTTTTGCATTTTTTTTGCATTTTTTTGTGGATTTTTTTGCATTTTTTTTGCATTTTTTTTTGCATTTTTTTGTGGATTTTCCTGCATTTTTTTTGCATTTTTTTGTGGATTTTTTTGCATTTTTTTTTGCATTTTTTTGTGGATTTTTTTGCATTTTTTTTGCATTTTTTTTTGCATTTTTTTGTGGATTTTCCTGCATTTTTTTTGCATTTTTTTTTGCATTTTTTTGCATTTTTTTTGCATTTTTTTTTGCATTTTTTTGTGGATTTTCCTGCATTTTTTTTGCATTTTTTTGTGGATTTTTTTGCATTTTTTTTTGCATTTTTTTGCATTTTTTTTTGCATTTTTTTGTGGATTTTCCTGCATTTTTTTTGCATTTTTTTTGCATTTTTTTTTGCATTTTTTTTGCATTTTTTTTGCATTTTTTTGCATTTTTTTTGCATTTTTTTTTGCATTTTTTTGTGGATTTTCCTGCATTTTTTTTTGCATTTTTTTGTGGATTTTTTTGCATTTTTTTTTGCATTTTTTTGTGGATTTTTTTGCATTTTTTTTTGCATTTTTTTTGCATTTTTTTGTGGATTTTTTTGCATTTTTTTTTGCATTTTTTTGTGGATTTTTTTGCATTTTTTTTGCATTTTTTTTTGCATTTTTTTGTGGATTTTCCTGCATTTTTTTTGCATTTTTTTTTGCATTTTTTTGCATTTTTTTTGCATTTTTTTTTGCATTTTTTTGTGGATTTTCCTGCATTTTTTTTGCATTTTTTTGTGGATTTTTTTGCATTTTTTTTTGCATTTTTTTGCATTTTTTTTTGCATTTTTTGTGGTTTTTTCTGCATTTTTTTTAGCATTTTTTTGTGGATTTTTTTGCATTTTTTTTGCATTTTTTTTTAGCATTTTTTTTGCATTTTTTTGCATTTTTTTTTGCATTTTTTTGCATTTTTTTTGCATTTTTTTTTGCATTTTTTTGTGGATTTTCCTGCATTTTTTTTGCATTTTTTTGTGGATTTTTTTGCATTTTTTTTTGCATTTTTTTGTGGATTTTTTTGCATTTTTTTTGCATTTTTTTTGCATTTTTTTGTGGATTTTCCTGCATTTTTTTTGCATTTTTTTGTGGATTTTTTTGCATTTTTTTTTGCATTTTTTTGTGGATTTTTTTGCATTTTTTTGTGGATTTTTTTGCATTTTTTTTGCATTTTTTTGTGGATTTTTTTGCATTTTTTTTTGCATTTTTTGTGGTTTTTTCTGCATTTTTTTTAGCATTTTTTTGTGGATTTTTTTGCATTTTTTTTGCATTTTTTTTTGCATTTTTTTTGCATTTTTTTGCATTTTTTTTAGCATTTTTTTTGCATTTTTTTTTGCATTTTTTTGTGGATTTTCCTGCATTTTTTTTGCATTTTTTTGTGGATTTTTTTGCATTTTTTTTTGCATTTTTTTGTGGATTTTTTTGCATTTTTTTTGCATTTTTTTTTGCATTTTTTTGTGGATTTTCCTGCATTTTTTTTGCATTTTTTTTTGCATTTTTTTGCATTTTTTTTGCATTTTTTTTTGCATTTTTTTGTGGATTTTCCTGCATTTTTTTTGCATTTTTTTGTGGATTTTTTTGCATTTTTTTTTGCATTTTTTTGCATTTTTTTTTGCATTTTTTTGTGGATTTTTTTGCATTTTTTTTGCATTTTTTTTTGCATTTTTTTTGCATTTTTTTTGCATTTTTTTAGCATTTTTTTTGCATTTTTTTGTGGATTTTCCTGCATTTTTTTTGCATTTTTTTGTGGATTTTTTTGCATTTTTTTTTGCATTTTTTTGTGGATTTTTTTGCATTTTTTTTGCATTTTTTTTTGCATTTTTTTGTGGATTTTCCTGCATTTTTTTTGCATTTTTTTGTGGATTTTTTTGCATTTTTTTTTGCATTTTTTTGTGGATTTTCCTGCATTTTTTTTTGCATTTTTTTGTGGATTTTTTTGCATTTTTTTTTGCATTTTTTTGTGGATTTTTTTGCATTTTTTTTTGCATTTTTTTGCATTTCTTTTGCATTTTTTTTGTGGATTTTTTTGCATTTTTTTTTGCATTTTTTGTGGTTTTTTCTGCATTTTTTTT